>CM019152.1:32800396-33276814 GCA_009733165.1 Naja naja
AAAAAAGAAAGGAAGCAAAAAGAAGAAAAGGGATGACAAAGGGAGAGATGGAAGGAAGGGACAAAGAAAGAAAGAAAGAGAGGTAGGGAGGAGAAAGTGAATGAGATATATGAATGGATAGATACATGGAGGGAGGGGGAGAGAGAGAGGAGAGGAAGGAAGGACACAAACCCTGGCTTCAGAAGACCTGAAACAGCATAGCAGTCTAGGGCTGGAAGGGATCTAGGAGGTCATCTTCTAGTCCAACCCCCTGCTCCAGCAGGAGATCCTGACAGAATCATAGAATAGCAAGGTTAGAAGGGGGAATGTGTGTGTGTGTGTGTGTGTGTGAGAGAGAGAGAGAGAGAGAGAGAGAGAGAGAAAGCAAGAAAGAAAGAGGAAGGGAGAGAAGCAGAAAGAAAGAGGAAGGGAGAGAAAGAGCAAGAAAGGAAGAAAGGAAGGGAGAAGAAAGAAAGAGAAAGGAAGGGAGAGAAAGAAATAGGAAGAAAGAAAGAAAAAAAGAAATAGGAAGGAAGAGGGGAAGAGAAAACTGCTATTATTTTTAATTGTTTCATTATTTATCATATATTAATATTTTACACTGTCCCTACACCTAGAGTGATTTTACTGCCTCTCTTTTGCCCAGGTATTTTTCAGGGTTTACATGTCTATAGTCCAGAGTATAAATACATGTGTGTTTAACAGAGTTGAAAGGGACCTTGGAGGTCTTCTAGTCCAATCCCCTGCTCAGGCAGGAAAACTGAGGATGCCAAACTCTGAGTAGAGGTCCTGGGAAAGGTGTCAGAATAACAGAAGAACACTTAGAAGGGACCTTGGGGGAAAACCTACACCATATCAGAGAAATGGCTGTCCAGTCTTTTCTTAAAAACCTCCAGTGTTGGAGCACCCAGAACTTCTGGTGGCAAGCAGTTCCACTGGTTAATTGTTCTCACTATCAGGAAGTTTCTCCTTAGTTTTAGATTACTTCTCTCTTTGTTCAGTTTCCATCCATTGCTTCTTGTTTGCCTTCTGGTGTTTTGGAAAATACATTGCTCCCCTTTCTGGCAGCCCCTTAAAAGCCTGTTGTCTATCACACTCTTGGGCAAAGCATGTGAGCCATTTCCTCCTTTCAGTAGTCCATGAAAGTATATCTATAGTACGTAGATAATAAAGTCAAAAAATGGTGAACAACATTTTTACAGAACTATAGATAAGTTGAAGCTGGGTGTGACAAGGAATGGCTGGGAGGGGAGGGGCCAGACGAGGCAGCCCTTGACATGAGTGACATTGAGTTGGCCATGCCCACACAGTCACATGACCACCAAGCAATGCCCAGCCAGCAAGCCACACCCACCAATTAAGCCACACCCACAGAACCAGTTGTTAAGAAATTTGAATCCCACCCCTGTGTTGGGGCAATTACTGGAGGTTGTTTTTTTTTAAGATGCCCTAAAATGACAATATTAATTGAAACAACAATAATAGGCTAAAAAGCAATAGGAGTGAAGTTTACCCTGGATTTACCTCTAAACCTACATGCCAAATTTTGATAGTAACCAAGATAAAATGGTCTTCAAATAATGTCTGTTGGGTTTATTTATATGTAAACATCCTGATTCTACCATAATTATGTTTTATGCCATTTATTTTCTTAATACTGAGCATGAAAGCTTTGTGAGAATATATATATACAATAATTAATAAAGTTATAATGTAGTATCTTCACTTATTTTTCACTGTTTATTAAATATAAATCCAGGCTAAAGCAATTGACAATTATGTAGGGCATTACAACATTTTGAAAAAATGCTCTAGAATGTTCACATTATTATCGCTTTTTAAAGAAAACTTGTAGAATATATGTATACATTGCATTCTTCATTTGAAATACTAATTTTTTAAAAAAATGTAACATCAAAGTTTCTTCTGCTGAATATAGTTTATAGGACCTCCCCAAATGTACTCTACAATATTTTATAGACTGCATATCATTGTTGGCTCTAAAAGTTGTAGCCTAAATCATCATCTTGTACTGTCTGTACGGCCAGATATCAGTGATGGGAAATAAATGATGCAACGGTGACATCACTGCACAGCGAGCTGTTCTGCCTTTGCTTTTCCTCATTGGCTTTGATGATTGCTGGGGTCGGACAACTTGCAGTGCAGTGATGTCATGCCACACGTTTCACCTTAATTAAGTCTCAAGCCGGAGAGAGAAGGAAGAAACACAGATTGTTGCTTTTGGTGGGAACAACGTACATCTGCCTATGACTTCCATTTTGTCATGCTAAAAGCAAAAGACAATGTAAGTTTTTTCAGTCTGAAATCCTTCTACCTTTTCTTCTTTATTTGTATTTTGTTTAAATGATATCTTACTTTATTTTGTGCATTACTGTGTTTAAAATTATGGTGAGAAATAGCATTGAGCTGCATCTTTATCTGTATTTTTCATAGGTCTTACTGCAGTATTTCACAGCAGAGCTAGTATTTCTCGGGTATGTGGTTTGAAGCAGATTTTTGCATTTTCCACTTGGTTTACTTAGAATGTATATTCTTTTCTTAAGAGTAACGATAGCTCTGCAAACATACTAGTAAGATCTCAAGAAATCTGATTAAAACTGTAATCTTATTTCCCTTTACAGAAAGCCAGCTGTATTGAATTTAGTAGAATTACCGTCTAAGCAGACTCATAAAAACTTGTTCTGTAACACTTCTCCTTGAAGCAGTGACCACTCATGCATTCTTTTAGCTAGTAATATTTACAGGGATGGATGGCATTTATTTGGTTTAAGCTGATGGAAGAAATCTTCTAATAATGAAATAAGGATATGGGAGAAACTAATTCATGTGAGAGAAAACATAAACTTGCTATTATTCACACACACATTCACACACACACATTACATATCTTAAGATTTCATGAAGATATTCATGAAATCTGAGATGGAATTATTATGTTTTAGATCACAAGCAGAAGTCTACATACAAGTATACTTGTGCTTTAGATCTAAAACAATATTTTCTCTGCTGGGTTTCCCCAACTTGGGACTCCACGGATATAATGGAAGCCTGATATTTTCAAATTAATTGGGTGAAACCAAAAAGCCCAGAACATCTGGGAAGTGTTATCCTACACCTTCAATTTGTAGGAGGAGTTTGATGAACACAATTTTCTCCAATCAATTGCTCTAGTAACCAAAAGTGCAATTCTGCACTATATTGTCGTATCATTTACCAACGAAGAAAACTTGTAACAGTTCAATGTATTTATTGTTATGTAAAATTATTTATAGAGTAAATGTTTTATTGTTGAAATTGTAACTTTCTATGAATCCCTTCATTGTGGAAGTTTTTTTTAAAAAATTGAATTCTGTGATTTTAATAATCACCAAGTTAAAATTAGGTGACAATTACATTTCCAAGTACATGAAATCAGCAAGAAGTTTAAAAATTACTTTAGTTGGGCAATTATTTGGCTAAGGCTATATAGAACTCCTCTGAGACTCCATAATCCTATTTGTTGAAAATTCATGGTACTTTTCTGTCATTCTGAAACATAAACATTTAAAATTGGCCTAGAGCACTTAAAAAAAGATATCCCCAAAATATGAATGTTACATAATTGCCTTATCTCTTGAAGCCTTCTAGACTTCCATAATGTAAATATGGCTGACTCTAGTCTACTAATAAGCTAACCCACTGCTATCTTGAATATTAAGCCTCACTGGATGTATTGTGTCTTATTAAATTTGACCTTGTTTTGCAGTCTAGCCAATTAGATTTTCCAAACAATCATGACTAAATATACCATAGTGCAGTGCATAATGTGAACTTAATGTTTCTCATCTACTTTTGATGACAATGTGTGCTATTACTGTTACATAGGTGAGCTAACAGACTTAAAAGAACACTTTGAATTACACCAAGTACTAGCTTAGTTGCTCCTAAAATTATTTAAGGAAATGTAGAGATTTAATGTCAGGATCACTGTGAGATGACATCTGCTGTCAGATGAACAACATATTTCTCTTTTAAAGAATGACATTTTCTGTTAAGTTACTCCCACGCAGGATTAACTGGTGAAAGAAAACATATTAGTGCTTTCATTTTAACCCATGTTTACAGCAAAAGGCAAATGATTTGGAAATGAACTTTTTTCCTCATGAACATTAAAGCATATGTTTTTGAATAGAAAGCCTGTCCAAGGCAGAACTCATTGTCAAAATGAACATATATCTGGGGTATGGGCTGCACTTGGGGATCCTGGAAACACTGTTTGAAAGTGACCCTCAGCATTTGGGACCAGGTAGACAGATCAATAGCCCTTGGATCTGACTGCTGTTCTTGAATACCAGATCAGTGTATAATAAATCTGCCCTTATCCACGATGTGGAGCAGGGTGCCAGCTTGGCATGCTGAGACCTAAGTGGGCCAATGAGGATGGCATATCTCAGAAATATGCCCACCTGTGTTTCATGTTTGGCACCAGGGACCTCAGGGAAGGGAGTTATATTGTCATTCATGAATCATTGAGAGCTCTTAGAGGGTCTGCTCCACAGAAAACTGGATGTAAGTCTCTTTTGCTTAAGTTAGGCCTTCAGGAATAGTTGGGCTATTGCTGATTTACTATCCTTCCTGGTAACTAGCATCATCCCTGCTTGAGCTGCAGTATTCCTTTGCAAGGTTGGTAGTTGAGGCTGATCATCCTAGGGGACTTTAACCTTCCAGTGATATTAAAGGCAGGGCAACTCAGGAGTTCAGGGTCTCCACAGCAACCATCAATCTGTCCCAAATGATAGAAGGCTGAGACATTCCAGAAGTCTCACACTAGATTTTTTTTGTCTTCATATAGTTGCAGTGTGCTCTAATATCACCATCAGCCTATGGCTATGGATAGATCACTTTTTGGTTATTTTCTGACTCATTGGGACCACCTACTTCCACAAGGAGAAAGGCCTTTTTTGAGTGGCCCAGGCTATATATGGACCATGTTGACTTCCAGCAGAAGTTTTGGATTTCCCCCCAAGGCCAGTCAGACACTCTGACCACGGCCTTAACTGTAGCCTTGAACATGCATGTGATAGATACCCTGGACTGGATTGTTCCCATGAGCATCTTTCTGCACCAGTCTTGGGTGCTTCTTGGTTAATGGAGGTTCAGGAGGTGAAATGTTATAAGTGACACCTAGACAGTCCAAGAGGAACCCAGTTGAAATTCATTAGACCAGTGTTTACCCATAGTACTGTTAAGCAAGTAAGAGGTATGTCACAGTGTATATAAACAGGGTGGCATTTCCTGAAGTTATATAATAACTGCTGAACATACAATTTGTGCCAAATGCTACTGCCAATTTATTGGCAGGGACTCATCCAAC
Organism: Naja naja; assembly: GCA_009733165.1. Taxonomy (NCBI): domain Eukaryota; kingdom Metazoa; phylum Chordata; class Lepidosauria; order Squamata; family Elapidae; genus Naja; species Naja naja. The sequence goes on from CM019152.1 coordinate 32,805,750, forward strand.
GTCTCCAACATTCGATTCATCTGCATTACTTACCTGTTTATTTTCACTTTGAAGTACTATTTATGTTTTAAAATCTCTCTCTGGAAATCTTCTGTATATGTTCTTTCTGTATAAGTAATTCAGTGTCCCATGAAATTCTGTTTATTGTGTTGAACCACCACTATGAGCAGGTCCTTTTCAAGAATAATGAAGCTTATATAATGCCCTTTTTGGGGACACTCTAGTCCCAACACCCAAAGTTTTCAGACATCAATCAGAAACCTGCATTATAAAAAGTCTAAGAAACAGTGATTTTTAAAATACTTATTGTGGTTTTGCTGTTACAACATAAGCCTTTCCTTTCTTTTTAATTGCTGTTTTTAATTTATTGTTTGTTTTATAAATTTATTTTATCCATACTTACTTGTGTGGAGTAGAATCAGCACTTAGGCATACATAGGGTTGCAAGCTTTAAAAGATTTTCTTTGAAATCAGTTCCATTAGATTTATGTGGTTTACACCCATATAGTTTGGGTATACATGTTGCTGTGATCATTGATACATTTGATACTATGCTCTTAACATGGTCAAAATTGTTTCCAAGTAGGTCATTTGTCAGCAAGGCTGATGGGAAGCTCAGAAATAATCCATTGATTATACCTTCTAGGTTTGAGCATCAGAAGGCTTTTACAACAATTGCACTGAAATCTTAAGCTGGCATCATTCCCTTTGCCCTATTTACTACAGACAGTGGCAACCTGATATCTTGATATCGTTAAAGAACTCTTACTCAGTCTGGTAAAAATATTAAGAAATAAAGAAGGAAAAAGTATTTTTATCACCTATCCAAGGCATGTCATATTTCCTTGTTAGAGATCAATATAATTTTGGACTTGTGATGAAATCTATTACTTCCAGTTTCTATGGCAACAGCTTGTAATTAGAATCATGAATTCCAATAAAAGGTGTGTCCTCAAACACAGATGATTACATAGCATATAATTATGCAAGACTACTATTGGAGCCATTATTTGGAGGACCCAGCAGCTTTTTCTACTATCACTTAAATTCCAGAAAAGTTAGCTGACAAATGTTGTTTAAATAAACCCTTGTTAATAGTGTTAAATGTTATTATTTATTTATTATGCATTAATTGCCTTATATGTAGTACAGATATAACTTTGTTTTTTTATTTATATAATGCCATAATTAATGTTACAAATAACTCAAGGCAGTGAACATATCCAACAAACCTTCCCCTTTCTGTTTTCCCTGCAACAATAATCTTGTGAGGTGAGTTGGGCTGAAGGAGAATGGTTGACCCAAGGTCATCCAGTTGGCTTTCATAGCTAAGGCAGAATTCACAGTTTTACACTTTTCTAGGCTGGTGCTTTAACCAATAGACTACGGGTATCAAACTCACAGCGTCACGTTGCCATCTTGTGACATATTACAATGATTTTTCCTTCCGTGGAGCTGGGGTCAGTGTGGCCTGCGCATGACACATCCGGTCAGTTTGATATTCCTGCACTAGACCAAATTGGCTCAATTTATATACAACATTTCCATAAACATTTGATAAAATCAGCATTGAAAACAGCACAAGAAATTCACTAGAAACCAATATGGGATAACCAAAGTAATTATTATAATTATTATATAGATGTTAAAGTGACCTTTACCTCCATTAAATTTTTAAGATGTTAACTGGAAATAGCACAAAAACTTGAAAAGTCTTTGAGGGTGCTTTAAAAAAAGGAAAAATGCAGAACTGTTTAGAAAGTGCTTTCATTAACTTTTCATTGAAAAGATGGGGAGGAGAAATCCCCCCAACCTAATTTTGGAAAGCATTCACAACTGTATCTAGATTTGCTCATATTGGCAAATTGAAGTTTTATTCAAGTATGTGGAAAGAGAACTGTGCTTTATCAGATTACAAAGAATTTCAGTGTCTCCAAGTTAGCTCAAGTCCTTACAGTTTTCAAACAAAATCAAAAATGTAAGAATAATCATGTCTAGAAAATAAATAAAATAATCTGTATGAAGCAACCACATGTGGTAGAAAAAGCTTTTCAAGGTCTAGTACAAGCTGCATTATTTTGCCATCTGCCAGATGTCAGCCCACAGCTGGAAACATATCTAGACCTATATAGTCATGCTGGGAAAAATAGTTCACAGCTGTGGTTTTGATAAAATCAGAACCAGACTTGGTAGGAATATCCCGCAGGTGCTTCTATTAGAACAACACATCATTAGGAGTCCATAACCCATCATATCTCTATGCATCTATTTTGAATCAGAAGCCATCTTGGTATAATTTTAATCTTCTTTGGGATTTTTCTGCCTCCTCCAAAAGGGCATTATTCAGATCATTCTTCCAAACATTGAAGAGTGACTATGTTCTGATTAGTATCTGCATGCTTGAAGCATGCTTGACATTTGTTCTCCTACAGAAGATATCTGATTAAAATGTGTTGGACTTCCAGAAAACAATCTTCCTACTATTTTGAAATCTTCTGGCTCCCCTGGCCTTTTTTTTTTTAGAATAATTTTGATTTTTGATTAATAGCAACCAGAGTTGTGTTTTGAATATTTTTAAAAGTAAAACTTTGGACATGGAAATGTTTTGAGATACTGGTAATCCTTGACTTATGATCACAGCTGACACTAGAATTTTTATTGCTTAAAAAAGCAGTTCTCAAGTGAGTCATGCCTGGCTTTATGGTCTTTTTGCCACAGTTGTAAAGCAAATCAATGCAATCATTAAGTGAATCATGCAGTCCTTAAGTGATTCCCTATGGTCCTTGCTTGCCAATAGCTGTCTGGGAAGGTCACAAATGGCGGTCTCATGATCCTGTGGCACTGCAATTGTCGTAAATACATGCTGGTTTCCAAGGGCCTGGATATCCATCATGTGATCCTGGGAATGCTGCAAAAGTTGTAAAGGTGATGACCATTTGTAAGTTACATGTGTCATTTTAACTCTAAACAATCATTAAAGAAATAACTAAGTTGAGGACTACCTATATCTAGCATATATATCTTTTGATATATCTAGCATATTTCAAAACTCTCTCTAACTATAACTGTAAATAATTTGGACCATTTACAAAAATAATTTTGTAGCAATGAGCAAAACGTTATATTTTTTTCAGATTGAGATTGTGACATTTTAAATCATTCTTTCTGGTTACCTGTTTCAGTGAATATTTAAATGTGTATTAACCATGTCTATCTTCTGGGGAGTTATTATTTGTACATATATGCTTAAGAGTGCATGTTTAAGTGCATTTTCTTCAGTGCTGTTATATAAATGTGTTATATCCACCATCCACCATTAGATTTACTGATCAATGACTCCAGTATGGGGCAAGCCCAACCGCTAAGCAACGTGTTATCACTGGCTCAGCAGCAAAGGCAATATTGGAAGATATAATTATGGTTGCTGCTGACAATCCTGCACTTTCACACCACCAGAAACTCTTCCCAATGCTCACAAAGCTCAATCTGGCCTTCAGTTCTCTTCACTTCTGGTGACCTTGGAATCCAGATAACACTGTTACCCAATCAGTGCTCACTTTCCAGTTGTCCTAGAGAAAAGTACAAGGATGTCATCCAGTCAGTATCGATTCCTAGAGATACCCCCCAGTCATAAAGTAACACAAATGCTCTGTATGTGCTTTGCCACCAGTGGTGGGATTCAAATTTTTTTACTACCAGTTCTGTGGGTGTGGCTTGTGGGCGTGGCAGGGGAAGGATACTATAAAATCTCCAGTCAGAGGTGGTATTTGCCGGTTCTCTGAACCACTCAAAATTTCTGCTACCAGTTCTCCAGAACTGGTCAGAACCTGGTGAATACCACCTCTGTTTGCCACCTTTTATCAAATGCATTTAACACACCTTCTTTCCCCATAATAAACTGCAATGCTTAAATAATAATAGCATGCCAGAAAGTTTGTAAGGAGACACTTTTTGCAGGTTATTGTGGCTAGGTTGGACATAAAGGATAAACTCCATGAAGAGGAAGCTAAACCTCTTTGGGTTTGGGAAGAAGAGAGAAATTGCTGTTTGAACCTGGAAGTAGAAATCTTGAGTTAAGAAACTGGATTTCCTAACAAGTTCATTAAGTATACAGTGATCAAAATAAAAACACCAGCTGTTCAGCAATGTTAGTAAACTAAAGCAGATTCAAAAATAAACCAAGTGAGCTCAAAAAGCAGTACATTAGGATTAGTCAGCCTGGAAGCAATTCCAAAGTGATGTAAAACATTAATGTGGAAGTGACATAAGTAACTGTATTACTTTCAGGTGTGTGGCAAATTCTGTCTCCTAGCCAGCATTGAAATAAGTTTAAGAAACTAGTGTTGTTTATTATACATGAAATAGGAGCTATGTTCCTTTTACTCTTCATCTCAGTTAGAAAATGTTTTGAGATGTCTTGCTCATGAAGGAAAGCTGACGGACCATCCCACAAAGGCAGTCTCTTTTGTGTTTGTGTTGCCACAGAAAGTCCATTATGTATTCCTTCAATAATCTTTTTTTCTCTGTGCTACTTAGTGAATTAATTGAAATTTCTGATCAATAGCACTAAGAAGTGGTTAGATTGAGAAGAATGATGAGCTGGTATAGTTCATGGAGATGACCACTTCTGCAGCGTACAATTAAAGTGGAATTTGGTATAATCTGGGGCTTTAAGAGGAATGGACAAAGTCATACAAATCTGGGCTAGCTAGGCCACTGGCTTAATCTAACAAATATTTTTATGGTACTTTTATATCCCGATTCTTAATTTATGAGAATAACAAATTATGTTTTGGTGTCTTACCTGAAATACTGCTCTTGTTATGCTGCTATGCATCTCACTCCATCCCATTGCATTTGCATGCTTTCACCTACCTGCTGAGTGAACTAAAATAAGAGTGTTGATGAAATTTGCTTTCAAGATGACAGCACCACAGTCGCTGAGAGTGGGGTGTTATTTTTCTTCAGAACTGGTGAGCAAATGGAGAGGGAGAGACTGGCATTCATCAGGGAGAGACTTTCCTCTGAATAGCACTAAATGCACCTGACAGTCTGCCATTTCCACCTCCCTTGAGTGTTTCTTTCAGTACAATTAAGGTGTCTGCTGATGGAAGAAGCTTGATGGTACTGGTGAATGAGCACTCAGAGTAGGGAGGGGGCAGGAAGCATTCAGAAATGAGCAGTGAAGCATTTTCCCTAATATTTTGCTCAGCTGTCAGGCTTCTCTCTGTACCGCAAGTGGCTTTGGAAGCAAATGGGTGAAACTACCATTCCCACATTCCCAGAAACTGAATGTTGTTGTAACAGGGGTGAGGTGCTGTATTCATAAATAACATCTCTCTCTCCCTCTCTCCCCCCCCACTCTCTCCCACCCCCCCACCCCTTTGAATGATGTCTCTGGAGAGGCATTACTGCTTCTGCTCATCAGCCAAAGTTGGAGGATTTCCATGGCAACAAGGCAGCTGGTGTCTAGACATAGGCAAAATGCCTGGCAATGTAGCTCTCATTGTGCTTTTCCGACCCTTTACAAACAAAAGCACGTGTCCTGCATTGCCACCTCTTTCCTTTCTATTTACTACACATTTACATGTATGGAGATTCCATTCCACAGGTTTCAAAAGAGGGAAGTGGGAAGGGAAAGAATCCCAAACAAATCACCCAACTGCTCACATCAAGGAAGCAGGGAGATAGTTGCTCGGATGGGTTTTGGAGAGTGTGTAAATGGATTAGAAAATGACAGGCATCTAATAGGATGGTGCAAAAAAGGTGCACCTTCTCTCATTTGTATTCTAAGAAATGTGATAATAGCTCTGTGTGCAATATAGCTGAATTCCATTATCTGTCTTTGAAAAATATGGAGTAATCATATAGTGAACTATTTTTTAATGTAAAGTTACTGCCTGATGGTTTTTGTTTTAACTTTAAACTTTGAAAGAAAAATGTTAACACAAGGATGGCTGATAATTTGCCTTTTGTATCATGAAAAATCACACTGATTGGGTTGTGGATTTTGTTTTGTTTTTCAAATCTTTTTGAAAAGTTTTGTTTTGCAAATATCTAGCAACCAGGATGGTGTTCATCACAAATGGAAAGTCACCATTATGTATGTTTTGTATTACAGAACTCTTATAAACTGTGTTTTTAAAAGAATAACAGCTTTTTTACAAGTGAGAACTTTTCCCAATACCTGGAAAAGGGGAGAGGGAATCCCCCCCCCACATTAATTTAAAATGTACGATGAGTTAGTAATTTCCACTAATGGGAAAATGGCCCCAGCATCTTCTGCAATGCTAAGTTGTAAAACAAATAAAATGGTACAAACCATAAATAAATAAAATTAGTTTTCCAATTATGTCTGTACAGGGATTTTGTATGAACAGAAAAATTATTTTCCAACAATTGGCAGCTCTACAAATCCACTATGGTTTCAAGTTTGTGATGCAATCCATTAAATTTGTTCTACTTCCATTGTGGGATGTGAAATGTTCTCACACTTCAGTAAATAAGTTTATATTCTTTGCCCAAGATTATCATAAATTAATCTAACATTCTTCTGATGCATTCACACCAGATTACCTTTTTTAGCAATCTGTAATAATTCTTATAGTGCCATGACCTCATGCAAATATGTGAGAATAATTTGTTGTGTAGCTTTTAGAGCAAGGGTAGGGAATGATGGTCTTTTTATCAACTGTGGACTTCAGTTCCCAGAATTCCTGAGCCAGCCAGGCTCAGGAATTCTGGAAGTTGAAGTCTACAAGTCATAAAGGGCCATCGTTCCCCATCTCTGTTTTAAAACCTTTTCCATTATGCAGGACACATAAATATAGTGCAGGACACATAAAAATGCAGGACACATGAATTTATACATGAAAAAATGGTAAAACAATACATTTATGGAAATTATATAAGAATTAGTTTTTGATAAAATAGGCATAAAAATATAATAAATAAGTTCAGAATATCTGAATGAATGACGTCACCCTCATATTTTTCTATCTACCCTCCCAACTTCAGAATTTTTTGCAAAATAGGCAATATTTAAGATGATATTGCACTTTAAAAATAAGGTGGAGGAAATATAATACAATAGTAATGATATGTTATAATTGATTATTATGGAATGAATTATAATATGAATTAGAATTAGTAAAAACTCAGATTTGATCTAAAATGATAATGTGAACTTGCAACTAAAGTCTAATGATGATGTAATAATAACATAACAACGATCTCTATTTAGGACTACCCTTGCATACTATCCGGATGAGCTATGCAAAATTGGTGATGGGAGTTTCGGTTCTCCCATGTTACCCCCTCCTGCTGTCTGCATTGGCTGCGGTTGTGCTCGGGTGAGATTCAAGGTGTTAACATTAACATACAAAGTCCTTCATGACATGGGTCCAAATATTTAGGAGCGACTCCTGCCAACATCAAGTACTAACCGCCCTGTGCGATCACATAGGCAAGGACTCCTTGGGGTCCCGGTCGGCTGGCCAATGCGGTTGGCGGTCCCCGACGACGAGCCTATTCTATTGCGGCCCCTGACCTCTGGAATCAGCTTCCCCCGGGGCTCCGTCTGGCCCCTGACCTCCGCGCCTTCCGCCGTGAATTGAAGACCTGGTTATTTAACCAAGCCGGGCTGTGACCCTTTGGGGATGATGGTTTTTATTATAGTTTTATCGGGTATTTATGTAATTGTATCTTAATGGGGCTTATTAGTTTAATTCTTTTTAATTATTTATTGTTTTCTTGTTTTATTTGTGAGCCGCCCAGTCTTGAGGAGATGGGGCACATACAAGTCTCATTAATAATAATAATAATAATAATAATAATAATAATAATAATAATAATAATAACAACAACAACATGACATGGAAAATTGATTAATATAATTTGAATATAAATTTAAATCTAAGAGGGAAAGACTATAGATACTATGCACAAGAAACATGTACCGATACACTGTACAATTGAAAGAAGGTTTTATTTGTTGTTTTATGTTTATGTTTATTTATGTTTGTTGTCAAAAAATTAAAAAAAACTACAAAAAAAATGAGGTGGAGGGATAAGACCTTTTTCCAGGGCATTTTTGAAATGTTCTGCCTCCCTATGGAATGTGCAACCTGGGAGGTTTCATTTGGCCAGGGAATTAACTGTTATAATTAGTGCCAATCAAGTTTTTTCCTTTAGTACCACAGTTCGATGTAAAAAGAATTTGATTTTTAAATTTCTTTCAAAGCATAAGATACTTATAAAAGGTTGGTGCGCAGTGCATGCGTTCACATTGTAGTACCAAGAACAAAATGCGCACTTAATTACAAGCTGACTGAAGATGAAGAAAGGTAGAGGAATATCCTGACTTTTATTGAACAATCATTATTCCAGCAGTCTATAGCCTCCCTGGCTTTCTATAATTCATATGTATCTCGTGGAAAGAGATTATGGGGAAACTCTTCCTGTTACAGGATACGTTTTTCCCAATTGGAATGTGTTAGATTTGCATGAAGGGTCAGACGCGGAGTGCTTCAGTGAAGAGTTTATTAGTGACTACAGCTCATAACAGACCCCATTTGGCTGGGCTACAGCTGCTACTTATAGCCAGCAGCCACAGTTGCCAGCCAATCAGAGTGCAAGGTTTTCCCACACTTTTTAAACCAATCATTTCTGACATTTTACAAGAATAGTTCAAACTTAACCAATGACATTCAAACCTGCATACATAACAGAATGTGCAATAAGCCAGGAAGTCTTCAGATTGATGGAAGGGTGGATAACATCTCTAGCATAGCATCTTCTTCCTCTTTCCAATTAAAAAATGAAAATAAGCAGAAAAACCGTGCTAAGAGCATTCTCAAGCACTCCAAAATAACTTCTTTCTTTTGGGGGGAGGGCAGGGAGGAACAGAGAATGTGCAAGGCAGGTTTTGCTTATGGAATTGCTTAAACCATCTTTGCAAGAAATAATTGGGCTAAATTGGGATGTTATGTACCAGTGTAACACATTTATAAAAGTTTAATACATTATTAAATTATTGCTCTACTTAAAAGTGATTTTGCATTAATGTTTGTCTATAGTGGTCTTGCCAGAACATGTGCTGTATCCTGTCTGAGGAAGAAATATACATTTAAATGAATAAGTAATAGGTCTGCTTTTTTTCCCAATAGGAGTAACAGACCTGTCTGCTTGGGCAAAACTCTTGTTTAACTACTCATAGCGAAAAGCAACACCTCTTTACAAGACACTTACATGGTAAAATGCTGAGCAAAAGATTTTCTTAGAAACCAAGTACAGATTCTAAGTGCAGATAGAGAAAGTGAGTTTTAAGTCAATGGTCTGCTTTCTTGATAATCTGAATAAAGGACAAGGGAGAGATATGCCAATCAAGAAGTTGGTGCTGAATGTTAAATAAATTGTTATAGTTGTTTTGAATTATTGATGTCAGCTGCAAATGCGAAAACAATTTACAAACAAAGCTTCCTATTATGCAGAGTCCATAGAGCTACAAATGATTTTTATTTTATTTTTTTATGTACTTCCATTATGTTTAATCATTCTAAAGTCACCACAAATGTAAAGCCAAGGCCAAAAGCCATCAGCCTTCAAAAAAGAAAGAAAGGAAATGTAACAAAGGCAGTGTGTTGTTGTCTACTCCAATTTAATTAAACCAAGGAAGACAAAAAGAACTGGGCAGATCCCAGGAGACTGTGTTTTACCCGGAAATCCATTCAACCTAATTTCAGCAGTGTAAGACAGTAGAAGCACTTGGAGCGGAGCCTATAAACCATTAACATATAATGCGGTTGAAGTCAATTGAGAAAGCTGCCCTTTCTGGAAACAAAATTGCCCATCTTGGTTTTCAAACACCCACATTTATATTCATAGCTGTGATTCATTTACTAATAAATGCTTATCCACAATAACCTTGCCTTTCAAAAGAACCACATAGTGCAGAAGAAATAGACATTCTTAAGAAGCTGTGCTAGTTTATATCTACTCAAAGTCTGCTGTATACAGTGACCCACATATGTTGAAGAGAGATTATCAGCATTTAGAATTCCCCTTTAAATTTTTTATACTTGAAAGCATGACAGCTATATGGAACTTTACTTATGCTATGCTTAATACAGTTTTGATAGTGCTCTGAATATAGATGTGTCAACAGTTAGAAACAACTAAGAAATGTTCACTTAAAATAAATGTAGAATGTTGAGATATTTAGAGGGGAAATGAATAAAACAATAAAAGAACAGAAATAAAAGTCCTTGTAATTTATTTACAGACAGCTTCATATATTTTATTTATTTTATTTTATTTATTTTATTTGACTTGTATGCTTCCCCTCTCTGAAAGGACTCGGGGCGGCTCACAAATAAAAACATAGACCAATAAATAATTTAAAAAGAGATTAAGCCTAAACAAGCCAAGCCAATACTAATTAAAACCCAATTAAAATCTCCCCCCCCAGGAGGTCAGTCCAGCCCGGCCTGTAGAAACAACCAGGGTTTAGATCGCGCCAGAAAGAGGAGAGATCATGAGCCAACCGGAGCTCAACTGGTAGTTGATTCTGTTATGTGTGCAGGTTTGAATGTCATTGGTTAAGTTTGAACTGTTCTTGTAAAATGTCAGAAATGATTGGTTTAAAAAGTGCAGGAAAACCCTGCACTTTGATTGGCTGGCAACTGCGGCTGCTGGCTATAAGTAGCAGCCGTAGCCCAGCCAAATGGGGTCTGTTATGAGCTGTAGTCACTAATAAACTCTTCACTGAAGCACTCCACGTCTGACTCTTCATGCAAATCTAACACTGGCGACAAAGGTGGGATTCTTCCCGAAGAGAAGACAACGTGGAGAACAAGCTGAGAGAGATGGCTGTGCTGAACACCCCCTCAGCCCCGTTTGATCCAACGGCAGAAGACTGGGACTCATATGCAGATCGTTTCCAAAAGTATTTGGAGGGAAACGATCTGCATTATTTCTGACAAGCGGAAGAGGCGGTCTTTCTCACCCACTGCGGTCGTCCATTTTCAAGATGGCGAAGGCATTGGCGGGAGCGGCAGATGTGAAGGTAATGGACTGGCCCAACTTAGAAAAGTTATTAAGAGCCCATTACGCGCCACAAGTATTGTGCCTCATTAGAGACACGAATTCTACTGTCGGGATCAAGGGAAGCGAAAACGTTAATGACTTCGTGGCAAGTTTAAGGGACATTGGGGGTGCATGTGAATTTATCAACTTAGTAGAGGCCATGCGCAATCGATTTGTTCTAGGCCTAAAAGACAAGGTTTTGCAGAGCAAATTATTAATGAAACCTAAGATCCGCTTAAGGAGGCCATGAAGAAGCTTCTTCAGTGGAAGCTACCAAGTCCTCAGCAGCAGCCATGAAGAAAATTAACAAGGCCGCAAGCCATCCTAATGTGGAAAAATTCACAACAACCCATTGCGAGCAAATAGATTCTGATTCAGACTGTAGTGAGGTGGAGGAAGGAATTTATAGACTCAGAATGCAGAAGAAAAGGAAAGACCTTGGAAGAAAGAGGCAAGACTTTTATTGCAGAGATTGTGGGGGGGGCACCCCCACACTAAATGCAAGTTTTTTGATACCATCTGTCCCCGTTGTGAAAAAAGAGGTCACCTAGCAAGAGTCTGCAAATCATCCAGAACTCCACCAAGCAGAAAGAAGTTTCCTGACAAAGATTGCAAGCCTTCCTTGGACTTATTAACTTTTATCACATGTTCCTACCTCAGAAGGCAGGCATTGCTGAACCATTACACAGATTGCTTGACAAAAAGTCTGTTAGGGTCTGGAGCAGGAAGGAACAATCAGCATTTAACAGTATTAAAAGACTAATCACGTCTGATGCTGTGCTCATACAGTTCTCTGAGAATTTACCTGTTGTACTGACTTGTGATGCATCCCCCTTTGGAGTGGGGGAGTTTTGAGCCACAGGCTTCCCAGCAGGAGGGAAGCCCCTATTGCATTTTACTCTCGCACCTTGACCAAAGCAGAGAGGAATTACAGCCAATTGGACAAGGAAGCATTGGCAATTGTTGCAGCTATCAAGAAATTTCATGAGTATTTATATGGGAGAACATTTACCATTGTCACAGATCACAAACCTTTGTTAGGCATTGTGGCAGGAGACAAACCTACACCCACTATCCTGTCACCAAGAATGCTGAGGTGGACTGAATTTCTTGCTGCTTATTCTTACAAACTTATCCACAAGCCTGGCAAGGACATTGGACATGCTGATGCCTTGAGTCGTTGCCCACTTCCTTGTCACAAGGAGGACTTTGAACCTGAGGCACACACCTTTTTCCTAGAAACTGTTGCAAGCTTCCAGTAAACACTGCTGAAATTGCCAGAGAAACTGCCAAAGACACTTTATTGGCTCCTATTATAGGCTGGATTAAGAAAGGTTGGCCTCTTCAAGATCTACCTCACCTTGCCCAACCTTTTAAGTCCAGGCAAACTGAATTATCTGTATTAAGAGGATGTATTTTGTGGGGTAAGAGGGTGGTTATTCCTGCAAAACTGCAAAGAGAGGTTTTGGAAATGTTACATGAGGGTCATCCTGGTATTGTAAGGATGAAGGGATTGGCCAGGAGTTATGTATGGTGGCCAGGTATTGACAAAATGGTTGAAAACTGGGTTGCATCTTGTCCCAACTGTCAGGTAGTCAGGCCTGCCCACCTCTCGCCCCCAAACAGGAATGGGAATGTCCTAGGGGCCCATGGTCTAGGATTCACATTGATTTCGCTGGCCCTACCAGAGGCACACCTTCCTTATTATAGTAGATGCATATTCCAAATGGCTAGAGGTAATCCCTATGGCATCCACCACAACTGATGCTGTCATCAAGCAGCTTAAAACTTTTTGTAACCCACGGGTTACCTGATGTTCTTGTCTCTGACAATGGCCCTCAATTTACATCCAACCTTTTGAATCCTATCTAGCACAACTGGGTATCAGCATGCCCTGACAGCCCCTGGGCACCCTTGCTATGGCCGGGCTGAGCGATAATGCGTTTTACCAAGGAAAAGCTTCAGCAATTGGGTCCTGGGGACATCACTGAAAGTTGAAAAACTTCTTAGTGTTCAGCACATCACTCTAACCCATCAACTAACTTATCCCCAGCAGAGTTGTTGATGGGTAGGAAACTTAGGTCTCCCTTGACCGCTTTCATCCCACTACGCACCCAACGCACCACTTGATTCCACTAGCAAAGTTCGCACGTTCAGTGTGGGTGATTCTGTTTATGCTAAGAACCTTATAGGGTGAGCCTTTGTGGATTCCTGCTGAAATAACTCAAATCACAGGCCCTCGTTCTTACAGGGTACAAACAGAGGATGGAGTCCTCTGGAGCAGGCACATTGATCAGCTTAGATCCAGGTTACCTCAGGAACATCGCAATTGTTCCTCTCTAGTTCCCATACCTAATGTCTTTCTAGGGGAGGGGAGGAACATGAGGATAATCAGCAAACAAGAATCAACCCCATGTGTAACGAGCCATTACGACAGGAACCATCCCAAAACCTGTCACAATGCCAAAATCCATCCTTACAAGTGGAAGATTGCACATCACTACCTGACTTGGGTGCTGACATTGGGCTGGAGATGGGTTGGGAGGAGAGACCAGATTCTAACAATCAAACAGGGTCTTCTTTCACAGGAAGTCCAACTAGGGAAATGTCAACAGACACATTTCCCTCTCACTGGGTGAGAACGTTAAAACTTCTGAACCACGAAAATCTCAACGTACACGTAAGAGCCCCACCTATTTAAAAGAATACATTAGATAGGTTGGGGTTTGAGTATGGACTGAACCTAGTGGGGGGGAGGGTTATATGTATGCAGGTTTGAATGTCATTGGTTAAGTTTGAACTGTTCTTGTAAAATGTCAGAAATGATTGGTTTAAAAAGTGCGGGGAAACCCTGCACTCTGATTGACTGGCAACTGCGGCTGCTGGCTATAAGTAGCAGCTGCAGCCCAGCCAAATGGGGTCTGTTATGAGCTGTAGTCACTAATAAACTCTTCACTGAAGCACTCCGCGTCTGACTCTTCATGCAAATCTAACAGATTCCATAAGGCGGGAGCAGCTACAGAATAGGCCCTTCCCCTGGCCACCGACAGCCGACATTGTCGTGCAGACGGCACCCCGAGGAGTCCAAGCCTGTGTGCTTGCACAGGGCGATTGGTATTTGATGTTGGCAGGAGGCGCTCCCGCAAGTACCCCGGATCCATACCATGAAGGACTTTGAATGTTAACACCAACACCTTGAATTGCATTATTAAATGCGATTAAATATTAAAATTGTATATTAAGCAATGCAAAACAGATGTTTTGGGGATGTCTATGGTGGAACATATTTCAAATAGTTTTTATAGGCTAGTATCATATTCTATTATTTCCAAAATGAACTTTAGAGAGGCTAAATTTAGCAAAATTATAAACATTCAAAAACTGAGTATATGTTCCAAATGGATTTCATATAGAATTTAAGACAATTTAACTGAGCTGGAACAAATGAAGTCCCTTAGTTCACAGATTTCTTCTCAATTTGAATTCATTGAACTGATAAGATTATTCTAATTCAGAATACATTTTCCAGGTTATTTTTCTTATATTTTTCCCCAGAAAAATGTATTTACCCCAGAAAATTATATGCTAATTGAAAAATTTATTTGAAAAGGCTTACCTCTCATTCCCTTAAATTTTAATATTTGCAATGTAATTAATTTAGTATAAAAATTATCCTGGTTTCATGGTGTTTTGCAAAACAGATAAGCATAAAAGAGAAGAACTAAATTAGATTTATCTGAGACACTCCATTAGTCCATCCAACATTGACTGGTAGCATCTGTGCAGGAATCCAGATATTACCTTTCTAAATCCTTGTTCTCATCCATCATATTGATAACTGGAAAGAAATGCAAGATAATTTCTCTGGAGGAAATAATTTACAGACATGTGAATCTTTGTATGGGAAAAAAAGAGCAGGAAGAGAGCCAATCAAGCAAGGTAAAATGGAACTTAAATGCCAATGGTGAAAATTCGAGACCCCAGGTAATTTTTCAGTTTCCACATAACAATGGGGTTCAACAGCTTCCATTAGGTTAAAGGTTGCATCCTTTTATAGGCGATGTTGGGGCTGTACTAGGTTAGTGTTGTGGTTGGCTGGCAGCAGGTGCAAATGGCTGAGGAGAGTGAGGATTCTGATGAGGGGCCAGGGCCATCAGGGAGTGGACTGCTGCCTTCAGACATTGTGGGGGCTGGCAGCAGTGATGAGGTTACCAAGGAGCCTGTGCCAAATGCATGTGCACGAAGGATTACTTGGAGGAAAGAACAATTATCCCAAGGTGACTTGGGATTAAGGCTGCAAGGTAATGGCCCCTCCCTCAAGAGGATAAAAGCCAGGTTTGAAAAAGCGTTCCTTGCAGAAGGCAAAGAAGTTCTGAAGGTCAGCTTGTGGACATCTTACTTCATGTTTGGAGTATCTTGTAAATTCTTATCTCTGGGTTTTTGGCAGCATTGATAAACAACTTGGCAAGGCTCTTTCTTGTCAGAGCTAATTAGTGGAAAACAGCCTTTTACCTGTAAAGGAACAGAATTCATTATTAAACCTTAAAAGGTGGGGGCTGCTGCCTTTGTCTGTGGTTGCTCTTTGGGAACCCGGTTGGGTCAGAACAGTTAGGCATTACTGCAAATATTGTTTGAGAGTGATATTAAGCCTTCTGAGTAAAAGAAATTATACCTCGATTGTGACCAAGGTTTCATACTCCCACTTTGTCTTCAAACCTTTTCTCCACTCACCCAACATACAAAGAAAGACCTGCAATTGATCTTCAGCTCAGTTTAGTGATCACAAAAGCTGTTAAGACTATATACAGCCCTGGGACATCGTTTATTTTGCACTCTGCGAAGAGTTTCCCTTTTTTAAAAAAAATAACAAAACTACTAAATTCCATTCATATACTTCCTTGACAATTTTATTTATTTATACTTCTTAGATGCTGTAGAAGAAACCAAACCTTCTGAAAGTGCCCTGCAGGAAGAAGCGAAAGAAGAGGAGAGCAAGGCGGACCAAGAAAATGCCTGAACATTAAGAAATGACTTCCTCTTGCCCTTCCCTCCCTCCTTTTTCCTGTATCTTCCCTCCCTTCCTAGTTTCAATCTTTTCCCTCTTTCACCTGTAAATCTGTCTGTCCTCGTCCCTTTCTTCCCCTTCCGCCTCTATTCTCTCTGTGTGGCAAACATTTAAAGAAAAAAAAAAAAGCAGGAAAAATCCCAGTCAAACAGTGTGGCTTAAACATTTTGTTTCTTGGTGTTGTTATGGCGAGTTTTTTGGTAATGATGATTCAATCATTTTGGGAAAATTCTTGCACTGTATCAGAATTGTTTGATCTGCGCGTGTGTGTGTGTTTGTCTGCCCACCACGAGTGCGCTCTTTTTCTCTCTCTTGCCTTCCCTTTTCTCTATTCCAAGTGTGTGTGCAATGTTATGTTCCTCTGAGGAGTCCAAACCTATTGAGTGAGTTAAGAGAGGAAAAAAAAAAAAGAACAAACATTTTTCTTTTCTCCCCATTTCAATGTGATGATGGAATGAACTATAGGAGACACAACAAACAAAGCAAAAAAAAAAAAGAGAGAGAGAGAGAAAAGGGAAAAACACAGAATGAGAATACAAGCCCAGTTTGTTTAATAAAATAAAATAAAGCAAATGTGCCAATTAGCGTAACTTGTGACTCCCGGCTCCTTTTTCAAATTGACAAATGATAATAAAGGAGAAGAATTATAATGATGTCACTGTGATGCATTTCTGTACCATCTCTTCCTCTCTCCCTTCCCCCATGCATTCTAATATATTTGGTGAATAAAATGCTTTACATAGGTTTTAAAGACAACAGCTGGAGCCCAATCATCCTATTACATATGTACGAACAGTGGTATAGGGTAGTTTTTGTAAAAGTGTGAACATAGGAAAGGCACAGCAGCTCTTGATCAGATATATACATATTTTTGTTTGTAGTAGGATAAGTATTGTACATTACTGCAGGAAGAATATATTTGTGTTTTGAGATACAGAACTATTTATGTAAAATGTGGGAGGAAGCTATTACTTAATTGAAAAGAAGTTTGTGCAACCTCCCTTTTCTAGTGTTTATTTGGGTTAATTTGATTTGTTCATCAAATCTTATTTGAAGAGATGGATAGCATATTTCAGTTACCATAGAATAGTCTTTCTATGGTAGTCTTATTTCTTTCTATGCTAGATAAGAAGATTGGCAGACTAATTCTATACTGATGCCAAGAAAACAACATAGACATGTCCATGAAGTTACGAAGAGTTAATCTGGACTTGAAAGAGACATTACATTTTTTAGCTATGTATATTTAAGATCACACCACACTTGGATGATGATTTATGTATAGCCTAAATTCTGCTCCCTATTTTCAGATAAGGATTGGGAGAAAGACTCTTTAAGAGTACAGGGTTTATAGGGCATAGTAGGATATCCTTATAGAAGAATACTTGTGATAATTATATGTAATCCTGAACTATTTTCTTTGCTGCTTGTTAACTCAAAGATGCTCATTAACTCATTGTATATTTTACAATGGCCTTAATTTTGAATTGATAGCACTGATATCTAGATTACTGCTTAGTGAGTTTTCAATCTACTGTAGACTTCTGCATTTAGATAGTTAGGGGCTTAATTTCAGTGGATTGGATAAATTGCTCATTGACTAGAGAGCCAAACTATAGTAGTCCTCTAGATACTATTATATTCCAAATCCCATCTCTTCCAGTCATTATGACCAATGGTCAAGGGAGTTGTAGTTTAGTATCAGGAGTAAGTAGCTACAGAACACTTAACTCTTGTTCTGAAGTGAGGATAAGGAAACGAAGAGCCAGTAAGTGATTATATTTCTACAGGTATATAAGCTAGCACTTGAATAGCTTATTATATAGCTGTAGAATTACCTACTTTGGATCTGCAAGAAAACAAGCAAGCTTGGAGAACACCAATGAACTCTCATTCTATAGGTACTGTATCTCCTAATTCCATTTCACTTAATTATGATTGTTGGGCATATATACGTGGTGCTGCTATTTTGAAATATTTCTTGCAATTGCAATTCAAGGCTGGCAGTCCAAGCCCTTCCTCTGGAATTAACAACTTCTGTTCACCTATTAACTGATTGTATGTATACTTCTATCTTTTCAAACCCAATTTCAAGAAGAAAACAATTAGAACTAATTCAAACAGCTTATGAGGTCTAATGAACATACAAGCCATAATATTGAAATGTCACTCATGCTGGTTTACTTTTATTATGCTACATAGCTTTTACAAAATATCCAAATGACTACTAAGTGATAATACAATTAGCTTAATTTAATGCTGATTGGGTTAAAGATGCTCTACAAATGCGATTACTAATTCATGTAAGGGCATTTTGTAAGTATCAAGATATAGAAGACTGACTCCCAATTTCCTACAATCAAAAATTTGGTTGATGCTTTTATGCAATTTTAGTTTCGATAAATAAAAGAGGTACACATTTATGGATGACTGTGTTAAAAAGAGAAATAAGTTATATTTATGTTATATATTTGGAGGAGGAGAAAAGGGAGAAGAAAAATAGCTAAGCTCCATGGAAAGTTTTTAAAAGCTGGAAAAAAAAATAGCAAAAATTCTGCAGGGCAGAATGCAGGAATCACACACAAATCTAAAGGTAACTTTACATATATTCTTGAAGGTATACATTGCCCTCCACTGGAAGGATGTTGTGTTACAAGAATGAGAAAAGGAAAACTTTCATCAGGAATTGAAACATGAACTTCTTTGAAAAACACAATGATTAAGACACATTGGCCCCTACAGTTTAAAATCTTAGTCTAGCTGTTGAAAACATTTCCAGTGAATTAAGACCATGAATTAAGATCATGGTAGAATATCTTCTATTAAAGCTTTGCTATCTTCACTGTAAATGTGTCACCAATACTAATCAAAATCAAGCTTTGGAGAAATGTTCAAAAAGAAAAGAAAAAAATAAACTTTTTCTAGTAAATTGTAAACTCAAAAATATATCCTTATTTTCAAGTAGCAGCTATCTAACTGAGGACGATCACTTCTGACACAATGAAGAATCTTCTACAAAATCTAACATTTTTCGTCAGAATTCATTATTGAACATGCAGCAGGACCAGCCTTAGATGAAAATAAAAACTCAGCAAATGTTTTTTTCTATCTGGTGTCTGACAGATTTTTATTAAGTCTGGAGATAAATCCAGTCTGTCAATTGCACGTGGTCTAACTATGCTAAAATTACAATTCATAAACTCTGTGGACCGTAGTCAGTTTAATACCAAAAAGGGAAAGGAATAAGCAGTGCAAAGAACTTGCTACATTTGTATAAAATAGCTGCAGTGGATTAGACACGCGTTTCCCATGAATCCCCAGTGCTGCTGCACAGAATCTAACCACTTGCACTGTAGTTATGGACTGTTCATCCTTAAGCAGCCACTGGAGATAAGCAGTGTCATAACAACCAGGATCCTTACCAATCATTGGAAGGATATGTGTTTTTTTTCCTAATCTCTCCGTAAAAGAAACATCGAAAGAGTATCTGACAAACGGTCTCCACCTCTCCTGAGCCATAGGAACAAGAGTTTTTCAGTCACTGGTATCTTTTTATATTTGCTGTACAGGACCGCTGATGGAAGCGCATGGCACGGTATGAGTGACAATGCTTTCCGATGGTTTGCCCATTCCAACTGGCTAAGATAGCTGGCAGGAGTAACAATATGTCTAATGGCATCTGGAGCCAAAAACAATGGAGCTTTCCCTAAGTCGGTTTGCCTTTCGATGTCCTCTGCCCTTTGTCGCAAGGTTTGTTTTGCTTGGTCATAGTCCAACTTAAGTATTGAGGCTGGGGAGAAGCCTAGTTTGGCAAAGTTGGACTCGACAGCCTTGATCCCTGATGAGGAAAATTGGAGGATCTCTTGGAGGATTAATGAGCAAGGCCTTGTGGAAAGAAGTTAAGCTTTAGCCAGAGGTTTAAAGACACTTGGTTCAACTTTTGTCAATTCAGGTGCAGAACTGCATTTGACACACAACCCGGCATCTGGAGAATTGCTCTAATAAATTTGGATGAAACTTTTTCCAGTGGTGTGAAAAACAAAGCTGAGGATCCAAGCAAGGTTGCATAAAGAAGCTGGGTTAGCGACTTGACCAGAAAAAGTTTAATTGCAGCAGGAACATAGTATCCTCCCTTTGTGTGGAAAACTTTAAGGATGGCACTTGAATGTCATTTGAATTTGAACATTTATGAAATATAAATTGCAACCTCCAAAATACCCATTTTACAGAAAGTAGTTAGTGCAAATTATAGACATTATGTAAAATAATTTTATTTTTAATTACTTAAAATTATTAAAAATAAAAACGTTCCCTTCTCTTCCAAATACAGATATGGGACAAGATAAGGGGTTCTGTTGAATTAAAAATAGAATTATGCAATCATAGAAGACATTGTAAAGCTGAAAAAGGGTCTTAAAGTCCAAAGTTTTCTCCAAAGTTTGGTAATCTATTACTACACCACCTGACAATAAGACCATCATTTTTTTAAAATATCCCTGTTAAAGGAGAGTCAACCACTTCTCAAGGCAGTGAGTGTCAATTGTTAAACATTTCCTAGTGTCCAGTAGAATCTACCTGCTTATAATTTAAACCCTTTATTTCTTTGCCCTGTCTTCTGAAACAGCTCTTAACATTTCTAGCTTGTCTTTTGCATGACAGTCTTTCACACAGTTTCAAAAAGAACTATTATGTTTTTCCATGATCAAATCCTGATCAAGATGCACTATATACATTCAGCAGAAGAAATTAGTGTGGATATGAGGCACAAATGAATGTTGTTTCCTTAGAGTAGTAGTAAACGTAGTAGTAAGTTATCTGTTACCTTCTCAATTTTGTCAAAATACTGGATGTTTGAGCTGTGGCATAATTTTGACTGTAAGTAACATTCAGAGAGTGTTACTGTTACTGTTACAAAAGAAAGAAAATATATCTGTCATTGTGCAGTTGAATTTATTTGAAGTTTTATTACATAATCCAGCCTGATTGGGGAAAAGAACAAATCTGGAGACATTGAATACAGTGCACATAGTTCCATATATCTTATTCATTTATATAAAAATTAAGATAAAATACAAGGAACTTACAAAACTGCAATAAAACTTGCTTGAGATTTGAAAACATTTTAATGATCATTCTGAAAGTATTCTAGCAGAGGAGACATGGAATATAACAACAAAATCTTATTCTAGATGTTGGATTTGGAGAAGGTAACTTAATTTTGTAAGCATCACAGACTTGAAAACTTTTCTGAAGAAATATATTTGCACATTTTCATATTTTGTTTGTTTCGTTTCACATCTTTCACTTGCAAACATCTATGGGTCTGCTAAACCATATATTGAAGATATCATATAGTTTACAAAGCATGGGATGTCACAATGAGAATACTGTAGCAGATATACATGCCTTAGAACAGGGGTCTCCAACCTTGGCCACTTTAAGACTTGTGGACTTCAACTCCCAGGAAGTTGGAGTTGAAGTCCACAAGTCATAAAGTGGCCAAGGTTGGAGACCCCAGCCTTAGAATATAAGACATCTTATATTATAGTATCTAATATAATGAACATTTATCAGTGACATACACTCATTTATGATGGATCAGTTTTCTGAGAGTTTTTAGTTATAGATGGCCCTGATCAAAGAGCCAGTTTGGTGTAGTAGTTAAGGCATCAGGCTAGAATTTGGGAGATCATAAATTATAATCCCACCTTAGACCAAAACTAACTGGGTGACCTTAGGCCACTACCAGTGACTCTTTCTCAGTCCTTGGAAGAAGATAATGACAAATCACTCCTCTCCCCCTGAAAAAACCCTTGTGAATTGCAGGGACAAGTCTACACATGCACCAAAAATCAACACTGACTCAAAGGCAGGACAGCTAGTTTGGTGTAGTCATTAAAGTACCAGGCTAGAGATCATAAGTTGTAGTCACTGAGTGAACTTGGGCCACACTCCCACTACCTCAGCACTGGAAAGCAGGCAATGGCAAAAATGAAATCTTGTCAAGAAAACTGCAGACACCAGGATTCAACAACGACTTTAAGGCACTAACTCCCTCCACAAACAACCCTCCCAAATAAGTAGGGGTCAGGTGCTAAGTCCAAAACTATTTACAGCTTTGCTTTGTAAATTAACATTAGCATATTGAATTCATCTCTCAGAAATGAATGTGCAACTAATGAAATATCACTATTATACGAAAGCTATTCTGTTTGGTTTCATGGCAGCATTGTGTGTGTATGTTTCTGGTTCTGGAGCAGAGGTATGCAAAGCACTTTGCAGTGATTCAGATAAAAATTGCCAAAGCAAAAGTCACAATAGCCTGTGTTGAAGAATTATTGTAGATAAATCTGTATCTACATCAATAACTCTATGTGCTTCAAGTTTGCCAAAGTAGGATAAAGAAATATTCTTGCATAGCATTTTTTTTACTTAGTACTCAGATCCAAACTCTTAACATTCGAATACTTCTATCTTGATGGCATTTCAGTCTTATTCACCTTCACCTAAGTTGTTGCTGTTTGCAGATGTTGATCCAGCATCTGCATGGTTCCCCTTAACTCTGATGACATCCTGAATGTAAAATTCTTGCTGAACCTTTATGGTGGCTTCATACAGATGCTAAACGCCATAAAGGATACAATGAATGTTCCTCAGTATCTGTATTTTGAAAAGTAATATGATTGAAATGGGTTCGGACTGTGGGATACTACACAGGCTAGTGTATTAAGATGTTTAATGTGCTGGATTGATGAAACTCAGAGTCACATCTACCATTAGCAATGGAAATTCAGTGGGTGACTTTGGACCAATCTCTCTCTTTCACTAAAATATACCTCACAGGTAAGTGGTGGTGGGAGTGACAGAGTGCTCCTTAATCTCCTAAAAGGAAGTGGGACATAAATCCAACACCTATTTCAGAAGTAATTTAATATTGTAGTTTCATCTAGTAGGTCCATATCACTGAACCTGATAGCATTCAGAGAATCTGGAAGATATTTTTTACAGAGCAAATTGTGTAAATCACATTTATTTTAAGGAGACTGAGTCCCACAGTTTTCTAAGACTACAGCCTAAAATATATCTATGTTTAGGTCATTTGCATTGATATCCTTGTCCACTGAACCCTTCTAAATACAAAAAGTATGCCTATGTATGCTGCTGAATGGCTTTTGATTTAGGATTTAGATTGGAAAGGATATTGAATAAATTGTGCTTAAATTAATTAATTTAGCACTGTAGCTCAGAATAGTGCCATTAAATTGTCACAATATATGATTATGGTAATCACATGAACAAAATGTTCATTCTCCTCCTCCTCAAAATGGACCTAGAAAAATAAAACAAGTAGGGTGTGTGTGTGTACTGAATTTTTCAAATATATATATTAATCCTATCTTAAATAGGATTACAACCAGTGGTGGGATTCAATTTTTTTTTTACTACCGGTTCTGTGGGTATGGCCTTGTGGGCATGGCATGGCTTGGTAGGCCTGCAAAATCTCCATTTCCAGGGAAGGATACTGTAAAATTACTGCCCTGCTGATCAGGGCAAACAAAAGAAGACCTAGCCAATCAGCTGGAACAGGATGCAGAGAATAGATGGGGGCGGGCCAGTCAGAGGTGGTATTTACTGGTTCTCCAAACTACTCAAAATTTCCAGTACCAGTTCTCCAGAACTGGTCAGAACCTGCTGAATACCACCTCTGATTGCAACATAATCCTTTTCATTTATTTGTGGTAATTTGTGCTCTGCAAAGCACTCAGGAGTAAGGCAGTAATCATGGTAAAAAAATAGTCTGTCAGAATGAAAGCATAATAACAAACTACATTCAATTATCTTAAATCAAGTAAAGTATCTGATACAACATCCCCTACAACATGATACAACATTATCAACAACACTTTCAGCAATAAAGAATTGCATTAATTTAATCAATGAATTGCCTGCTAATCTGTTTGGAATGATTTTGTTTCAGTATCTAAAATTAAAAATGCTTATGATGTTGGCTACGTAGACAGAGATATTCAGAACATGGTCTTCCCTGTTGCTCTTTCCTTATGAAAAGGAATCCCTAGAATCAGAGGTGATAAATTTACTGTTCTAGAACCACATTAGCCCTTCTCCTAATTCCTGGCAGTCATCAGCTAAACTGCAGAAATTTTACAAAAGCAATTATGTCAGAAAGCCAAACCTGATCTTTATTATAGCCTGCTGTCTATGAGAAAGAGGAAGTGAGAAGAAAATCAAGTAAAGGGATGGAAGAAGCAGTGGAATACAATTGATTTCCCCTCTACTATGGGGACTCATATCATATTTTTTCCTTCAGCCACATCAATAACTCTTAAAAGAATATTGCCCCCCCAAAAAACATAAGGAACATCTCTCCCTGAGATTCCCTAGAACCCTGCCCATTTGCAAGACTTTTGGGGAAATTATTGGGGAAAATTGCAAGGTCCTTAAATAGCATAATGTGATATCAAAAAACTTTGCTGTTAAGCAGAGTTCATATCAAATCATTATTTTGTCAGGTTGTCCTCTGGAAATTACTAAAATTTTATTAACATACAAATATTGTCTTATTTTTTCTAACTGAAGACAGCCTTTCATTTGCAGATGTCATTTGGTAGAAGGGTTTCCCAGCTAGGACCAAACGTAAACTATAAGTGAAATATGAGCCTTCCCCATAGCTTTACAAATTGCAAATGAAAATGATCGTTTTGCTTTTGTTTATACTAATCAAGAATGCAATAAGTAGGGGATATTGTAATAAAAAGTTAAATTGCAAAAAATCCTACTTACTTTAAGCTCTCCCTACGGACATCTGCCCAGCTTCTTGCTCCAATAGAATGGCATAAATTATCTTTTTTGACATGGTACCATCTGATTGTATGACAGGATGCTTTTGCAGTAGCAATGACTATCCTTTGGGTGATCTGCCCTCTTTTTCGAATGAGTTATAAAGATTATCATTTTCTATGCACATAACCAAAAATTCTTCATTGTAGTATTGTTATTGCAGTTAACTCTTGGTCTTTATCAGCTTTGAAATTATTCATTCTATGCAATTTGCTGCTGTGTTAAAAATTGCTGTGTGATTATTTTTATATTTTGAAAAACCAACTGAATTTATCTTTGATGATAACTGGATACAAAACCTGATTGGACAGATATCCTTCATTGGATTATTATATATTTCTATTCCATCTTTCCTCAAGCCAGCTTAATCATTTTATTATTAAATCATTTTATCTCCACAATAGCAATACTGCGAAGTAGATTGGTAAAAGAAAGTGACTGCCTTGATGACATTCAGTGTGTTTGCATGGCTGAGCAGCAGAGGTGGTATTCAGCAGGTTCTGACCAGTTCTGGAGAACTGGTAGCGGAAATTTTGAGTAGTTTGGAGAACCAGCAAATACTACCTCTGACTGGAGATTTTACAGTATCCTTCCCCTGCCATGCCCACCAAGCCATGCCCACAGAACCGGTAGTAAAAAAATTTGAATCCCACCACTGCTGAGCAGGACATGGAACTTGATAACTGTTGATTAGATCTAGTACACAAATTCAAATTCAAATAGTATCAAATGTTGATACTATCCTTCAACAGACATTGTAGCCCTGTTTCTTGAAATAATTATTTTGTATACTCTGGCAAAAAAAAAAGAAATAAAAGTTAGAATATGAAATACATCAAGGCACATGCAGATGAAAACATGGCAAGGTTGTTATTATATGTTGCAAATAAGAATATTAATATATATGTTTGATGTATATAAAAATAAAGCTTTGGCTGCTCAGGTTAGAAGCTCCCTGATTTGTCTATTCTCCACCAGTCATTAAACAGTAGCAACATGGTTCATTTGCTGTGTTTGATTCTATGGGTTTTGTTGATAGAGAGGCCATTAATAAGGTTTTCTAACCTGTCATTTCATGCAATACATGTTTTGAAATTGTGTCCCTTTGGACCTATTCAAAGAAGGACTCTCTGATTCTGAAACATATGAGTCTAGCAAGTAGTGCTTGTGTTTTTGTTTTAAAGCAGGGGTGTCAAACTCAAGGCTCATGGGCCGGATCTGGCCCAGAGGGTGTTTAGATCTGTCCACAGGCCTGCCCTGAAAACAGCAAAGGACTGGCCTGTGGTGCCTCTGCCAGTGAAAATGGAGTTCAGGGAGGCTGTGTGCGGCCCACCTGGGCTCCATTTTCGGCAGTGATGGCCTCCTGCCAACAAAAACAGAGCTCGAAGAGTGACATGGAGCTGGCCACACCCACCCTGGCCACACTCCCAGCCCCTTGAGGTCAAATACAACCCTGTTGCAGCCCTCAGTGAAATCGAGTTTGACACCATTGTTTTAAAGCCACTTCCATTCTAATTCACTGATAGAAAAGAACCATAAACCTGGTAGATGATCTTTTGTGAATAAGTGAATCTTTTAAGAAAGTGATAATTGGAGAATTATACTGACTTGCAACAGGCAGAAGCTCTGTAATGTCTATATGTCTTTAGAAATGAGGTCTGGGAGCTGATTAAAATGAAAATCCAGTTGGAACTGAATTATGTCTTGCAGGAAAAAGGGTAGAGAAATTGGTCTGTGAACAACTGACCCAACCAATTAAGCCTATGATGATTAGCCTTAATCAGATGTGTTTATTTGGATATATTTGGCCTACACTAGTTTCCCCTGTACAGATAACTCCCCCTTATTAACCTACATAGCTGAAAGTTAGCTACCTATCTGAAGGTTGATTAATTTTGTTATGTATGAAGGCTTGAATGTCATTGGTTTAGTTTGAACTGTTCTTGTAAAATGTTAGTTATGATTGGTTTAAAAAGTGCGGGAAAACCCTGCACTCTGATTGGCTGGCAACTGCGGCTGCTGGCTATAAGTAGCAGCCGCAGCCCAGCCAAAATGGGTCTGTTCTGAGCTGTAGTCACTAATAAACGAAGAGCTTGAAGCGCTCCGCGTCTGACTCTTCATGCAAAGTTAACAAATTTGATGACCAGGTTAAAAAGGGAATACTGGCCCCTGTCCTTATCAGGAAATTTTAGTAGCCCTTCCATTGAATTGGCATCCTTCAATCTCAAGAGACTATGGTATCGTGCTATGAAACCGGTAACTGCCACTTCCTGTGTTATTTCAATGCTGTATGCAAAGCTGGAGTTTCCTCTCCAGAGCACAAGGCCTGGATAATTTAATATGGAGGATAAACTGTTACCCAAGCAGCAGATTCCCCCCTCTCCACATCACTGAAATAGTCTAATGGAACGTCAGAGCTGATACAATTATTTCCAGCTGCATCACAGGAGTTACCAGAATGTGATTGTACACAGTCACGAACTGCTTCTGGGACTCCAGCTCCAGATTTAGTAGCCTTTCCATCACTGTGGCTAAATGGGTGAATAAAAAAGATTCATACAGATGAAGTGGGTTTGCTATCTAAGCTTTTCAACATTGCTTTTATTATTTTATTTTGATTTTTTAGAGTACAAACAAAAAGAAGAAAAAAAATATAGAAATAAATAACTGAAACCTAAAATAAAGCAAAATACATTGTAACATGTTAAAAATACAATAACATTATAAAAGCAGTTCACTTAATTTTATTTATTTATTTATTTATAATTGGACTTGTATGCCGCCCCCTCTCTGAAGGACTCGGGGCGGTTCACAATTAAAAGACAACAATAAATATTTAAAGAGAAATTAAACCAAACAAGCCCAATCAGTAAAACAATTGGGTCAAGTGATTGACGGCCCGACTCACGAGGGGGGCAACATGCTCGACCTGGTTTTTGTCTCGGAGCAGTGGCATAGTGATCTGGGGAGTGGTGATCTTATTATCCACCCCGTTCCATGGTCAGATCATTATCTCCTATGGCTGGCTTTTCGACAAGCTGCCCCACACTGCTGGGATGAGGAGCCCCTCAGGTGGTTCCGAGCGCCTGGTGGACCCGGAAAGGTTCCAGGCAGAGCTGGGGTTTTTTCCTACATCCCTGGTCCATGGCTCTGCTGAGACCCTGGCGGCCGCTTGGCAGCAGGTGGCCGCGGGGGTTCTTGACAGAGTTGTCCCCATGCGTCCCCTTACTCGTCGCAGATCCCGTGTGGCTCCATGGTAACCGGGGAGCTCTGGGAGATGAAGTGATGGAGAACGGTCTAGAGAGCAGGTGGAGGTCGACCCGCTCCGAATCTGACCGAGCCCAGTGGAGAGCCTATATCAGGACCTATCTGGTAGCTGTGAGAGCGGCGAGAAGGGTTTATTTCTCTGCTCTCATAGCATCCACAGGCAACCACCCAGCCGCCCTGTTCGGGGTCGTCCGCTCCCTCCTCCATCCGGGGGCTGTGGTGGATCCCCTGTGGGGTCGAGCTGAGGGATTTGATCAGTTCCTGCAGGATAAGATCGCTCGGATTCAGGGGGGGGCTGAACTCCAATTTGCCGTGGTCTGATGCTGAGGGTGCAAGTGGTCTAGCTAATGTTATCTGGACTGAGTTCGATCCTGTTTATGAGGATGAAGTGGACAGGATTATGCGACGACTGAGTTCCACCACATGTTTGTTGGACCCATGCCCTTCCTGGTTGGTTTATGCCTCCAGGGAGGTGACATCTTGGCTGGCTCAGTGGTCAATGCTTCTCTGGGGGAGGGTGCCTTTCCCGCTGCCCTGAAGTAGGCGGTGGTGAGGTCTCTCCTGAAGAAGCCTGCCCTGGACCCAGCCGAATTAAACAACTTTTGTCCAGTCTCCAACCTTCACTTTTTAACGAAGGTTGTTGAGAGTGTGGTGGCTCAGCAATTTCTGCTTTTCCTGGATGAAGCGGACTACCTGGATCCATACCAATCGGGCTTTCGACCTGGGTATAGCATGGAGACGGCATTG
Source organism: Naja naja (assembly GCA_009733165.1). Classification (NCBI taxonomy): domain Eukaryota; kingdom Metazoa; phylum Chordata; class Lepidosauria; order Squamata; family Elapidae; genus Naja; species Naja naja. The sequence goes on from CM019152.1 coordinate 32,834,773, forward strand.
GTCGCACTGATGGATGATCTCCTGAGGGCTCGGGACAGGGGTTTTTCCTCTGTCCTGGTCCTGTTAGATCTCTCAGCGGCTTTCAATACCATCGACTATGGTATCTTATTGCGGTGTCTCAGGGGGTTGGGAGTGAGAGGCACTGTGTTGCAGTGGTTCGCCTCCTTCCTCTCGGACGCCGCAATCTGTGTGGCAGGGGGCAGAGGTCGACTCCAAGGGTGCTCACTTGTGGGGTCCCTCAGGGGTCTGTCCTCTTGCCCCTTCTGTTCAACATTTATATGAAACCGCTGGGTGAGATCATCCGCGGCTTTGGGGTGAAGTATCATCAGTATGCTGATGATATGCAGTTATACATCTCCACCCCAGGCCATATCAGTGATGCCCTCTCTGTGATGTCCTGTTGTTTGGATGCGGTACGGATCTGGATGGACAGTAACATGCTTTGGCTCAATCCGGCTAAGACAGAGTGGCTGTGCATACAGACATCTCGGTCCAGTCAGGAGATTCCATCTTTGGTCATGGGGGGAGAGGTGTTACTCCCCATGGATAGGGCACGGAACCTGGGGATCCTCCTGGATTCACGGCTCAGGCTGGAGGAGCAGGTGGGAGCCGTGGCCATGGGGGCTTGCCCAGGTCTGGCTGGTTCGCCAGTTCGCCCATATCTGGACCGAGATGCCCTGCGCACGTCACTCAGGCTTGTCACCTCACGGCTCGACTACTGTAACGCTCTCTATCTAGGACTGCCCTTGCATACCATCCGGAGGCTTCAGCTGGTGCAAAATGCTGCCACGTGGGTTGTGATGGGAGTTTTCAGGTTCTCCCATGTTATGCCCCTCCTGCGTGGTTTGCATTGGTTGCGGTTGCCCTCCGAGTGAGATTCAAGGTTTTGGTACTGACATGCAAAGTCCTACGAGACATGGGTCCGGGTTATTTATGGGAGCATCTACTGCCGGCATCAAATACCAACCCTGTACGGCGCACAGGCAGGGACTCCTCAGTGTGCCATCTGCGACTCAATGTAGCTTGGTGGTGACGGAGAGGGTCTACTCTATTGGTGGCTCCGCCCTATGGAATCAACTACCTCTGGGGCTCCGCCTGGCCCCGATCTTCGCACCTTCTGCCACGACCTGAAAACCTGGCTTTTCAGCAGGCTGCTTTGTGCTGACTCCTCTTGGGGGGTTGTTTTATACTCTGTTTTAGTAATTTGGCTTGTTGGGTTTAATTCTATTGTAGATAACTACTTTATTGTGTTGGTTTTTGTGAGCATGCAGTCCATTCGGAGAGGCGACATACAATCAAATTAATAAAATAATAATAGAATCTATTGTAATTATAAGAGTGTAAAACAATAGGGGTTACTGACAATTTTCACTGGTAAAAGGTCACATTTTTTCATTTCTTATCCACAAAAAGCTAAATGATGATTGATGAATTGAATTAATTGAAATGATTTTAGAAAGTGCTTAAAAATGGGATTTGTCAGTAACAAGATTTGTTATTTTTATTATTATTTTGGAACCATAAATTAATTTTAGGGGGGATATGTGTTGCAGAACCCAACCGATTAGAGATATATTGTAAGGGAGCTTTTCTCCATTTTCTTTTTCTTTTTCTCTATCTTTCGTTTTGAAGGGAATGACTATGATTATGTTATTATATTAACCACTGAGGTGTCACTTTCAAAGTAGTAAAAGGGGTGCAAGTCTAGGTTTTTTTCATTCTTTTTAGTGTTAACATGGGTATGGATTTAGAATATGGTGAGAATATGTGATGAAGGGCAAATCTGACGGACAAAAGATTCTGTAAATGATAAAGAGTATTAACAATGTGAAGATAATTAAAGGTTTAGACATGGATGAACTTTATCTTTAATATGATGGGCAATTATTGTTTTTGTAAGATTTATACATGAAGTTTTTAAAAATATGTATATATTTGCAATTAACTTGAAATGAACTGGGGCATACAGAATTAGATTAAGATTTGAGATTTTAGGATTAATTTTTTTGACCCTTTGTCCGGAAAATGAATAGAAGTGAAAGTCAAATGTTTAAAAGGAATTAGATCTACTGGTCACATTTTGCATGTAAAAGTGATGACTCGGGAACATGCTGTCTACTGAAAAAAGCTGTTTTAAAAATTGTGGAAAGAGCAAAGATCAGGAGCCAAGCGGGCTCAAAGGAAGTTAGTTCCACAAGGCAGGGGAACCGCAACAGTAGCCCTTCCCAGTACCACCAGCTAACATTGTCTAGCCGATGGCACCCGAGGAGTCCGTCTGTCTTTTTGCATGCAAAACAATCGGTATTCGATATTGAATATTTGAATTTAACTTCATTTTATTTAAAACCTTAATTTTCTTTTCAACTGTGCATATGTATGTGCATTTTAGATTTTATGTGTGTGTGTATTTATTATGCTTAAAAATGCCAAAGACATTTTTGTTATGTATGTAGGTTTGAATGTTATTGGTTTATTTGAACTGTTCTTGTAAAATGTCAAATGGTATTGGTTTAAATAGTGCGGGAAGAATCCCTGCACTCCCATTGGCTGAGCAGCTACTGCTGCAGGCTATAAACAGCCGTAGCCAAGAAACGGTCTATTCGGCTGTAGTCACTAATAAAGTCTTTGCTGGAACTCCTCGCGTCTGACTCTTCATGCAAACTTAACACTGGCGGCCGAAGGTGGGATTTCCCTGAAGAAGAGGGCGCACGACAAACAAGCAACTGAGCAAGATGGCTGCACTGAACACCCCCAGCACCGTTGATCCGCGGCGGAAGACTGGAATGGTATGCGGATGGTCGTTTCCACATGTTCCTGGAGAAGCGATCTGCCACCGAGAGGCGGGAAGGCGGTCTTTTCTCGCACTGCTTGATCCGCAGTCTTCAAAATGGCAAAGGCGTTGGCGGGAGCAGCAGAGCTGAAGGTAATGGAATTGATGAAAAGACTTTGAGAGCCCATTCGCCCCACAAGTATCGTGCCTCATTAAGAGACCGAATTTTACCGTCGGGATCAGGGGATAGCGAGAAGAATGTTGTGACTGACATGGCAAGTTTAAGGGACATTGGGGTGCTTGTGACTTTACCAACTTAGAAGAGGCCATGCGTGATGGGTTTGTTTTAGGCCTTAAGGATAGGGTTTTACAAAGCAAACTATTAATGAAACCTAAGATCACGTTTAAAGAGGCCATTGAAGAAGCTGTTTCAGTGGAAGCCACCAAGTCCTCAGCAGGCCATGAAAAAGATTAACAAGGCTTCAAGCCAGGCCTCAAGCCATTCTGATGGGATAAATCCACATCTACTCATTCTTGAACAAATAGACTCTGATTCTGATGGCAGTGAGGCAGAAGGGGATTTTTAAACTCAGAATGGAAAAGAAAAGAAAAGACTCTGGGAAGAACAGGCAAGGGTTCTATTGCAGGGCTGTGGGGGTACCACACTGATTGCAAGTTCTTTGACTCCATTTGCCTCGTTGTGAGAACAGGGGTCACATAGCCAGAGTTTGCAAAGCATCCAGAACTCCACCGGCTAGGAAGAAATTCCTGATAGAGACTTTAAGCCCAACAATGTCATTGAAAAATGGGAAATTTAGAAGCAAATGGCAAGAGTGAAACACACCAAACAATCACTATTGGTCATTCTTCAACCTTAAAAGCAGAAAAGTTCATGTGAAGGTGTTTATTGAAGGAAGACCTTGCCAAATGGAAGTGGACTCAGGTTCTTGTTTATCTATGGTGTCATGGGACACCATCCACAGACTCTTTCCCAAAATTCAGAAAAAGCATTTCCAGAAACAAGCACTGACTCAAAGACTACCAAGGAAACAAGATTCCAGTAGTTGGGCGAGAGATTTCAAGCAGTGCAAAGGCCACAAACGTTTGCCCCTGACCATCGTGGACAAGGAGTTTGCTGGGACTTGAGTGGTTCAAGCCACTTGGCATCGAGGTGACTGGCATCCATCCGTGAGCAGTTCTGACTGGGAAGAGTCCTTGAAGTCTGAGTTTCCAGAGTCTTCAGCGAAGGACTGGGCATATGGGGACTATTGCTTTCAGCCTAGACCCCAAGGTGCCCCAATTAGTTTAAATTTTAAGCCCCAGGAGGTCCCGGAAAAATTGATCACAATTAGATAAACTCATTGCTCAGGGGTTTTAAGAGCCTACTGACCTCCAGATGGGAAACACCCATAGTCACACCAGTCAAGGCTGATGGGTCAGTGAGAATCTGTGGTGACTACAAGGGACACTTAACCATGCGCTGCAAGGGGTGCATATCCTGTACCAGTTGTGCATCATCTGCTCCATTCCCTTGGCAGGGGTACAGTATTTGCTAAACTGGATTTGGCTCAGGCATATCAGCAATTAACAGTTGATGATGCTACTGCAGAGCACAAACAATTGTGACCCATAGAGGTGCCTTCAAATGTAAAAAGACTACAATTTGGAGTGGCGTGGCACCTGGCATTTTTCAGAGCCTTATGGAAAGAATGTTGCAGGACTGCCAGGGGTAGTGCCCTATTTTGATGATGTTTTAATCTCTGCTGAAAATGACACTCAGCTTCAAGAGACTCAGAGAAGTCCTTACCAGATTCAGAAAAGCGGGTTAAAGTCAAGGAAGACAAATGTACACTCAAAACAGACAGAGTTGAGTTCCTGGGTATATGATTGACAAGCAGGGCATCCATCCTACTGATGCCAGGTTAAAGCAATCAATGAAGCCCCTAAACCTCGATGCAGGCTGATTTGCAAGCCTTCCTTGGACTTATTAACTTTATCACATGTTTCTACCTCACAAGCATCTATTGCTGAGCCCTTACATGGCCTACTTGATAAGAATGCTGTTTTGGATCTGGGGGAAGGAAGGAACAGTCAGCATTTAACAGTATTAGAGACTAATCACGTCTGATGCTGTGTTGATACAATTCTCTGAGAATTTACCTGTTGTTCTGACTTGTGATGCATCCCCTTTTGGAGTGGGGGTTTGAGTCACAGGCTTCCCAATGGAAGCCGAAGCCCAATTGCATTACTCTCGCCTGCTGTCCAAAGCAGAGAGGAATTATAATAATTGGACAAGGAAGCTTTAGCAGTTGTTGCAGCTGTTAAAGAAATTTCATGAATATCTGTATGGCAGGTCATTCACCATTGTTACAGATCACAAACCTTTACTTGGCATTGTGGCAGGAGATAAACCTACACCTAATATCCTGTCACCAAATGCTGAGGTGGACTGAATTTCTTGCAGCATATTCCTACAAACTGATTCAGGGCCTGGCAAGGACATTGGACATGCTGATGCACTGAGTGGTTGCCCACTACCTTGCCACAAGGAGGACTTTGAACTTGAAACTAACACCTTCTTCCTGGGGACTGTTGCTAAGCCAGTCCAGCTGCTGAGATTGCCAAAGAAACTGCCAAAGATGCTGTATTGGCACCTGTTATGGGCTGGATCAGAAAGTTGGCCTCTTCAAGATCTACCTCACCTTGCCCAACCTTTTAAGTCCAGGCAAACTGATTATCTGGGGATGTATATTGTGGGGTAACAGGGTGGTTATTCTAAAACTGCAAAGGGAGGTTTTGGAAATGTTACATGAGGGTCATCCTGGGATTGTATGGATGAAAAGGTTTGGGGAGTTGTATGGTGGCCAGGTATTGACAAAATGGTTGAAAACTGGGTAGCCTCTTGTCCCAATTGCCAGGTAGTCAGACCTGCACCACCTCACTTCCCACACAGGAATGGGAATGTCCTAGGGGCCCATGGTCTAGAATCCACATTGATTTGCAGGCCCTACAAGAGGGCACACTTTTCTAGTGCTAGTAGATGCATACTCCAAATGGCTAGAGGTAATTCCAATGACATCCACAACTACTGAGGCTGTTATCAAGCAGCTAAGAAAATTGTTTGTAACCCATGGGTTACCAGATATCCTTGTCTCTGACAATGGCCTCAATTCACATCTAACATTTTTGAATCCTTTCTAGCTCAACAGGGCATCAGACATGCCCTCACTGCCCCTGGGCACCCTTGACCAACGGCGGGCTGAACGCATGACGCTTTACCAAAGAGAGCAGCTAGGTCCTGGGGACATCACTGAGAAGCTTGAAAAGCTTCTTAGTGTTCAACACATCACTCCTAGCCCATCAACTAACTTGTCCCCAGCAGAGTTGTTGATGGGCAGAAACTTAGGTCTTCCTTGACCGCCTCCATCCCACTTAGCACCCAACGCACCACTGGATTCCACTTCCAAAGTTCGTTCTTTTAGTGTGGGAGATTCTGTCTATGCTAGGAACCTTCTAGGTGACCCTTTGTGGATTCCTGCTGAAATAACTCACATCACAGGCCCTCTTCTTACAGGGTACAAACAGAGGATGGCCTTCTCTGGAGCAGGCACATTGACCAACTTAGATCCAGGGTCCCTCAAGACATCCCCCTGTCTCCCTCTAGGTCCCTCACCTGCTGCTTCTAGGGGAAGGGGGAACAGGAGGAAAATCAGCAAACAGGAATCAACCCCATGTGTAGCGAGCCATTGACAGGAACCATCGAACCCTGTCACAAAGCCAATCCATCCTTAGAAGTGGAAGATTGCACATCACTACCTGACTTGGGTGCTGACATTGGAATGGAGATGGGTTGGGAGGAGAGACCAGATTCTAACAATTCAACAGGGTCTCCTTTCACAGGAAGTCCCAACAGGGAAATGTCAGCAGACACATTTCCTCTCACTGGGTGAGAACGTTAAAGCTTCTGAACCACGAAGGTCTCAACGCATAAGAGCCCCACCTATCTAAAGGAATACATTAGATAGGTTGGGGTTTGGTATGGACTGAACCTAGTGGGGAGGGGTGTTATGTATGTAGGTTTGAATGTTATTGGTTTATTTGAACTGTTCTTGTAAAATGTCAAATGGTATTGGTTTAAATAGTGGGGAAGAATCCCTGCACTCCCATTGGCTGGCTACGGCTGCAGGCTATAAACAGCCCGTAGCCAAGCCAGAGCGGGTCTGAGCTGTAGTCACTAATAAAGTCTTTTGCTGGAACTCCTCGCGTCTGACTCTTCATGCAAACTTAACACATTTGATGTGAAATTGTATGTGTTTCTTCAAATTTATCACATCTCCACAATTAAAAATCTGAAGGTAAACCTTTCTAAAGCTTCAATACATACATTTTAATGTTCTGATTTTAGCCTAAAATGATTCAGATGGCCAAACAGAACTTGAAAAATATCAAATTGTATTTAAACATTTAGAGCAAATTAAGCCAATTTGCACACTCCTGTTTACAATTAATTTATTGCCTGTTTCTTCTGTGAATCTGTAGTGAAGATTGTTCTATATAAATGTGGATAAGAAAGACTGTGTGTTTTATGTAGAAGATTAACTTGGGTGTACCTACTTGTGCAATCAAGGCTGCAAATGTTTTCTGTACTGTAAAGTTTAATACTGATATGTTATTTTAGATGCATTTACATCGTAAGAAAGAAAGATTTGTGATCATGAAGGTGCCCAAGAATCATGACCCTGAAGATACATGGAGAGAGCATGAGCTTCTCTTTTTTATGTTACTGGTTGCCTTCAAATATATCTTATTTTTTTAAATGCACATGCCACAGAGATAATTTTCTCTAATATTAAATCCACAGTGAAATTAATAAAAAGCTGTATTTTTTTTTGAAATGTATATACCTGAGTCATAATATTAATCAGGCTTCTACTATGCATACCTATTCTAGAAAAGGAATATGTATGAATAAATTGGTCTGCTAAAATTCATCTTAATCAACAGGTATTCACTGCCACCCACATACTCCTCCTGTGCAGACAGTATAAGTCAGAGATGAGTCAGCACATTTTTAGCCTGTTGCTATGTTACTCAGTCCATCCAGCATTCAAACTTTTGTTATTTTTCTAGAGAGCAGACCAGAGGTGAGATTCAAATTTTTTTACTACCAGTTCTGTAGGCGTGGCTTGGTAGGCATGGCTTGGTGGGCGTGGCAGGGGAAGGATATTGCAAAATTTCCATTCCCTCCCCAGCCCACTAACCTGATTTCCAGCTTGTTCTCTTGTGCATGGCAACAAAAGAAGACCCAGATGCTCAGCTGGGATTCGGGAGTCAGAGAATAGATGGGGGCATTGCCAGTCAGAGGTGGTATTCGCCGGTTCTCTGAACTACTCAAAATTTCCACTACTGATTCTCCAGAACTGGTCAGAACCTACTGAATACCCTCTCTGGAACAGACTTGTAAAAGCAGAGGAAGATTTATAATATAGGCAGAAAGGTATGTCAAAGAATGATATGAACTGTAGTTTCAAGTACCCTCTTGGACTAAATGTCTCAATAGACCAATTAGGAATGAGTAAATTTCCCTCTGTTTGTATTATCATTGGACTACCAAATTATAAATGTTATTGTGTGGAAAATATCACTTCATGAGTGGTATTTTTCTGGGGGAAAGACTACTTCACAATGCTTTCCCATATGCTTTCTATTATTTTATTTATTTTTATTTGTACTTGGGTCTAACTAGTTTTAACTGTTCTTTTGTTTTCACTGGCAATTTATTGCACACTGCCTAAAATCATGTTTGTGAAATGGGTAGCTATATAAATCTCATGAAGTAAATAAATAATTACAAATAAAATAAAATATGTGTATTGTCACATAATAACATTAAGTAATATACAATGAAAAGGCGATAGATTTGGTCATTGAAATTCAACTGTAAAATTGCAGATTTTCACCAGCATGCTATTTTTCTATTTTTTTTATAACAATAAAGAATAGAAAGATTTAAGCTTCTGCAAGGCTTAGCAGGCTATTTTACCCAGTTCCATGAAAGTTGAACAAACCAAAACCAAAAGGCAACAGATTAAATAGATTGAAGAAAATTAAAGAAAGTATGGCTTTTTTTTACTATAAAAAGCTGATCTACTCTTGCTCTAGCCCAGGGGTGTCAAACTTGCATCATCACGGCATTGTCATATGATGTATTGTGAGTTTTTTCCCCTTTGCTAACCTGGGCATGAGGGGTGGCCAGTGCATGATGCATCCAGCCCGCAGGCTGCAAGTTTGACACCCCTGTTCTAGCCCAAAGCAATGCTTGGTTGCTTTGTTCATGCAACACACAATAGTGATGCAAGATATAGTTTGAGCAGTGATTTTGTCAAAATTCAGGTGTTAATTGGGCAAGTTTCCTGCAATGTTATCCCCTCTCAAATAAGAGACTGAAATTAATTATAAACACACACACAGACACACACACACACAGACACACACACATCTTGTATGATGTTCTTTCCTCCATTCTTCTCAACTACAGAGATTCCTTCCTGCCCATAAATATGTACAGGTGATACATTTCTTATTTTTATGCCTAAAGCAGAGGTGGTATCCAGCAGTTTCTGACCAGTTCTGGAGAACCGGTAGTGGAAATTTTGAGTAATAATAATAATAATTAATAATTTATTAGACTTGTATGCCGCCCTCTCTCCCTGAGGACTCAGGGCGGCTCACAGTGTAAAAATGCAATACAATAAATTACTTTAAAATAATTAAATAATACAAGCCCAATAATAAACTAAAAACTAATTAAAATTACCTTAAAAAGAATCCCACCCCGCCACCCCTTGGTTCAGTCCAGGCTCGCCTGCTGAAACAGCCAGGTCTTCAGGTCCCAGTGGAAGGAGCGGAGATCAGGGGCCAAATGAAGACCCAAGGGGAGCTGGTTCCACAGGGTGGGTGCCCCCACAGAGAAGGCCCTACCCCTGGGCACCGCCAGCCGACAATGTCTGGCCGATGGTACCCCAAGGAGGCCCTGCCTGTGGGAGCGTACAAGGCAATTGGAATGTGATGCCAGCAGGAGACATTCCCGCAAGTACCCCGGACCCAAGCCATGTTGGACTTTGTATGTCATCACTAGTAGTTCGGAGAACCGGCAAAACCCACCTCTGACTGGAGATTTTACAATATCCTTCCCCTGCCATGCCCACCAAGCCATGCCCACAGAACCGGTGGAAAAAAAAATTTAAATCCCACCCCTGGTGTAAAGTACAGGTAGTCTTCAACGTATGACCTCAAATTGAACCCAAAATTTATGTTGCTGTGTGAGAAATTGTTAAGTGAATTTTGCTCCATTTTACGAGTTTTCTTGCCACATTTGTTGAATGAATCACCACAGTTGTTAAATTAGCAACACCATTGCTAAATTGCTAATCTGGCTTTCCCATTGACTTCGCTTGTCAGAGGGTCACAAAAGGTGATCACATGCCCCAGGATACTGCAACCATCATAAATATGAACCAGTTGTCAAGCATCCAAATGTAAGTCACATGACCATAGGGATGCTATTGTAACTTTGAACCGTCACTAAATAAACTGTTGTAAATTTAGAAATACCTGTACATACATACACACAGTAATTATTAATGTGAATTGCCTGTAAAATTATTTTACATAAGAATCATGTAATATTAATGATATTAATGGTTCCCCTATCTATGTTTACAACCACTTTTTCTCTCATATACAACTACTACTACACACATGAATACCAAGTCTTACTTTAGCTGTTGAAACAAAGAAAAAAAATGGACAAGAAAGAAGACTGAGAGATGCAATGAGAAAGGGAAAAAAAGAGAAACAAAAATGAATAGAGATTTTGTGAGGGGAAGGATGTAATTTAACAGAGAATAAACCAAAAGAAAACAAAGTGCTATTTAGTCATGAATAATCCATATTTCACAACAATCATACCTGTATTATTATTTTGTTTAAAAAGAGGAAGATAGCACTTCTGGTGCCTCTCTTCATTCATAGATAATCATGTTTGGGAATGGGAGAGGTATTATTACACGAGATTAAAATGATAAATCAATGTAGGGGTCAAAGCTTGTAAATATGATGTGTACTCAGGATAATCTGTCTGCTTGCCTATACATTGGAACTTAAAGTTCTGTTTCTATTTTCCTGACTGTTTCAGATCACAAGCTGTGGACTATCATAAAAAGCATACTACAGTATATCCAGATTATCTAGATCAGTGTTTCTTAACTTCGGCAGTTTTAAGACATATGGACTTCAATTCCCAGAATTCCCAGTCAGCCATCTTAAAGTTGCCAAGATTGATAAACACTGATCTAGATTACACCAAATTTACACCTTTCCCATCAAAACCTCAAACAAGAGGGAGCTCTTTTGTCATTACTAAACTACTGAATTATTGAGATCACTGTGTGGCTCATTGGCTGATCTATCCTGTATGACTGATTTATCCTTTCAGACTGATTCTATATAGCCTATATATAGCATATGTGGGTTTTCTAAGAAGTAGCACAAAGCCTTCATTGGCACAGACCTCTTTCTTTATTAAACAAGAATCTCTGAAAGTTTTGCTGCCTAATTCTGTAATATCCTAGAATTCTTCCACTCTGATTTTGATTCTATTTCAGAATTCCACTGCCTCTCTATGTAGCATGTGGAATTTGCCAGATGTAATTGGGATTGTGACTCTTGTTATTCAAACCAGCATGTTCAGAACATGTAATGTTGTAATACTATAGATAATGATGCAGAAGTATACTTTCTGAAGAGTTGTAAGTGCTCAGTAGCATCCAGTGTAATGCAGATGCAAAGAGAACTAACAATACCCTGAGCAGCATCAAGAGGGGCATAGGGTCCAGATCTTGGAAAGTAATAATTCAGGTCTTTTCTGCCTTGGTCAATCCTCACTTAGAATGTTTTTAATCCTGTACATGCCAGATTGAAAAAAAATTGATAAACTGGAGCGAATCCAGAATAAGACTATCAAGATGAAAGAACTGGAAACCAAATCCTATGAAGAACAGTTAAAAGATCTGTATATGTAGAATAGGTTGAGAAGGACATAATCTACATCAAGAGTCTGAAGGGTGTTTACATTATGGAGAATTTGGACTTATTTGCTTCAGAGAGTAGGACTAGAACTAGATACAGATTAGCTACTAGGAAGAACTTCACAGAAAGAGGTGATGGACTGGGTTACTACATGGAGTTGCTTCTTTCCTTCCACTGGAGGTTTTCAATGACAGGATGGTCATGTATTGCGGATGGCATACAGTGTGCAAATGTTGGATGTGATGATGTATTAGATCATTTCCAACTCTATGAGTCTATATCTAAAAAGATCTAGTTGTCTGCTCCACCCATTACATTCAAGAGCTGATGGTGACATTATCTTTAGATCACAGTCCCTCTATCGATATTAAGTCAAAGCAAAGGGACTTCAGGATATAAATAGGTTCTCTTTAACTATCCTTATTTTTGGCCATTCAACTTGTCCTAATGCTGTACTTGCTTCTGCTTTGGTTAATTTTAGGGCCAGTTTATATGTGTAAATTGCAGCTGATTTTCTGACAGAACAGAAAATCACTGTAAGAAGTATATTGTTTCCCTGCATTTAGGGGAACTATATGCATGCATGTAGGAAAATGTGGTATCAGCTAAGGGCATAAATTTTTGGTAGATACCAAATTCCAGGGAAAATATTAAAGAGTGGGCCCTTATGTCATGGCTTGCCCAAAGTCCCAGATGCAGGTAATACTATAATCATCATTGCCTGCATTTACCATTTTATTGTCTTTTTTTTTAAATGTGTGTACACTTCCTCTGGGTCAGGTGTCAACAATCAGAGCCATATGTATAGAGTACAAACTACTTTATTGTTCTATGTCAATTTCATTGGACTCTCCACAGACTGGCAGCTTTTGCCTGGGAAAGATTAGATAAAGCTGAAGAATGTTCTTGGATGAGAAGCGGAACATCTTCAAAGAAAAACCAGAAAAAGCACCTTTGGGACAACCATGTCCTGGATGACTGAGAATCTCCATAGACATGATGCTCAAAGGCTTTTGAAAGGGAAAGGGCTCAGATCTCATCCTCTTGTGGTTATGAAACTTGTCTGGATTAATTCTCCACTTGAGCTCTCTTCCCGACTGGGACAATTGCTCTTCAACAATGTACAAAAAAAAAGAAACATTATAAAAATTAAATAATAGCAATATAACCATTAATCTTCCAAAGTAAAAACTTCCTTGAATGATGCAGTCTTCAGGGCTTTATGAAATGCAAAGAAAATCAGGGACAAACATATTTCCTGAGAAGAGAATGTCAACATGTTGGGACCTTAAACCAGGCCCTCTCTTGATTTTTGGATTAGATGACTAGAGTCAATTTATCAAGGTGGTTCCTGATGTAGCCCTATGATGCCAATATATGCTTTATAGGTAATCACCATCACTATGACTTTGACCGAGAAGTCTAGGGTAACCAGGGTAACCAGTACAGCTAATAAAACTTGAGTTACTCAATTTCTTGGTCTTTGCATTTTGTACCGGCTGTGGTTTCCAAGTCATTTTCAAAGGCAGCCAATCAGGGGTGGGATTCTACCAGGTCTGTCCAGGTCTGTAGAACTGGTAGCTCTGAAGAGCAGAAGACATGGAACTGGTTCTATGTCTGCTGCTGTTTTGGCCCATCCTCCCACCTGGGCTCTTACTTCACCTTTATTTCCTGCTTTTTCAACCTCAGCTGCTTTGCGCGGCACAGCTGCAGTTGAAAAAGCAGGAAAATAGTGGTTTTTGAAACACTGCGCATCCCCCACAGTGCTCCTCAGCTTTTTGGGCAGCATAGCTGATGACGTTCCACATGCGCACGCAGCAAATCTCAAATCTCAAAACCACCGAACTGGTAGTTACACCGGTCGGATCCCACCCCTGCAGCCAATGTAGAATAACTTGCAGTCGTCCAGCTGAGTGATCATCAAGATGTGAAATAACAATACCAGGTGTTCTGGTTCAGGTGGAGCTATAACTGCACACAAGCTTGGTTAAAGACCACATCCTTCATTTATAAAATGTATGTTTTATATTTTGATTATTTGATTATTTAAAACAAAATCAGCTCTAAAACAGGAACTTTAGCTAAACCAACCCAATAAAGTTTAGTTGCAGGAAGACTAACTCTCAAAAGAATGATTTATGGACTTGTTCAGTGAAACATAATGCTGGTTTTATGATATATAGTTCTTTATTAACCCTGCAAATATATTAAAATCCATCTTCTTGAAATTTCCCTATTAATTTATACCTTTGTTTTCCTAGCATGTTTATGATATATGGGCAGATGGGCAGATATGAGATAAAAACCCAAGAATTAAATATAGATAAAATGGAAGCAAATAGGAAAGGAATTCTGATAATAGTGGGAGACCAATTTTTCTATTATGATTAAGAATAGAAAGTGTAAAGAAAGAAAGTGTTAGAAGTTAAAGAAAGAAAGTATAAAAAGAAGCAAAAGATGAAAACTGAAATGACAAAGAAGGACATAGGGAAAGGACATGAATAAGAAGCAGAAAATTCCCTGCAGTTATTAATGCAGGAGTTTTAATTGACTTAAAAACAGATTTTCCCCAGTCCTTATATCTATACTTGCATCAAATATTCCATTTACAGATAGTTCTTGATTTACAACTATAATTGAGCCCAGGATTACGGTCATAAGTTGTTACAGTTGTAAGACAAAGCATCACATAAAGGATCTATTCTTTGATGTTTTCTGTAATGGTTGTTAAGCCAACACTGTAGTCATTGAGGGAACACTGTGATCATTAAGCAAATGTTGCAATCATTAAACAAATCCATTTTTCCCCAATGGGCAGTTTCTGCCAGTAAAAGTTGGAAACTGATAAAAAATGTCACAAATCATAGTCATGTGACTGCAGAACACTGCAAACTGATGTAGAGGTGAGTTGGTTGCCAAGCACCTAAAATATGATCATGTGACCATGGGGTATGTACAGCCATTGTGACTTTGAAAACAGATCATAAGTAGCTCTGGGAAGGTCTGTCATAACTTTGAATAGCTTTTAAGTGACTGGTCATAAATTTATTTATTTATTTATTTTGATTTATATGCCGCCCCATCTCCGGGTGGACTTGGGACAGCTTACATAAAAACATATACAATTTATAAAACTTATTCCTAAATTTACCCAATTCAAATAATTATAAAATATTAAAATATCCTGATATTAAAATCCCCAACCCCGCTCAATCCAGGCTGGCCTGTGAAAATAGCCAAGTCTTTAGATCATGACGGAAGGAGTGCAGGTCAGGGGCCAGACGTAGCTCCAGGGATAGCTGGTTCCAAAGGGTGGGCACCCCCACAGAGAAGGCCCTCCCCTGGGGACTGCCAATCGACATTGTCTGGCCAATGGCACCCCCAGGAGGGCTTGCCTTTGGGAGCGTACTGGGCAATTGGACCTTGATGCTGGTAGAAGGAGCTTCTGCAAGTACCCCGGACCCAAGCCATGCAGGGCTTTATAGGTTAACACCAGCACCTTGAATCTTACACGGAGGGCAACTGGCAACCAATGCAGACCTCGCAGGAGGGGTGTCACATGGGAGAATCGGGCTGCTCCCATCACTGCCCACATGGCTGCATTCTGTATCAGTTGAAGCCTCCACATAGTCCACAAGGGCAGCCCCAGGTAGAGAGCATTGCAGTAGTGGAGACGAGAGGCCATGAGCACATGAGTGACCGTGCGTAGGGAATCTTGGTCCAAGTAGGGATGCAACTGGCGCACCAGGTGAACCTGGGCAAAGCCTCCCCTGGCAACGGCTCCCACCTGCTCCTCCATATTGAGCCGTATGTCCAGGAGGACATTGAGGAATACCTGTATATAGACCTACTATTTCTCAAGGTTTTTCAAATTACTCATATCAATTTATTTTATAAAGGAAATTCAATTATTATACTGTTATACTGCTTTTATACAAACATAGTAGAGGAAGGATATCTACCTCTTGACCCTAAGACTGGATGAACTAGAAGTTTTCTTCTTGTTTCTAGTATACAGAGTATAATGGGTATTAAGGTCAAAAATGGTAATTCTGTAGAACATGCATGTTTGAGTCATACAAATGACCCATGTATTATATTCAGAGTAGCATAGTTTGTGAAGAGACCAGTCTCATATAACTCATTCATGTTTAATCTCAGCATTGACATTTTTTTTATGCCAGTATGGCAACTTGGTTTTTCTTGTGGTACAGAAGTCATAAGATCATCTTGACACACTAGGTCTGTTACATCACTTGGAGAAAAAAAAAAACCAGAAGAGATTTCTCAATGGGCTCAGAGCCATCTTCAAATTATTGCAACAATTGAGATAGTTGGAGCAACTGAACCAAAACAATGGTGTTGATTCACTTTTACAAGTGAGAAGACCAGGGTGCTTCATGAAGTGGCTATGAGTTCACTCAAGGCAGGCCTTCAAAGATCTGCAAAACCCTGTTCTGTTTTGTTAACTTCATAATAATTAGCAGGGGGTTGTTATTTCTTCTTTCAAACAGGAGTGAATTTAGAGATGGGACTTAAAGAAATTATGGACAATAATATGCAGTCTCCCTCCATTCTCCTTCACAATAATCTGTCATTACATTTTGAGATGCTACCCAGGGATGTAAACAGCACAAGAAATAAAGACTCAGCTCCTCCTTCCCATGTTTATTTCATTTTTGTTTTTGTGGGGGTTTTGTTTGTGTGTGCGTTTTTCCTTTTCAGACTCCAGAAGAACAGAGCAGATGTAAAGAGATACAAAAACAGAAGTTAAATGGACCAAGAAAATAAAATAAAATAATTTTATCTGTTTTTACATACGCAGATGCATACATGCACACGCACACACATACACACACACACACACACACAAGACACACTTGGAGTTTTAAATTTTTCTTTCACAGAGCTAGTTTTTGAAAAATTAACAGGAAAAAATAGAATGGCTATGTTCTTGTTTTATTAAAGAGAAATTAGATTATGTCCATGGTATGTGGAAAAATATAAAGATATAGATGTTTATTTATTTATGTGTATATAACACTATTAATGAGGAGAATTCTAACCACCCTGCATGCCAGGAAGAAGAGCCTGTATAATATTGCCAAAAATAACATGGGGGAACGAATGGCTGCAGTTGGAGAAACAGGAAGGTTCTCTCCCTATCTTCTTCTGTATAACTCTTTTTCTTGTCAGCAGAATCTCATCACAAACCACAAACCTTATAATTCTTACACAAAATTGTTTTAAAGAATGTTAGGTTGCATGTGTCATTGGAAAGATGGAGAAAGGGAATATATTTAGGGTGTCGTCAACTGTTTAAGAAAACATGCAACATTCTATATGATGCAGTTTATATGCACCTTATTTTTGAAAATATCTCTCAAATGGGTAGAGACCGATATGGGAAAGCATATGAAAAAACTTTAGAGACAAAAAATATATTTTATTTTAGATGCCCGTTCAATGCATGGTAGATATATGATTTTCCTTGTGTATTGTTATATTATGTATAGGATTGAATCTAGGCTGAAGTAGTTGCCATTATATCCACTGAAACAATGATATTTGTTCTTGATTTATTATTTAATTTATCTGTATATTCATTTCTTTTCTATAGCCATAAACTCATGAATTTCAGTTTCAGTAGGAGTGTAAATTGGTTAGATTGGCTCCAATAGAATCCATTGATACACTAGGAATTAAATAAACATATACTTCTACATGTGAACCAATTAATTCTCACTTAAATTGCTTTAAGTAGGGATATTAAACAAAACAATGTTTTGCATTTTTGCAACAAATTGATGATGTCTTCAAACTGAATTTCTGCATATATTTTATTAAATTACATTTTTAAAAATCTATCTCTTTCTCCAGAATTTGGAATAACACATCTAGTTCCTGGCATGCATTGAGTGGGCATTATACACATTGCAATAATATGATACAGAAAATTCCACAAGAGATTTATTTAATTGCATTTCCAGGAGCTACTATTTAAATTCAAAATTGCATTGTGATAATAGCTGTCATGCCAGCCAAATTCACAAATGGAGAGAGAAACACACATTTTTAGCTCTCTTGTGAAGAATCTCTTCATAATACTTGAAGTATATTACACCAACCAGCTGATGACATTAAGAAAATATATTCTTTGTTGTCAGGTACTTCATTTTAAACTCTTTTAGTTGATAGTTAAGGAACCTTGCTTTTAGCTGGCTTAACTTATTCTGAGATTTAATGTGTAATGTGAGATTTATCTTGTCTTCCAGCACTGGGTAATATTTCTCAAAACTGGAGAAAGAGCGGAAGATTTTTTTTTAGATTCTGTTTTATTTGTTAAGATCAACATCCACAGCAATAACTAAGCATTTTAGGACAAAGGATTACTTTATGACTTAATAAACTTGGCTTCTTAAGAGTACACAAAAGGTAGCCTTTTTGTAGTTTGTATATTTTCATTTGCAAGAAGGAATGAAAAATACTCATAAAGAGACTACATTGTGTAAACAACATAAATGTCTTTCTCTCTTACCATTTTGATCAGTGTGTGTGTGTGTGTGTGTGTGTATGCATCTGTAAAATCTCTTTTACATATTTTGTCTATTTCTGAACAAATTTGTCTCTCCAAAGGGAGCCTGAAAGTATCTACTGTACTGAATACTTCAGCATGGACATCTGACTTTCTTTGTTATAACCTCAAATGTTCTGAAAGTTGTCCCTCATTAAAATGTATGAGCAGTTTGCTTTACTGCAGAAGGAGTAGCTTCCTTTCCATTCACATAGGCTCTTCCCAAAAAGGTTCAAAGGAATTACAGTCTGCAATGTATGAAGCTTTTTTAGGAGTGAACAAAAGTAAGCAAAGGACAGCTAAGACTATCCCTGCCCTCTTTATTAAATGTACATTAATCGGTTGGGAAAAGAAAATAGATGTGACATCAAATTTTATGTATAGAATTTTGAAGTGATCCCACACATGGTAAATATTGTTATCACTTCAAAATTCTATAAATAAAATTAATTTGTTTGTATAGTTAGGCAGAAAATCTTAACACTTGTCCACTGACTAAATTCCCAGTAGTTTTTTCTGCAATCAGGGTTATATCCTTGGATTTAAAAATATCACTGTTCAACTGGAACAAATATGTGCTCATCTTCTTGGGGGAAGTTTTCTGATTTAAGATCTGAGAACTGAAAGTTTGTTACTGGAAAACAATCAATCCCTGCCAGAATGTCAATGAGTCTCAGATCTACCATCTTAGAACTTTACAGGCAGGTTTGCCACACTGTAAGACATGCAAAGTGATATACTCTGATGATGGTTGTAGTTCATATAGTTCAAGATGACAGTCTCCCTACTGTCTGGATACTTTGAGAAGAGATACCTGTTTTTCTCATGCCTTAAATCGCAGAGTATATATTCTTTATTTTTTAGGGTGGATGGGGATTGTTAGACATTTGCTAACAAGTAATATCTTTTTTGTATCTAAGTTTCTTTTTTTGTGTGTGCAGAGATAATTGGACACTTCATTTCACTTTCATATATTTACAAACTTGTAGAAGAAATACATTTTTGTATTTTGCTTATATGACACTAAATGTTAAACTTCCATCAATCAAACACAATTACACCTACAGTCTCAAGGAACCAATATCCTCTTCTGAATCACCACCCCAGACATGGTCAGAAGCTGTAGCTTTTTAGAGCAGTGCAGGGAAAAGAGAGACAGGGTCAGCATAAAGAGGAAGAGTGCAAACAGATTATATAAACATCTTCACACAAATGTGTCATTGAAGTATCATTGTACATTTACTCACTCTTCTTGACTCTCTCCAAACCCTCTTGACATCAACAATAAGCAAAAGTTATCAGGAGCCAATAAGACCTAAGAGTGTACAGAATCTTTCAGGAAGCACAAAGACTACATCTGACTCTCTAATGAATAGCCCAAACTGAATAATTATTATTCTTTCAAATCAATCATGATTTACCATCCATGGCTATCTTATTGATAGATTGCTAAAAACTTTACAAAACTGTAATTTGCATGCATTTTTTCTGTAAAGTGCCTCAGTGTACATCCCCATTACACAGAAAGAAGCTTGGCCATTAAATAGAAATATTGACTAAACTCTTGTCACAAGTCAGCAACAAAATATCTAGGAATATGGTTTATATTCCCCTGCTTCATTCTGAAGTTTTGTCCTATTTCTTGTTTCACTTCACCTTATTCTGCTTAAGGAAAACCCTGTTGCTATTTTGTTATTTTACAAGTATACTTTAAAAAGCATAAGTGTTTAGTCTTCTTTTTTTCTAAAAAAAGAGAAAATGCAGCCAATAGTACAATGTTTATCAGGAAAACTAAATAATAATAATATAGTAAACCAGTGCATTCAGACCAACATTTTCAAATGGATCTACCACAGCAAAGCTAAGTGACAGATATGGCATTGACAAAAAACATGGCAAGTAACAGAGACAATACAGGGAGACAATCTTAACTCCTTTCCAAATGTTTAAATGCAAGACCATGCTCACATTCTACAAGTATTTGCCAAATGATGGGAGATGCAACTACTCAGAACAGGAGCATAATTTATTATAGAAGCCATTGTCAGTCCCATATCACATATGGGAACAAGTCTTAGTGTTTGTTTGCAACAGTTTGCAGTAATACATCCACACATTTCTAGAGATACCTTAGTGGTTATGCTATACCATCCATATTTGATTGAACCATAAATGATTCAGTGATTCTTGAAGTTTACCTTTGACTCTTATGATAGTCAATTTTGAAGCAACCAATTTATCACAACATATTTTTCTTCACTCAAATCTTCCTACCAATATTTCTTTCTTCTGGATTCACCAGCATTTTCTTAAATTACCAATTTATCTGCCAGGATAAGTTAGCATTGTATTATTGAGTTTATTAAGAGTAGAGTGTGGGATCCCCGTCAAGCTTCTGCACTTATTTGCAGAATATGTAATTACCCTAATGAATATTACTGGATCTCTCACTTTTAAGCAACTATTATTTACCATAAAGGAAGACAGTTCTGTATTAAAGATGATGTCCCACCTCCAAGGAAATTAGAAAGAAAATTTATATGTCTGAATTTCTCTGCTAATGTAAGTTGACTGTGTCATTACAAATTATTTGGCTGGTGGAGGTGGAAATCTATTCTCCTTTCAAGTAAATACAGTGCCAGTTATGGACATACAATCTATGTTTTTAAATATGATACATTTAATTCAGCTGTATTCGCATCCTAATAAGAGTACAGGTTCATAGCCATAGGAAACAGAGCTGAAAGCCTATGTACACACCTAAGTTTTGAGTTGGAAATGAATTTTACCTCCAGTTTAAAAATAATAAAATGGCCTCATAGAAATATATTTCACAATACAATTACAAAGTCTCATACCCTGAAAAATACTAATATTAATTGTGGCCTTATTACATAAAGGCTTCCTCAGAAGACCACATCTATGGCATTTGAAGGAGCAAATCTTCTATCAGGAACAAATAAACAGAAAACATAACCAACAGTGTTAATAGAAGCCAGGCCTCAATGCTAAATGCACTAATTCTCTCTCTCTCTCTCTCTCTCACACACACACACACACACACACACAATCTCTCTCTCTCTCTTTCTCTCTCTCTCTTTCCCCCAGCTCTCTTTGTGAAAGCTCTCTCCATTATTATCATCACACCAGATAAAATCATCACAAAAGATAAAATAAAAAAGGATATAGAATTTGTAAGAATAATTTTATTTCATGAATTGGAACGGTGTGTGAAAGAATTGGCATCTATTAGGACAGCTTAAATAGAATGGAAAGGGAAAAAAGTGCTTAATCCACGAATCTTAAAAACTTCAAAGCCCTTTTTTCCCCCTTCCCCAGAGGAAACTTCTTTCCTAAGAAACCCAAATGGATGAAGGGAAATTCACAAAAGATAAACAGGATATGGACTTTTAATCTGAATTTCAATGGCTTTTCCCTCCCTAAAAATCCATTACAATATAAATGTAGTCACTTTGCTGCTGAAAAGCTTCCAGTGAAAGGCGGGAAGAAGTTATCAGAAAAGAGTAGGAGTTTCTCATTTACCTAATAAAATTTCCAATTTTCATTTTCATTTTCATTTGTTTCTGGAAACATCTGTATATTTTATTCAAAATTATGGGCTTCAGCTTAAAAAGTGTTCTGGAAGCAGAACGTATTGGCAAATTTCTGAAGCAAGCTTATGTAGAAGTACATTTAATAGTCACACATGTATAACATACTTCTGATTGTATGGAAAAGAAGTTTCAGGTAAGAAGCTTCTTGCAGAAGAGACAAAGAAGTTGCTTAGAAATTCTCTTTGTCTATTTTCCCACTGAAAATTACATCCCCTAGTTTTATCCAATGTGGAGGTTATATGCATATTTAATTTAACAAAGACGCTATTGGGAAGAAGTATTTCTTACCCTACCTTCAATTTATTTTCAGATTTGAAATTCCTTTCTTCCTGTTTATTAAAAAAATGCAAATGTTGGTATGTTTTTGTTTTTGTTTACAAAAGAGAATAAACTGAAATGTATACCCTTTCACAATCAATCTGTCAGGACCCCCTTAGGTCTAGAATCCCACTTTCTACAGTTAATTATGTTTCTGAAAATACTTATTCTAGTTATTCTAGCATCCTGCAGAAGGCACAAATGAACAAACTCTTAAGAGTTTGCAAATCACAGAAAAATGAATGCTTGCTGGCTTGGTTAGGCTTAGCCCAAATTCAGTGTCATTTCTACTTGATCACCTTTCTACATGTACATTCCAGAACTCTTTGAGAATGTTAGCTGAAGAATTAGTGGTACTGTGAAATCAGCTGAACAATCAATCAGGTAATGTGATATTCAAACATTGATGCTGCCTTGAAACTCAGCATATTGGTCCCTTAGCCATAGGATAAATATCAGAATTCTAGATACCATAGCTAATAGATAGTGGGAATGTTAGTAAACATACTTCCTCAAGAATTGGTTTGAGAAAGGCTTTTCAAAGATTTTCAAAATATTTGAAAAGTTGTTGGTCATTAATGGCATTATTGAACAAGAAACCAAGATTCTTGTAAGTGCCAAGAAAGCATCTCATTTGCTGTTTCAAGACTCCTTATGTAGGAGGAGGAATGGGGAGGATTCTCCTATACATTTGTGTTTTATCAAACTACAGATGTTAGACATAGCTATGAAATGTTAGGCAGCTTCTAAGAAGGATTTTTTTTGTGTGTTTTTCTGTTGTGTTCCTTCTTTTTTCCCTCTCACTCTTGCCCATACCCTTCCCTTTCCTGCTTCCTGCCTTTATAGAATATTAACTAGCCAATAGTAAATTCTAAGCTCTGAGAAATAGCACTGGGAAATCAGTCTGTTTGCTTACTTGACTGAAAAAGTAACCTCCAAACTTCAGAACTCAGCAAAAAGAAATAGCTAAAACAGAAGGAAAAGAAGTTGCTGCATTGTTCATCAAAGAAATACTGACATGGAACAAGGAGGCAGCAGTGTTCATTAAAAGGGTGCTTTTCTTCCATACCAAGGATGGGAAGAATGTATAAAAAGGGCTTTCCCCCAGTTTCCCTTTTTCTGCAACTGAGCATTCTCTTCTCACAGAATGTAATGTACAGAAGTTGGATTCATGGAGGTATTTTTCCTTCCTATCCAACATCACCTAGTGGCAGGAAATCCCAACTTCTATCCTTAATTTATGGTGGTTTGGAATTCAAAATTTGGATTTCATTGTTTCAGAAGTATTTTACTGTACTTGCAAAAAGTGGCTCACATTGGAGTAGGGAGCTTCTCTTCTAACTAGAACTGAAAATGATGGAAAATAGTTCTATATTCCTGTGGCTATAATTTTTAAAAGAAGAAAAAGGGGGTGTACAATTAAAAAAACCCAGATAAACCATTCTTCACTTTTCAAGCCTTGCTATATGAGATTTCCAATATCTTGGAAGGCAATTTCTGCAATTGCTTTTCTCCAACATGCACCAGTATTATCAATGCAAATATTGCACTCATGGAAGATCTGCACTCACTCTGAAGTTGGTATTTTCCACTCTGAACTGCCTCCAAAAGAAATAGGGTGCACAAGTGAAGCAGCTCCAGCTGAAAACCCGTGGAAGTACAGAGCCAAGATGGATTGGGTAGTTCTTCCCGCCCCCACAGATTTGCCAGATCAACTGGAACACAGCTGATCAGCCATCTCCTACAATTATCTGCAAAGAAGATCTGTACTGTAATGCCAGCAAAAACATTTGGAACCTATCATGCCGGACTTCTTTGACTTCCTTCAACCTGCCCCAGCAGCAAGTTTGGAATGAGATGCAGACTCTATTGTGAAAATATGTCCATGAGAAACAGGGTGTCTTCTCACTACATGTAGATAAGCCCTAGAAAAGAACCAACAGTTTCCCAAAGGAAAAACTAATCATTTTTAATGTACAAATTGGGACTGCATAGCAAATTGCACTTGTGAAGCTACATTAATTCTGGATTTGATATTATATATCATGATTATGCTCATTTATCTTTAGATATGTATTTGGCATATACTTACTTTCCTTACTGAACTAAGTTAAGGGTTAGGGTTTAAGTTGCTGCCTCTCTGATTCCTTTTAAAAGCTAGTAGAATTTGGGACAACTTTAATTAATTCAGCTTGTTCTTTCTGCAAAGCAGATGACAGGTAAGTGATTTCTTTAAATCCATATGTACCCAATTTTCAGAAACAAACCAATGTGAGGTAATAAGTGAGTGAAACCAGGGTAAGCCTGGCTTGTAAGACAACTCTCTAACTCACATCAGGAAAGAACAGATTCCCTACCTTTACAGACTTGGCTTGACAAAGAAAGGAATCCCTAAAGTCAACCACAGTATAAAAAGGCTGTTCCTATAAAATAGGTAAATAGCATATAAATAGATTCTTATTCAACTAGCAATGATTTTCTTTTTTAACTAACCTTAGCATGATTTAGGAGATGGCTTTTAAAATCTTTCTGGCTTCTTAAAGGATGTAAAATCAAAATGTTGGCACGTTAATTTTTTATTGTTGTTGCAAAATTACATTTACTTTAGCATAGTTATAAGCATTCTTCATTGTTTGTATGATGGTTATGTATGTTGGTGTAGAGTATAATTCACCATCCTGAGGTTGGGACAGGTTTTCCCACTACCTTATTAAAGGAAGAAAATAACTTCCCTATGAAAATTGACCAGGCACAAGGACCAGTGTAAGGGAGAGAAAAACATCACAACACCAATTCGAAAAGTGAATTTGAATGTTCCATTCCCATCACACTTTATAGTAGGATTAAAACTAGGCTCTGCTAGCTTTTGCCTTCCTACATAAATTCTAAATAAAAAAGTACAGATACTTAAAGTTACACATACACAGCAGTAGGGTGTTTAAAGAGATTACTCCAGAAACTTTATATTTTAAAATTCTGCATTAGGGAATTTTGCTCTCAAGGAAAGAAACACAGTGATTCACATTTTTTAAAAAAAGGTTTCTGAATCATTACATAAATTTGGGCAAATCCATATAAGGCCTCTCTATATTATGACATGTTGCAAATATGCATACAAAATTTCCTATGATCTTTTTTTTAATCTGTAGAAAAAAGATTGCTGGCCTGGAATATTAATTTACAAAGATGGATTTTAAGAAGGCGAGAATTTTAGAGATTCACACATCCCTAATTAGAATAATTGTAGCCACAGGTTAATCCATTAGAACAGTTGCAAGATAAACAGCTTTATGGCAAAAAAATTACTTATTTTTCCATTCAGGGATTTTCCCTCTTCTTCCTCTTTTGAGCATTCTGTGACAGGTGTCCTCAAAACCATCCCTCAGCAAGAGGGACTGTCTGATATGACCCTGTCCAAGCAGAGAAAAGTTGGCCTCTAATGCAAGTAAAGCAGGAGTGTCAAACTCACATAGTCATGGCGGCATCATGTGACATATCGGGACTTTTTCTCCCTTTGCTAACCAGGCGTGAGCATGGCCAGCACATGACACATCCGGCCTGCCGGCTGGAGCTTGACAGCCCTGAAGTAAATGACAGTAAATGACTGCAGGATCAGTTTCAAGGATTTACAATAAGCAGTCATAATATATATAATTTATGGGCTGGACAAAATGGGATTATTTATATTTATATAATTATTTATATTTTCTTGAAGTACAATTAGATATAACCTATAAGTGATATACTTTGTTGCTCTTCTTCAACCAATGATTGCAACTTATCATCTTTTCTCAGTCCCATGACAGAACCTGTGGCCTTATATATGCCCTTCTATTATGTAACATATATGATAACATGTGCTGTCTACCCTGTCCATATCTCTCTAGCTTCCTGGGAGTTTTGGACCCCTTTAAATATTTATTTAGATCAATTCTTTAAGTCTGTATGTAGTTGATGCAGGGTACAGACTGAACCACTTTTGCTGATCTTGCAACTTCCTCTCTCTCCAGTGAATGGAATGGATTTGGACAATGGATTCTTATAGCTACAATTGTTCCTGTGTGATCCTCATTCAGTGAAGACTGAACATGCTCAAGGGTAATTAATCTGCAGACTCCTTGAGGCTCAGAATCTTTGGCCCTATCTATGGCTAGGTAGACAAAGGAAAATTGAAGAGCAATGAGGATAACATACAGATTATACTTGATTGCTATTCAGATTTAACAAAATAAACCCAAGGATGTGCTCTAAATTTTAGATTCTAAAACTGGGATTGCAGGAAGAAGTCAAAACAAATTCTTTTGCGAAAACCATTGTGTATCTCCTTATCACCCAGAATTCACATCCAAGCGAAACAGTCATCCTCATGTGCAATGCAAGCCATTATCTACAGGAATGAATTTATGTACACAGGGACTGTTTTCTTTGCATGCTTTTGAGAGAGGGAGGGAGAGAGAGAGAGGGAGGGAGAGAGAGAGATGTATACATACATACACAGAAACATGCACTCATACATACATGACAGAGAGAGAGAGAGAGAGAGAAAAGAAGACAGGGAGACTGGCAAGAACAAGAGGGCAGATGAGTAAAATTTCTAAATTTTATCATCCTCAAAGCATGAAGGGCTAAGATACCCAAAATATATAGGACAGCCTAAGGGAGAGACAGTGAGGTAAGGGCTGTGCGGAGTTTCTTCATGGGACACCAGTATGCTAGAGAACTCTGTATCATTCTTTACAGGTATCTGAAAAAGCTAAATATCAGTTTAAGAAATTATCAAGCCAATTAAAAGACTATGGCTATCAACATCAAAGCAAAGGCCATTTCTTTCCTTGAAGGAGGGAGGGAGGGAAGGAAGGAAGGAAGGAAGGAAGGAAGGAGGGAAATAAGGAAAGAGAGAGGAGAAAATGATATGAGAGAATGGAGATAATAAAGTGAAATTTCATTGTTTCTTTTTACAGCATCTCCGCATCCTTAGTAGAATTCAGCCTTCATTGTGTAATAATCTGTCTCCCATACTCCTGGATGGTCAGTGGCTTGACAGTTGTTAGAATGTGGCTGATTCTTCTTTCACTGAAATTTCTTCCCTGTGTTGCAGCACACACAAAAGTTGTGAAAGAAGTTGTCCTTTCCCTCCCCCCACTCTCTCTTGCTCTGTCTCCTGTATGACATTTTTTTCTTTTGCTTTGTGTGTTGTTCTTGATGTTTCTGGGTTTTTATTTCAGCTGTTATTAACATTTACTGAGTAGGCAGAACACGGACACTGCCAACAGCCACAGTGGTATGGCCAGACACATTGATCCATTGCCTGCAATTCCTGTACCAGGTCCTATGTCATGAGAAAAAGGAGACAAAAAAAGAACAAAAAATTACACATGGTGTAATATATATGAAATGGATTACATGGGAATAACATTCTCATTACTACCTTTTTCCTCATTCTGAGGAAATATATTGGTTTTCAGGCTTTTGGATAGGATTCTGCACTGGGTAGGGATGTAATATACTGGACTGTTGCATTTAATGAAAACAGAATTAAGTATACATATATATTTGTGCAATTTTTCCTTTCCATCACACTAAAAAAGCCTTTGAAATAATTTATAGCTAACAAAAGTTCTTTTTAAAGTTTTACCAAATCAAAATGCAGTTAAACAAATGGGTTCCTAAGCATCCCCTCATACTTGTGTTGAAAAAAAGAACTAAAAATGTCAACTAAAAGGCAATTCTAGTCTGCAAGATGGTTTAATTCCTTGAAAAGCATAACCAACAACCAAACAAGCAGATGAATGGGAATCCTTCATTTTGTATTATGGTCTATTAAAAGAATTGGTGTTGATGATTGTCTTTGCTGCACAATTCACAATACTTTTTGCTCTCAGTGAAATTCAGAAACTCAAATTAGATTCAGACCATGTAGAGTTGGAAAATCATCTATTTCCCCTAAATTGCTTATTCCTACCTAGACAATGGTTAATGAATCAATTCTTCAAAGTAGATCAGGTCAAGAAACAGACACCACAAGGATTTCAAAAATGTTACATTGTTGCCTTAAAGTATATTAACAGAATCTTGAAAGTCTGTCCAGGTTTTCCTCAATCCTATCTTGTACTAAACAAAATCAAGGTGTAATAAGGTGATTGTTCTTTCTCATTTTTCCTTCCTGTAGTTTCCTTTCCAAGTCCCTCCTTAATAGCTTATTTCTTTTTTTCTTTGATTTTTTTCATACCTTCCCAAGGTCAGCAATAAATCCCTTTACATGATGTGAGCAAGAGCTCTCTATGAATGTTTTCTATCTGCTCCCCCAGTTTTATCTGTACCAATTATCTGTACCAATCATGTGGTGGCCCTTGAATGCAAAGGATCATTATAATTCTGCACATTCACAACCATCTGTTTACAGCCAGACATTCCCTCTTCAGGGACCAATTCATCACAGCACTCTAATCAATAAAACATGGAACCAATCAGCAAATGGCTTCAATCCCAGAGGAGACTGTGTAATTATTTATTTGGTAATCGGGAAAGGGAATGATTTTCAGTATAACATTTATGGTCCTGTAGCATGATGCCCATGGAGTAGAGCAACAGGAGTTCCAGAAAAGCTTTGATTTTCATAGGGATGGGCAATGAAAGGCATTCAGTGCTGCAGCAACAAATAACACTGAATCATAACAGGACTATTAAATGCTAACATGATGCACATCCTTTCATTTAGACATAGGCACTCCACTCCTGCTTAGAAAGGTCTCTTAAATTGTATTTGGCATAGTAACACTCTATGGAATATAATGTAATTGCATGGTAAATTCTATATTTTGCATTGTATAAATGATGTGAAATCAATTGTTCCATCCTGAATCTGAATTTATTCTTAAAATTCTAGAAAGTGAGATAGAAATATGTTTGTGTGCATGTGTGTATATCCCATACTCAGCAAATGGTTGATAATAAAAGAAAAATCAATTATTTGAGTGAGGGAATGGAAGACTGATTGAAAAGTTAAGTGATATAACTGCTGACAATTTTATGGAGCAAGTGCTTTATTGGCTACATATGTTGGATCAAAACCCTAACCCAACATCTCTTCAAATTTGCCTTAGAAACAGAACTCTTTATAAATTATCTAGATAATAGTAAAACATTATTACATGTAACTCAACATTAATAATTCAAGTTTAAATTTTCTTTTCTATATCAAATACTTGAGACACACTGAGAAATATTTGTGGATCCTTTAAAAACAGTTAATTGTATCATATATAAGGTGTGGTGAGACATTAATATAAACAAAATGCCAGCCAGTTGGCAACAATTACTTCGTCTTTGCTGTTCCCAAAAAGCTGAATAGAGTCAGAAGTAGTTGTATAGATGACTATTGAGAGATATTAGTGCTGTAGGTGAAGAAATTCCAAAAAAATGTCTCCAGAGTACAATGGCAAATCACTTCAGTCCTCTTGTCAAGAAAACTATATGGATCTGTCCATGAGCCTATCCATACCTGTCTTGTGTTTCTGCCATCATAACTTTAAATCAGATTAAGAAAAAATCCTATCTAAAATACCTTTGCAGTTTATAAATAATTCAATTGGGACAATAGCTCAACATAGGACTTGACATTTCCTTCCTGTTATTTCCTCCCAAGAAAGTACCTGTGAGCAAGACTTAATCAAGACTCAAACTTTTATTAAATATAATTGAAACTGCAATTATATATAAATAAGTTAAAGCATCCATCCATCCATCTATCTATCTAGAACAACCATAACCTTTAAAATTAAAACGAAATTCTTTCTTGCATTTTCTCAGGTTTTCTTTAAGGTGGTCTGCTACAATTTCTGTTATAGATATTTCTCAAGTGGCATAGTAGTCATAACATTTGTGTGACATGCAGAATGTTTCTGGTTCAAACCTTAGCAGAAACTTTCAAACACACATATATCATTTTCCCCCCTTGTACTATTCTACTTTTTCAGTTTTTAAAAAAAATCACCAGTACACAATTTTATCATTTTTCTAGTCACAGATAAATCATTTCATCCTTAGCTTCCAAATAGCTCAGCTGGGTTGAAACCATTCTAACTCAAGTGCCTGGAAAATTAAAAAATGTCAATGAAGCTTTTAAAGCAGTTTAAGAGGAAGGAGGGAGATAAATTAAAGGTAGAAAAATAATACTAATCCAAATAGTTATTGCAAGGTTTTGAACTCTGGTGTTCTTCATGTTAAGCAAGTGTTATAATTATTATGATCCTGAGAAAATAAAACAATCTGCAACAGACTTTGAGGAAAAATGGGATCAGATGGCAGCATCCTGTCTCTGTGTAAATTCAAGGATTTTTTGTTAGAGTAAATTAAAACACAGTGCACAAAACAGATGGCAACACTTGAACTAGCAGAAGTCAGAAAATATCTTTTAGCTGGAGCATGACAAAGTGAGCAGAAATTGCATATATGATGAACTGGAAATGAGTAGAAGACAATGTCCATTCCTGTGTCTCATATTCATGATAGGACTATCAAGAGCCAAGCTCACTTTAAAGGAGACTTCATTATAATAAAAAGAGTTGTCCAAAATGACATGTTTTTGTGGTTTTGTATAAGTCACCATCTTTCCACGAATGCACCCACCATTGTTAAAATCCTGTTTTGCATTCACGAGTTATAATTCTTGAATATAAATCTGAAAGAAGGGAACTAATAGAAATACTAGAAGCAACCATATGAAATATAGTTTACATTTGTAATGGGCAGACAATATTTGAGCAGACAGTAAGTCTTTTCAATCCTACCAATTATCAGAACTGGGAGCTACAATACGTTTAAATAAATTGCTGAAATTTATTTTGATGACATTTTTATTGTTCAGTCAGACTTTAGGAATAAAGAAAACTCTCAAAATCCGAATTTGTTAGTTCAGCTCTGGCCTACAATCTAGTAGTCTCTCCAGGCTGCAGTGATCCAAATATGCTTATATCCAGATTTCAAGCAAATCTGGAAAACATCAGATTGGGATAAATTGTGATATATGCCAGCATGATTCAGAGACAGCAAATTTGGGTATAAGTTATTCTATATCATAATGCATTGCTGAAAGAGAGAGACCCAGTTTGATATAATGTTTAAGGCAATGGGGCTGGAAACTGGGGGATACAGAGTTTGATTCTCACTTTATTGCTAAAGGCATCTAGGTTGGGCTAATTTCTCTGTCTTAGTCCTAGGAAACACAAGACTAATTGGTATGCATGATTACTTGCTTCTTAAGGAGAGGAAGGAAAAGTTCAAAAAAACTTGGAATAAAAGAAAACTTTTATATTGAAAGAGAAATCACACAGCAATGGAAGCATTTTATTTCAGAAACACATCATAAAGGAGAACTGGCAGCGTATCCTTCTTTAAAGTTTGGAAGTGCAGGCCAACCCAAGTTGTCATGATATATTTGCTAGAAAATTTACTTTTATAATTGATTAATACATTAGCCAAAATGAAAGCAGGAGAAAAGTTATTAAAATAGCTACTTATTTCAGAGAATTAGCTTATCGTTGTAATAAATGTCTTTTTGTTTGAATTATGACAGTGTTTAATATTGTTTCCCCATTATTAATTGTAAACAATGTTTTTAGATATGATGAATTTCAAAGTTCCTGAGTTTGTTAGATTATTAAATATTTCTTTAGCTTTTCATTACAATTTTTGATTTACGCCACTAAATGCATACATCTATTCAGTAGTCTTTGGTGCCCTCTGCTGCAAGATAGCTCCTGTTGCATGGAGTCTAAAATGTGTAGAGAAAAATAAAAACTATTGAGTAACATTGCAAAATGTTTACTAAATTGATCCTTCTGATGCCCATTTCAGGACTGTGAAAAGATTAGCTTATGTCTAGCTGATTTGGTTAGTGTTTCTTTAATTCATGCTAATCCATTCTGAACTTAAAGCAGACCTAACTTTCCTACTTCCTTCTATTTCTTTGCATGCTCTGTGACATTTTACTTAAGACTTGCAACAATTCAACTGCAATTATGGATTTAACTGTCTTTTTATTTGATTCTTTTCAATAGTGCATTTGCAATTTCATTTGATGGGACAATTCGCAATGGGAGTAAAAAGAACAGGCTGGTAGGAAGGGCTCAAAGTTGTGATCAGAACTTAAATTTTAGATCTGTAAAACATGTGGTCTGATACAGTGGTGGGATTCAAAAAATTTTTACTACTGGTTCTGTGGGCATGGGTGTGGGCAGGGGAAGGATACTGTAAAATCTCCAGTCAGAGGTAGTATTTGCCGGTTCTCCCAACTGCTCAAAATTTCCGCTACCGATTCTCCAGAACTGGTCAGAACCTGCTGAATACCGCCTCTGGTCTGATACCTAGATAAATAAATGAATTAATGAACAAAAACCTGCTAGATGCCTTTATAGTTACATAGGAGAGTTAATGGCACACATATAATACAGATTACTACACTTATTTAAATGTGAATTTGGAATCTCTAACTCAACTGCATATTGAAATGCTGGAAGGAAGTTTTTGCCTCTCTCTGTGTATTTAAAGTAGAGATTAAGAAGAACTGCTGCATTTTTTCCAGTATTCCTTCCTTCCCCAATATAGAGTACTACTGTACTGGTGCTTTAGGTGCCATTTAGATGAAGGCTGTGTGCAAAACTTCAAAAAACACAGCTTCAAATGAAAAGTAACACTCAAAGATGCTTTTTGATGCAGCTGCTTCTAAGACAAAAGTGAGTGTCCATGTTGCTTCAGAGCTTGCATTATTGGATCCTCTTTATCAATATCTCACACATTTCTACTGGATGACTTGATAAGTTGTTGAGAGAGGCCAGGGGCATTAATTGTCTGTTGAGAGGCTTCCAGCAGATCAAAAAGCCTGAAGACTTTCTGTTATAGAATCCTGCACTCTGGAAGGTTTTGGCCGACACTAAGAGAGTGCCCAAAATGTGCACAGATGTTCCAGATTGCAACCTGTACCACATGCATCTTCCATGCAATTCCACTTATTAGATCTGGTGGCATATGATCCCATTCCCTAGATTCAAAACCGCCATTTTTGCCATACTGCACAAAATCCTGACCGACTAGATACATTTTATTATTCTATTTGTCCTTGGACTATCAGAGTTTTGGATGGGATTCAATGGCATTGCTATATTCTTTGCTTTGGCTACCTGGTTTGGGTACAGCTACTTGTTTAGATTAGGAAGGTTGTTCCATCATGACAGCACTTGACAATGAACACCTTGGAGAAATTTACATTTTCAGCCTTTTTTTTATCTTCAGTAATTTTTTTTGTCCAAAACAAGGCAGATGACTGTTAACATGTTCCTACAACATGATTAACCGAGTAGAATTATATTATCTATGTGAATACCTGGATTTGTTTAAATGAATCTTGGTGGCTCAGGCCTTGGTGGCTCAGGCTGTTAATTGCCTGCACTTAAGTTCCAGCTGCCTACAACTGCTGTAGGCTCGAATCCCACCAGGCTCAAGGTTGACTCAGCCTTCCATCCTCTCGGGGTAGGTAAATTGAGGACCCAAGATTGTTGGGGGCAATTAGCTGACCTTGTAAAAATGCCGCTTAGTAATAAGCAGGCATATACAATGGAATGAAGGCTATTGCTGAACACACTGGGTTGCATCCCAAAGATTGTGAGCCGCCCTGAGTCTCCGGAGAAGGGCGGCATATAAATGTAATTAAAAAAAAAAATCTTGCATGATTCTTCATTTGCCTTTATTCGTAAATGTATTTTCCCTGAAGATTGACTAGATTAACTGAACCCTTTTTGGTGTTCCCAAAAAATATTAAACTCTCCCATTGATTCAATTAACTAACTGTATTGTGAAAAAGGGACCAGAATATTTTGTGATTGTTTGTTAATAGTAGAATAAATGGTAACAGATTTATGGGAAACTGAAACACAAGCTGGTCTAATAAGGAAGACACACCATTGCTTTATATAGTCAGGAGATAAAGTTTATACCTTCTGTCAGTGTTGAGGCAACCAAAGTTATATAAAGGGTACATGTACTTCTTTTGACAACTATTTGGACTCTTCCTTGTGAAAAAGGAGTTTTTCTTTTCTAATTTACAAAATTTTAGATAATTCTAGATTTGTAGAGTTAACAGAATATAGACAATTTCTCCTGAATTCCTGGAAGGTTTCTGTCAATCATAACACTAAATAAAACTGGCTTTATATATATTGATATTTCTTATTGGAAAAATATTTTTTCTAACTTCAACAGACAAACTAAGGTAAGGAAGGGTTTATATGTGAATACCGAGTTCATTGTTATCCAGAAGGAAATTTAGGAGTATTTATATTCCTAAAATATTCACCATTTCTGCCCCCCCCCAAATACTTGCAAAGCAAGTATCCAGAAGTGATTAGACAATATTTAATTTAGCATAGATTACAATTCTTTTTTTTAAAGGAATGTAATATGCATGTACCCCACTCAAACTGCATGTAGTTAGAAATATCATGCTTAAATGAGCACCATATTTTATTTCTGCCATCTACTGGCACAGATGTTCAAGATACTTTATGTTTGGTACAAAGTATATTCTTTTGCCACACGGTGGCATAATTGTACATATAAAGACTTGTATTTAGATCACTAATCTTTCACAGCTTCAGCTTATTTGATCTGTATGCCTAAGGATAATCAACACTTGCAATAATTTAAATAAAAAATATCAAAAATAAAAAGTAAATGTACAATATGTTTAAGTACTAGATATTTGTTTTTGAATGAAAGCAAATACTTCATTATTTTAAAAAAATGAGACTCAGATTTTGCTTAGATCTGATGGAATATATGCACTGATGATTTGTAACTTCATGAATTTATCTAGGCTTCTGATGCCATGAACCAGACAGAAGGAAGAACGAACTGTTCCTTCTGTTTTTTTCTATGTTAGTTTTTTAAAAATCAGTTTCCTTCTCTCCTGTTTATGAACAAATTCCAAAAACTGATCTATGTTCATAAAAGAAAAAAAGAATGAAAATATAATGCTGACAACATTTTCATTTTGTCACACACAAACAAATTCAATAGGAACAGCTTCTCTCAGCATGAGGAAGACTACGTTAGGACTATTATAGAATCTGTCAATAAAAAAAAAATCAGCGTGAAATATAATTCTCAGAATCCTTTGCCTAGGGGAATAAATCTCTCCATTTTGCTTTCTTCTCTATTTAGCATTTTAAAATGCATTCTGTCCTATTTATGGAGAAATACATACATGTTGATAAGATTTTTTAAAAAGAAAAGCAAACATGTCCACTTATTCTTACTATACAGGAATGGTGGAAAGGGAATAATAAAGGAAGTTACAGAATGCACAAAAACAGTTCATCTTTGACACTTTCATCTTTCCATGTGGTGACAGACATGACTCCACTATAGAAGAAGAAATGGAAGAACTACCATAGGGAAGAAATCATACACAAGGCCTGCAGTCTGGAACGGATGAGACAACGGATGGTGATATCTTTACCAGTAACATATTCATAAGGGGCAGAGATGTGCTTTTGATGTGCTTTTCCCAAATCCAGTTCTTTTTTATTTCTCTCCTAACATACATCTCATACATTGTGAATCCATATTAAATTGAATGATTTTTTTACAGTTGTGGTAAATCATACAAGGCAGATAAGTGGGAAGGTTGGCAGAGCAGTAGGAAGGGGCTAGGAAGATATGGATATCTCCAAAGTACTTGTTTCTCAATTTAAATAAAATCTTTGGGAAGGAATTATGGAAAATTATTCACATTTTTGTAGCTAACTGCAAATATTTTTCCCTGTATTTTTGGTAGCAATTTTCTTTCCATTTGGTGAAAGAAACTGAAAAGAAAATTATCTGAAAAGAAAAAATAATTTCTCAAGGGTGGAATGTTCTTTATTTTGTTATGAATTGTGTGCGAATATTCAGATTATTTCCTGGAAATCTGCAAATTTTTGTTGTACAGAATGACAGATAGAGGAGGATAACAGTATAATGTTCCATCCCTTCTTTCCAAGTCTTGTCGGGCACTACATCTCCTAGAGTTCAATCTTCAAGACACTAGTTTATTGATATCTTCCAAAATTCCTAAGATGCACTGGTGCAATGAGACAACTTGCTGTGGTCAACTCACTACCACAACTCTTCAAAGCCAACTCGCCAGGGCCAACTTGCTGCAGCCAACTTGTGGCCAATTCACTGTGGGACAACTTGCCATGGTCAATTTGTTGCAGGACAATTTGCTGCAGGAAAAGAGTTACACTAATATTGAAGAAATATTGGAATAGAATCATTAAAGAAAGGATGCCAAAGAAGAGACAAAATGAAAAGTGACTGACAAAAATTAAAATATTTTAAAAATTATTTTAAATAATTGAATTGTTGAATTGTCCTGCAGCGAGTTGTCCCATGGCGAGCTGCCCTGTGGTGAGTTAGCTGAGGTAAGTTGTTATAGAACCTATACTGGTTGGTTGTAACTGAAACAGACTGAGGAGAATGAAATCAGAAAAATATTTTAAAAAGATTACATAAAGAATGCAAAAATATACAATATTAATTAATATCTGTAAGGAAAACATTTTGAATGTGACAATCAAAGGCAAAATCCAAACTGTTATAATAGCAAATAATAAATTTAAAAGAAACTTTGGCATGGTCAATACCAGAAATAAATTGAAAGCAAGGGAAACAGTAACAAAATTTGGGAATGGCTTAAGAATAGATGCATCAAAAATGAATACAACTCCTGTGTTTTCCCCCATATAAGACTCAGTCTTAGTGTCATGCCCCTGGTGGAGACTGACTTTGAGGAAGAGGAGGAACAGCCAACAGGGAGTGGGAGTGTGGCTCCAGAGGTGGTGCAGGAGGCTGG
This sequence comes from Naja naja, assembly GCA_009733165.1. Classification (NCBI taxonomy): domain Eukaryota; kingdom Metazoa; phylum Chordata; class Lepidosauria; order Squamata; family Elapidae; genus Naja; species Naja naja. Next base: position 32,872,029 of record CM019152.1, read on the forward strand.
GGAAAGGCAGAGGCCGGCTGAGCAATCAGAGGAGGATCCAGGCCCATCTCCTATCCATCCCAGGGCACACAGGGAGGAGAGGATCAGGGAAAAGCATGGTCTACTCAGGAGGAGAGGGCCATGATCCTCCTCAGGGCTTACAGCTGGGAACTATGTATATAAGTTTGTAAATGTGTAGTTAGAATTGCTGGAGTCAAAGTTAGTGTTTCCTTTGAAGGAGGTTTATCTTTGTTGGAGTTCTTCCCAAGGACTTTCCCCAGTTATCTGCTTGGAATGTATAATTACTTATCTTGGTTTGCTTTGGAACTTTCACCGAGACGGTTTGCCTCATTATTTACTTTTGGGGCTTTAAACTGTGATTAATAAAACAGTTAAGTTGAAGGCATTGCCGGACTTTAATTCATGTTTTGGGTTTTGGGTTATTTTGAGAGACTACGGGTCAGCACACTTACATTTTTTGCCTCCAAAAGAGGCACTAGGTCTTATTTTCAGAGGATGTGTTACCTGCTTACCTTAGGACCATCACCATCATGCCTTCCATACTCTGACACCTGTTGCACTGCTGCCCAACTTCTTCTGTGGCTGCTCGTGGCCAGATGCCACATGGTGCATCGTGCCGGTGCTGCTGCTCACAAAAGAATGCTGCATGGCTCATCCTGTCAGTGCCACCACTTATGGCAGAAGGCTGTGTGGTGCATGGTGCCATTGCGCATGTGAGTGCATGCCATTATGCATGTGAGTGGCAGCTCCGGCACATTGCAACACATGGCATCCTGTCACAATCAGCAGCACTGGCGCAATGCACCATGCAGTCTCCTGCCATGAGTGGCAGCACTGGCACAACAAGGCACGTGATGTCCTGTTGCAGAAGAAATTGGGCAGTGGCGTGACAGGTGTTGGGGCATGGGAGGCCTGGCTGTGATGGTCCTAAGGTAAGTGGGTGCAGGGGCTGTGGGGCAGCCGGACAATGAATGTAATATGTTATTTAAAGTGCTGGACTAGGATCTATCCTGGGTGAGTTTGAACCAGACTCTTTTCTCAGACCCCTAGACTTGTGTGAAAAATTAGAGAGCAAAGCATTATATATGCCTTCTTAAGCTCTAAAGCAAAGACAAACTGTAAATTTAATATGTCTGTTATTTGTATGACTCACTCTGAGAGGGTGGTGTTAAGTCACATTTGTCCTCAAACAAATTTTAGAGATATTTATTTTATCAATTTCCTAAAATCTTATACAACCTTTTTCCTTTCCCTTCCCTTCCCTTCCCTTCCCTTCCCTTCCCTTCCCTTCCCTTCCCTTCCTTTCCCTTCTCTTCCCACAGGTTCTCTTTTCTTCATGAAAACTGATTTGTGTTTATTGTTACCTGCAATGACCCAGGAAAAGGAAGGAGGATGGAACTGATATGAATGCATATATTCCCAATTAGTAAGAGAAAATTTATCACTCTTGCCGCCCCCACCTTCCCATTGCTGGCATGGGAAATAAAATACATGGGTGATTTGGATATAGGCACTCACACTGCATGTGGCAACTATAAATCTTGATGTTTTCTGGGAACTGATATAACTGAGGGGAAATTAAATTATCCAACCTGAATAAATACAACAATGAAGGCATGTATTTACTTTCCTACTGTCTCACTTAAGAGAAACTAGATTTTGACATAAGCAGCACCTCAACAAAAAGTAATTTTTATAGTCTGTTGATTCTTTCTTAGACTTTCCCAAGATGAAGTCTTTATTTTCAGGAAGGCTTAAAATGGAGGAACACTATTAAATCCATTTCCAAGGTCACACTTTGAAAGTTTTAATTTCTTTCTTCCAAGGCTCTGTGCTCAGTTCCAAGGCTTGAGGGATTTGCAGCTAGTACTTAGGGATTTTTTTCCCTATCTTTTTGCTATACGATGGAAGGGAACCTAATTCTGTTGCCTGAGGTGGCAGATTTATATCATGCCATTTGGACTTCATTTTATGGATAACAGAACAATAATTTTTTCCATAAACAGTAATTTTCACAAAAACCTGTCAGTACTCATAAACTGGACTAGCTTCTGTGGCAACAAGAAATGACAATTTTCAGGTAAGAGACATAACAACATCATGCCACATTATAGATGCTGAAAGGTGCTGCAAAATAGTATTACACATCTATTGCAGCAAATATATGAATTTAAAGATCTAGCAATAATCATGGGTTTTCTTTTTTTTTAAAGCACTTTGATATACAGATTGAGGGGCAAGGACACCTCAGTATAAATACTTGCAATGAGTTCTGAAGTGAATACTAGATATATTATGTATTTTAGAAAGTAATCATTTTCCACAAAGTAATAACATATCCAATATGTGTGTTGTGTTTCACTAAGTCTTAGGAATGTTCACATGTAGAGACTACTGGACTTCAGATCACCCATTATTATTCATTCCCAATTATTTCCAAAATAAAAGAAACCCAACCTGTACTTGCTTATTTAAACGAAAAATGATATAAATATTAAATAAAACACAAACTTCCCAGCAATTAAACTCTGTTATGATGACCAAAATCATGCTAGAACTTGATCATTTTTACTTGCTGCTCCCAGAATCTATGGAACTGAGTGGTAATAAACATCTGTCTGACTATGCAATGAATCAATAATAATAACAATAGCACTTAGACTTATATATCACTTCACAGTTCTTTACAGCCTTCTCTAAGTAGTTTACAGAGTCAGCATACTGCCCCCAACAATTTGGGTCCTCATTTTACCCACCCCAGAAGGATGGAAGGCTTGAGCAGAGAGCAGAGTTAGCCTGCCATATTGCATTCTAACCACTGCACCACCATGGCTCTTGATAAGATAAAATAATAAAAAGATAAACATGGGGATGTGATGAAAATATCAAATCCAGTTTAAATATCTGGCTGACTCTGCAATGAACCATAATAATAACTTCAGAGAGGCACTATCTTGATGCGGTTGTGGGTCTTGTATGCTCTAAGGAAGACAATAGCTATGCCAGAGGTTCAACTATAATGGATATATCTCACCAAAGGAGCCAAATGAAGAGTCTCTCTCCCATAAAAATATGGTGAGATATAAATTATTTAAGCACACACCATACTGTGGCTATCAAACATCAAAAACATTCCAGAAGACTATCCTATTTCCTTTATATGGAGAATCTGAATCTGTATGAAAAAACACCACCTGAAATAGAATCAGTGCTAACACAATATTAAGCACACTGAAGTCAAGAAAAAGGTTAGGAGTGAATACAACAAGGGAGTGAAGAAAATTAAAACCCAAGCTCAGTATTGGAAATACCATCAAGTCAATTAACAGATGGGTAATTCTAGTCATTAGATACATAATTGGAATAGTGAACTGGACTCAAGCAGAACTAAAGGTCCTGGATAGGAAGACCAGAAAAATAACAATAATGAATCATACCCTTCATCCTGGCAGCAACATTGACAGGCTCTATTTACTAAGGAAAATAGGTGGGTGTGGAATGTTACAAGTACATCAGATGGTTGAAGAAGAAAAAAGGGCATTGGAAGAATATGTGAAGGACAGTAAAGAAGACACACTGAACCTACTATACCATGATGGCTGAGTACTATAAAGACTAAACTGACTTACAAGTACATCAGATGGTTGAAGAAGAAAAAAGGGCATTGGAAGAATATGTGAAGGACAGTAAAGAAGACACACTGAACCTACTATACCATGATGGCTAAGTACTATAAAGACTAAACTGACTTACAAGTACATCAGATGGTTGAAGAAGAAAAAAGGGCATTGGAAGAATATGTGAAGGACAGTGAAGAAGACACACTGAACCTACTATACCATGATGGCTGAGTACTATAAAGACTAAACTGACTCACAAGAAAGACCAAATGAAGAACAGAAAAGAGAAACTGCAAGGCAAATTATTACATGGCCAGTACATTAAAAAATGCCATGCAAAGCAGATAATAACAAGACCTGGCAATATCTAATAGCAGGAAACTTGAAGAAAGAGACAAAGGAGCTAATTCTTTAAGAAAAAATAGAAATAATTGATAATTGAGAAGACATCAACTGGCAGCTAATGTTGCTCTGCAAAGAAACCTAAGAAACAGTGGACCACATAGTAAGTTACCACAAGAAGATTGAACAGACTGACAAAGAATGGCATGACAAAATGACAACAATGGTGCATTGGAAGAACTGTAAGAAGTATCATTTGTTCACAAGCAAAAACTGGTGATACCATAAAATAGAGAAAGTAATAGAAAAAGAAGAAAATAAAGTGTTCTGGGATTCTTAGAATTAAAACAGATAGGTACCTGCTATGTATCACCCCAGACTTAACAATTGTCTATATGAAAGACAAAAAAAGTCTGGATAGTAGATATTTCAATACCCAGAGACAAAATAGAAGAGAAAGAACCACAGAAGAGAAGAGAAAGAACTAGAGAAAATCACAAAATACAAATATATACAAATAGAAGTAGAAAGATTATGGCAAAAAGAAGGCAAAAATAGTACAGGCATCTTGGATATAATTCCAAAACATCTGAAATACCACTGAACAGGGCATTGAGAAAGTCATAACCAATCCATTGCAAAAGTCAGCTTTACTTGGAACAACTTACATTTTATGATGATACTTCTAATATTATTAAACAGAACATTTGCCTAACCTGGGTCTTTGGGAAGAATCAATAGGTGGATAAAAATGCCAAACCCAGCTTAAATATCTGGTTGCCTGTGCAACCAACCATAATAATAACAATTTCCTGAGGAAAGAGGATAAGGATTCTGCTGGCAAAAAGCATATCAAAGATTAGAAATAATACCCAAGAAGCTCTATCGTGCTCATTCATCCATCAAGTGGATGAGTGCTGGGCAAAGGCATCTCTGAAAAACCTGAAAGTGTTCCTTAAATCCTTCAAATCAATCTATACAAATGTAACATTTTCATGATCTAACATCCATTGTTTCACTGAAAGAAATATTTGAAGAAAAGAATGGAACTTTCTGAGGATTTACAAGTGGAACTGTTAGTTTCAAAACCCTTTGGATGAACACTGATCTCAAAGAAACTAGAAGCATATTCAATAGGGAATCACTGGAGGGTTTATTTTTTTAAGTACTGGGGAAAAACACACTTATACCTCACTTTAGATCTATTCCTGAATGTGCAATAGTCTAATGTGAAGCTGGAACATACAGGTATACAGCTTTAATTATATCTACTAACACATAAACCGCTGAGCAGGGCTTTAAAAATTACATATTTTCCTAACAAGAGAGAAGACAGCAAGGATAACTACTTGGGACTATTATATTTTAACCAATTTAAGAATGCATATTTTGTTGCATACAGTTATTTCACAGAGGCAGCAATTGTCACAGAATAGCTCTGTTTCTTAGTGGAATTATTCTGATAACATATATAAGTACGCTATCTGTTTTTACATGGTTCTGGCTCAGAGTAGGAGTAAGAATCAACACGTTATCTGTTATTCTTGGTTTCTTCCAATCTGCCACCAATCCGCCTAATGTCCTGATGTGCTATTTTCTTAAATTCCAGACCACCATGTTGGCTTTGAATTCTGGGAATATAGATCCACCACACCTGGAAGGCACCAAGTTGGGGAAAGTTACATTGAGTATATCTCTCAAAGAGTACAATAGATTTCTACAAATTAGTTATTTGATGATATGTCTCACTCTCTCTGTTATCTTTTTGAGATTGTTCCTGTATCTGCCTGTCACAGTGTTTTTGCTCCCTAGCTGATTGTTGGTGGTATTCTTTAATATTTTTTTGGAAGAATTTTGTTCTGGGCACAGCTTTTCTCTTTCATTAAGAGCCCATTAGAACTTTAAGAAGTGTTTCTTCTACAAATGCAAATTACACTGTAGCTTTTTCCTGATATGAAAGACATTTATAAATAGTGTTGAGATTACTTTATAAATTCATCCAAGGACAAACCAATGGCTTGTATCACTTCATAATATATAATCTCAAAACAGTACATAAGCTTATTATCAAGCCCATTTCATCACTTGAAAACCTGTTACTTATGTCACAATAAATGTGTTTGTCCTAAAGATGCCACAAAGTTTTGGTTGTTTTTTACTGAACTGTTACCCTGTAAAAAGCAATGTCATATTGAACCCTTCCTCTTTATTCTGGCTGAAATCACATTTATCACTGCTATTCATCTTTAATTGTAGCTTCACTTGCTGCTATAATTTCATAAATAACCAAAATAATTTTCATTCTTATACTTCTTATAATATGTAACTTTTGAACCAATGACAAATTTATGATTACAGTTAAGTTGTGGCACTTGTTGCTAATACTGTTGCTATAATTGAATAGGCACAGTTATTCTTAGCTATATAATATCTTATCATACAATGGTGCTTAACAATTTGTGAACTCTTTTGAATTATCAATACATTTGCATAAATATGACCTAAAACACAATCTGTTCTTCACACATGTCCTAAAACTAGATATAGAAAAAACATGCTGGGTTTGCTTCAGCCAGTATGAAATTACACAATATTCTTCTCTACTTATCACTCTTTGAATCTGCAGGTGGCATTATACTTTATAACTGGCATGGGGTGCTACAAAAATAGTGTCCATGTCACATTGTCCTTCTTAATAATACATAGTGCAACTTACCTTGAATATTGTTACGACTATCCATCATTAGCTATCAATTCTAGAAACCAAGAAATTCTAGCATGTAGGCAATTCTAGCATGTAGGCAAACAATAATAGGCTGAACCACTGATCACACAGTGCAAAGGAGAAACCTTGTGCTGAACAATAATTCCGGCATAAACCTTGTATTTCTTGCATAATAGATACTCACTCCTTCTCTTAAAATTAGGGATATCAGAACTGAGTTTTAAAATTCCAGATAATTGTTAGCAGTCAAAGGATACAAAAAGTATCTCAAATTCTTGGCTGCATCTAGTGGTAAGCCAGATTCTGCAGCCTGCTCTGGCAGCTGTTCTTATGGTTTAGCTTCAAAAGTGTGGAAATGCTTTTAATAAATAGAGAAAGATGGATAATAGTTGAATGTTTTCCCCACTTTTCATTGCAATTACCTTGGATCCCATCCTTTGCTTTTGTAGAACACCAATTTGCTGAGGATGGGCAATTTTCTATTGTTGTTTTTGTTGTTACCACACTCAGGCAATGGTATTTGTTAAGTTTGCATGAAGAGACAGACGCAGAGTGCTTCAAGCTCTTTGTTTATTAGTGACTACAGCTCAGAATGAACCCACTTTGGCTGGGCTGCGGCTGCTACTTATAGCCAGCAGCCGCAGTTGCCAGCCAATCAGAGTGCAGGGTTTTCCCGCACTTTTAAACCAATCATTTCTAATATTTTACAAGAACAGTTCAAACTAAACCAATGACATTTAAACCTACATACATAACAGTATTAATCATGCAAACCCAGCCCTGTGCAATGTGATCTATCATTGATAAAACAGGTGCGGAATGGCAAATATTTCACCAACATGCTTTGCCAGACCCTGAGTTCTGAAGATAAATCTAGTACTCTCAAGATGGCATTAATATCTTGAATTGGTGAATGACCTACAAAACAGCAAAATGTGAGGTCATTTTTAAAGAAAAATTACTTGACATTTTTTGATGTGTGGAAATTGAACCTAGTAAAGTTACTGTCTTTTGGCTGCTACTGTCTTGCAGATATTTTGTGTTTTTTTAAAATCAATAATTAGAATGAATAATGATTGTCTTTTTCCTTACTATCCCATTTCTCTATCTTTACATTTCAGATTAAATATTTGGAAGTGCATATATGATGCAAAGAGAAACTCAAAGAAAAGTAGAAAACAAAAACAATTGACTAAGAAATAAACTTTCAGTCTCTGTGGTCATACAGTACCAGCTAATTCATTAATTACTTAGGTTGCTGATTAGGGACAAACTCATGATGCATGTATTGGTCTCCTGAGATAGAGTGAATCAATAGTGAACCCAGAGAGTTTAGTCAGATACATTTATGGATATATATGAAAAATCACATTTTTGTATTGTATGAAGTAAATTGGGACCCTAAAACCTTACACAATTAGTTGATTCCCTCGTGCTACAAAACTTTTTTTACTGCTTTTCTCAAACACATATTTGTTTTCTTTTGACATAGGCGGGATGTCTCTCCTGAGATGGAATGATAATCAGGTCCAGAAACTTCATGCCATTCCAGACCTTTTTTCAGCCTCACTTATCCATGCTGACATTTGATGGCTGGGATAAACCCTTTCTGCCACATTCCCATTTTTTCCTTTCAGTGGAATTTTCCTACTCCTGTTTCAGTTTTCTCCAGGCAGAAGTGATAGCATTATTACTTTTTGCCACTAGTGATTTTACTTTCAAAGATTTGGCCATTAACCTCATGTTTACAGTGGTGACCAGTTAGTGCTTTCTGCTTGATATTTTAAAATAATACAGATACATCACTTGTCACAATCAGAGAAAATAAATCTGAAGGATATTTATCAGAACTAAAATAGTTGCTGTTGATGAAACCCAGGTACAAAAATTATATTTTTAGTAAAGCTGCATATACTGCAATGTATTCTACCGGGGGCTTCCCTGAAGAGCACTCAAAAACTTCAGCTGGTATAGAATGTGGCTATGCTGTTGGTAAATTGTGCCAAATATATGGTACAGGTAACACACTATGGCATGAGCTGTGGTGGTCATTGGCATGTTTCCAGGTTCGATTCAAGTGCTGGTTGTCACTTTTAAAGTCCTACATGGCTTGGGACTGGATTACTTGAGGGCCACTTTTTCCCCAAGAGTCTCTACCTGTCCAATTTGATCCAGCAGATTTGGCACATTGCATATCCTATCAGCCAATGACTGTCAGCTGGGGAGAACTAGAATATACGCTTCTCTACAGTAGCCATTGCTCTGTAGAATATTCTCTATTAGACTGGTCTCCACCCTGTTGGCCTTTTGTAAGGCTTTAAAAACCTGGCTGTGTTCCTGAGCCTAGGGGGCTGAATGTGTTAGGGATCTTGTTTCTTAATTTTACTGTTAACTGGCTAAATATTTAAGCTGCTGCATGTATTTATTTTGGATGATTTGTTTAATTTCTATTGTTTAATTGTTTTATACTTCAGCAATTGTAAGTTGCCCAGAGTCATTAATTGAAATGGGCAGCTATATACTGTAAATTGAATCAATCAATAAAAAATATAAAGGACTTTAATTAGCAATGTGTTGAAAGGATGGTCAGCAAGTGTAGACAATACTGGTAGTCCTCAATTTATGACTTGTCACTTAACAACCAAAGTTGCAATGGAATTAAAAAAAAAGTTAGTTACGATCAGTCCTCAAAATTATGAATGCTGCATCACCCTATGGTCACGTGATCACATTTTGGTTGCTTGGCAACGGCTCGTATTTATAACCACTTGTAGTGTCCCATGATAATGAGATCACATTTTGCATTTTTTTTGCCTTTTCGCCCTGGCAAAAATGCCCATTGGATATATTTGGATTTGGATTTACAACTATGTAATTTGTTTAACAACTATATAATTTGTTTTATGACCATCATAACTCACTAAAACTATCATAAAACTGGTTGTAAGATTGAGTCAGTCATGTGATGCCTCAATTTACAACTGTGATATGTCTTATGAGCAAAAGTTTGGGTTCAGTTATGATCATAAGTCAAGGACTACTTGTACACTAAATGGGTCTAATAACATTTCTGAAATTTCAGTGTTTTCCAGATTTGTGCACACCAGTCCTTTACATTCTCTAAACAGCATGGCTATTGATGACATTTTTTAAAAGATACAATGTAAAAGCTGACTTTTGCAATGGACATTATGATTTTCTCAATGCCCTGTTTCAATGATTATAGTAAAACATGTTACAATATGAAAAATAGATCTTGAAACAAAAAACATCTTGAGCACTTGGAATTCTCTTTGAGAATGAAAAATTACTAAAGTGGAAATCAGTTGTGCTTTTCTGACAAAGATTCAATTTGAACTTGGATTCAAATTGTTGATTTTAGCCAGCCCCACCTTCAGAATGAAAGTATTAGTATAAGCTACAACAACTATATCTAAAAAAGTAACTAGCTACAACTAGCTATTGTCAGTGCAGGGTCATTCTCCAATCAGTGATTGCTTCATAAAATAGTTATTGTTATGCTCCCTACCCCAATCTCATGTGTTTAGATGCATTCATTTCATTTATATGTCTCATTCAAGAACATAAAAGCAGTGGGTGATTATTTTTTTTTTCAGTTTAATGTCACAATTCTCCTGCTTCTGCCTTTAGAGAAAATAAAAGGAGCAATACATTGGTAGATAAAAAAACCTGAAAGATAGTTAAGTTGAAGTTGAAGATGCAAAGCAGTATCAATTAAATACTTAGGGAAGCTTTAAATTTGTCTATAGAGTGGGTAAACTCCCAGGTGAACATGGAACATTCAGGCAAGCCATGAGATTTTATTCATTGAACAACTAATAAGCAAAATAGTATTTGATTCACTATATGTTACAGTGGAGTTATCTAATGCTTATTAAAGCTACTACTGTATAATGCAGTGATTATTGTGATGAATTTCAACCACAGAAGTCTTTGTTTATGTCATCCTGGAATGTTCTATGAGTAGTTATTGGAGCCCCCTCAGTATGCCTGCATAAAACCTGTATGAGTTCCACTGGTTACCTATTATCTTCCAGGTGCAATTCAAAGCATTGATGGCTATCTATAACATCTTTCATAACTTTGGGCCTGCTTATTTTCAAAGCAGGTTGTTCTCCAATTGTCCTTTTCCATTCAATAAAATCAGTATGCTGCTTTGGGCACCTCTCAATGAAGAAGTGCCATCTTAGGGGCTTGGGATACTTGTTTTCTCTTTTGATGCTCCTGTTCTCTGGTATGCCATCTCCCATAAGGTTAAGGTAGTCCTTACTCTGCTGTCTTTGAAGGGTTGAAGGAGCTGGGTCTTCCAATAGGCAGTGGCTGGGCTGATCTGTAACCCACTGGGTTACATGACTTTCTAATTTCTAATTTGTTAGCCACTGGGTTGCATGCCTTTCTAATTTCTTTTAATACATCCTGGAAAGTTCTTTTGTTTGATATTGTATTTTTACCCTCTTCATACACCAGTTTAACTACCATAATGGTTAGATAATCCTATAGATTCAATAAATACATTTCTTCAAGATTTCATTAAACATTAAAGTGGAAATTACAGAAATTCTGAAGAGAAATACCTTTTCAAAAACAGTTTATTAGATTTTAAGCCAGGCTGGGAGCCAGAGAATGTTGCTGGTATGTTTAACAGCACTTGCAGTCACCACAGACTATGATGACTTCTAAAATAATTATTATCTTTTAGTGATAATTACATATTTTAGGAATTTAATATTTTTTCCTGAGGTTCCCACAAGGGTAAATTGCAGAGATAGGGCAAACAGTAAAGCACAAATATCTATGCTAACTGCCCATAGCAGAGCAACTGCTGAGAACATTTAGAGGAAAAATGAGGCCTATGTATTAAAATTACAGATTTGTTGAATTAATATCATAATAGTAATTCTGGATACACTGGAGACATGTTGAGATGCAGCTAATGCAATTTAAAATCAAGGGAAATTGAACTAACTCAGATGTGGAATATATTCTGCCATATTAAAAATATAATGCAGAACAGCAAAAATCAAAACAAAACACTAAAAAAAGGTTTAAACTCTTAAGCATAAGGAATGAAACATATACCCTGACTGATTCATATTCTCTAGAAGGCTAGGACAAAAATCTTTATATCATTTGATATAAATAAGACATATTTATATTTTATAGCTAGGGCATGAGTTCTCGGCAAATAATAATAATAAATGTTTTCATCTTGTCCTGTAGAGAAGTTAAAGTCCGGTCAGTTCAATACAGCATACTGCAACGTTCACAGGATATAGTACAATTATGAATATATTTATTCAGAAGAAGGTTCTATGCACCCTAAAATATTTTATTTTTATTATTATGTTTAGCAGTGCAATTAAATTAGATATACTCGAGTTCTATTTAAAGAAAAGTTAAGTACAACTCCATTTTCTTGAAATGCCACGATTAAAATTTTAGTGTTCTCTATTTCCTAAAATCATCAGAACTGGTGATTTGTATTAATGCTCTGAATTTTAAGGTGAGTTTTAGGGATTTATCTTCTCTGCCCCATTAATATAGAAAACCAGTCTGGCTAATATATAAGAGGCAGGCTCTCCCAATGGTGGTACTTAAATTTAGGAATGCTGTTCCAGTTTAAATCAGCCTGCTTCTTCTCTCCATTTTCATCTTTCAATGTGTTCTGAGAACATCATTTCAACAATGTAACATAAAAGGTTAAATTCATTAGAAGGATCTTATTTGGATCCACTGTTTTTTCCCCTGTTTGATAATTTCTGAATACTTTCCCTGCATTGCTAATTATATTTTTACACTATAATCTACACTATAATCTACACTACATTGCTAATTATATTTTTACACTATAATCTACACTATAAACCCATTTGGATGCATTTATACAGAAAAATAGATATAAAAAATCCAAGTAACAATAATTTTTAAATAGTATGTCGGTACTAAATAAGACAAATAACAGAATGTATGAATTTCAGTATAAACTTTTTTTCATCCATACAGTCAAAGTGTAAATAATCAGAGAAGCTAAACCTAAATCCAAAACAGTTTTTAGTTTTTAAAACTCCTTCTGTATATTTATCTTTTGCTTTATACGATAATCAATTTAATTGATTTATTTTTCCAATGTGGTTTCCCAATGCTTATATTATTTCTTTTCTTGTTGTTTGTATATAACTACAATAGATTTAATTTAATTGCTTCTTACTTTGCTTCTGTGTACCTTTTAATTGTATTTTTACTTTTACTTTTTTTTTCTTACTCAGTTTTAGCCAATAGCTTTATTAACATTCTTGCCATTTGAAAGAGCTCTTCTTGAAGTCAGAGGAATAAGTGAAACAGATACTGAAAATATAGACCCTGTGTCTGATCTGAAAATAAAACAAAACTCCAAAATATTGCTGGTACAATACCATGCATATTTATTTAAAATTATATGGTATTCAGTATAGCTTATTTCTGGGCAATTTACCAAGGTCATTTGTAAAATTCATATAAGACAATTTGATTACTGTACATCTAAGGCCTATTTCTTTCATGCTATCCAGTCTTCACTAGTAACTAGAACAGCAGGGTTAGAAAATTATTCAGAACTGTGAGAAAATAATATCTGTTGGTCCTGAATATTATTGACAATAGTCCAATATTAAATTCAAAAGGACTATGGTTTAAAACTAGTTCGCTAAAATCCTGTTTTTAAATAAGTAGTACTTTAAAAGCTAGGAATTGTTCCTCCCTATTTTTTGGGTGGTTGAAAGCAAGTTATCATGAAATAAAATGGGTATACAAATATTTTTAGATAGAAACTATGTTTTATTATTTATTTATTTGTTTGTTTATATTAAATAGATAAATATCTATCATATTAAATAGATAAATAGATAAATATAACAAAAACCACCTTTACATATTAGGTAGAGAAGTAGTTTAGCAATCTTTCCTGTGGCATCACTGCTTTCCTTAATGATAAACTTTAATACAGGTTAATAATACAAAGTTAGTATTCTTAATCCTATGTATTACCCATAGTGTTGCCCATACTTGTCTATCAGCTGCCATACAATAGAGCTGTGTACTATGCTAACTGGCTTGTAGAGAAAAGCTAATGAAGAATCTTGAACAAGTTGAATTTTTAAAGATGATTTACATTTAAATTATTCATGCCTTGAGAAGTGATTTATTTTATTAGCTACAGAGTGAATAAATAGGGATGGAAACAACTGAAGATGCAGTCAGGATGAATTGTTGTATTCTGAAATTTTAAGCAATATTTAACTACCTAATTTTCCTTACTACTTATTCATTGATGGAGAATGACCCAGCTCAAAAGCTAAGTGACATAAAACATATACTGACCTGCAAAAATATTGGGGAGTGTGGGTAATATTTTCTCTAAGAGACGGGAAAACAATAAAAGCAAAACAATAAGCAATATGCACTTTTCAAATGTAACAAGCAGCAGTTATAAATCTGAAGAATTTCCAGACTGAAATTACTTTGACTCAAATGAACACTTCCTCTACCCCAAAGATCTAAATGTGTGACACCAAACACTGGAATGAGGCTCATTTGAAGATGACATAAAACACAATACAATGTACAGTAACCAAAGAGAGTTAAGATAGCATGACTTCATTAATTAAGTCATTGTACAAACATCCTAATTTTGTAATTGTAGTGGAATTGATACCGCTAATGTATATTGTGACATTGCTGAAAGGTAATTACTAAAGAAATCCTTTATACATTACTCTGTATATATGGCCAGGGTTGAAAAAATTATGAGAACATTTTCCATTGTGAAAATTGATTTCCATGATATATCATTTTCATCTATCATCAGAAGCCTTTCATGTAAAAGATTTTTTCAAATGTAATCAAAATATTTTGAATTTCATTAAAAATGTTGTAGCACTATCTAACTAGCTTCTGCTCATTTAACCAAGTTATCATTTTGAAAGTTTCTAGATGAGGCCTTTATTGACCAATTACTCTGTCTCAGGAATTGTTATAAATGACTTAGCCATCTATTTGTAATTCTCCCACGTTTTATCAACATTTCTTCATCTTTGTCCTTAATATGCACTTTCTATGAGGGACGAACGGATGGAACTGTTGTATAATATTTTTTTCTTGTGAAGCTAAGAAACAGCTGTCTGAGAGGACCCTTTGTTTCTTTTTGCATGAAGAATGAATTTTATAAAAGCATCACTGTAGAGTTAGTTATATGAATGACTCTTGGGAAACAGCATATTCATGCACAATTAAGTCAGCTTGATTTTGTTCTTCATAATTCTGAATTACATAGAAGTCAGAGTTTCTACTTAAAAAAACTAGGAAACTAACATTAGGAAAGGATAAAAACCTCATCTAGAATTCAGATCAATGACAAGGTGATATGTATTCCAAAAGAGATTAATTATACGTGTCCATGGATATTATGCTGAATATAGGCAATCTTGGTTCACTCAACATAATATTACTGAAACAGAATACAATTTGACTTTAAGTTAGGCATTGTTGGCTGGCGGTCCCCAGGGCTAGGGCCTTCTCTGTGGGAACGCCCACCCTTTGGAATCAGCTCCCCGTGGATCTCTGTTTAGCCCCTGATCTCCGCTCCTTCCACCGGGACCTGAAGACCTGGCTGTTTCAACAGGCCGGCCTGGAATGACTTGGGAGGGGGGATTTTAACTGTTTAATTTTAACTGATAGTCTGACTTGTTATGTTTAATCTGTTTTTTTATTGTAAATTTGTGGTGTTTTAATGTTCGCCGCCCTGAGTCCCTAGGGAGAAGGGCGGCATACAAGTCGAATAAAAAAAAAAAATATCTAGTCTCCCTATTTTTTCCAATCTGTTACTCTCTGTATGCATTGCGCTACAACATTTTAGATATGTTGTTTGGTAATTTCACATGTAAGTTTGGTGCCAACAAATCTCTCCCAGATATTTATGGTGCCTTTTGTACAATGCCATCAGCCTCCTTTCCTGTGGACTCAAATGTAGTATTACCAATGTAATAAACAGTGGTGGGATTCAAATATTGTTGCCACCGGTTCGGTGGGCGCGCTTTGCGCTCATGCACACACTTTGTGTGCATGTGCACAAACGCACACTTTGCGCAGGCACAGAGGTGTTTCCACAGGTGCAGAGGCATTCTAGCTTGCCTCCTACAAGCCTGCATGATCCCGGTTGCTTCAGCAGCTGCTACGTGGCACTATTCTGTGCCGTGCAAAGCAGCTGCATTTCAAATTCAGCAGATAAAAGTGAGTATGAGAGCCCGGTCGGGTGGGTGGGCCCAACAGCAGAGTGGCGGTGAGAACTGGTTCAGTCTTCGCTGCTCATTGCTCCTACTGGCTCACCAGAACTGGGCCAAACTGGTTGAATATCACCACTGGTCATAAAGCTTGTGAAGCACGGTTCTCCAAGGCATGTGGGTGAACATTATAATGCCAGTGGCCTGGAGACCTATTACTATCCAATTCCTTGACACTTGGGCCATTGTAATGATGAGTTCTGAGTGCTATGAAGGGTTTCTATAACAAAGAATCTTCTGGAGAGATTTTGTCCCTGCTACCTCTTTTTGATAAAACTATCAACAGCTACAATACTTCTCCTAGTGATTAAATGTATTTTCCAGGATGAGAATCAGTAAAGCTCTAATTGTCAATTACTGGGGACAGCTAGAAAGAGAGCCACAATCCTTATGCTTTGTTACAGGGGTTTCCAATATGCATACTTTGCCCCTGTAGAAAATATAACACTGTACTAAAACCTAATTCTGTCCTGATCTATAAAAAAGTTTTATATTCCACTGTGAAGTAAGTGTGGGTTAAGAGAAAGTGTAGGGTGGGGCAGTGGAAAGGGTAAACAGACATGTAGAAAAATATGAGATTAATTCATTTAAGGGAATGTTTTGAAATTCAGTAAATTCTCTTCTATACCTTACCAGTCATACTATATACTTGTACAAAATATGTAGGATATAACTGTAGCTACAATTTGTAAACTCCAGGAAGGAGAATTGCTTGTAAAGATATGCTAGAACTTCCTTTGAGACTTTTAAGGGGGCAACCAGTCATTATTTACCTATAAACTTGTTCAGTACCCAATGGTGATTCAATACTCCTTAGGTAGAGCATTCTGTATTATTACAACTGGACTTGCTGAAAAGTCCATAAACAAATCAGGAAACAGAAGGTCAAGTACATACCTGGGAATAATGACAGATTTCCCTACGCTAACTGCCTTGATGCGAGTGCTTTACCACTCAGCAGGTGCAAGAAGATACTGCCTTTTTGCCTGGAAAATACACAGCTAGACTGAAAGTTAGTGTTTATGGAGCCATGGGGGCTTATTGTTAAGGGAAAACAGTCAGCTGCAGTGATAAGATTTTCTTGTTATTTAGTGTGTTTAAATAACATAAGTCTCTTTGCTTTTTTCTCACACAGTTGGCAAGTCACTTCTTCACAAGTGGTTATTCTAAAGCATTCTGGCCTCATTACTGCCTCACTTTGTGAAAAACTACATTTCTTTCTGCTGCCTGCTGTGGGACACCTTTTTATTCCACTCTAGCACTGCCCTAATGATTCTAACTTATTTTGTTACTCTGTGTGACATTATACCTCTGAGTAAAATGCTTGAGGCAAGTATGACATGAAAAATCAGAGAAGTTACAGATTGATTTTGGTTATTAAAAGAAACTAAAATGCTCACTTTAAGAGCGTGCTTTTTGCCTAACTTGTTATATGAGTGTGTCGGTTGAATATGTCTAGAAAAAATACATTGAAAACAGCTTAGAAATGTGTGCAGTAGGGTCAAGGTACAGGCTCATGAATGAATGGATGCTTATTTTGAGAGGAAAGAATAGAAGAGTGAAGATGAAAAATAGAGACAACAACAATAGCAAAGAACAAAGAACTGATGAATAAACTGGCCCATGGAATCTCTCCTGACAAAGAAAGAGACTGTAAGGCAGTAGTCTCTAGTTAGTTTTGAACCCTGGGTGTAATGGAATATGTGGATGACCATCAGGGATGAAAGGAAGATATGCTATCTAGGAAACGGTCAGGTGGGATGTGTCCCCAGTGGCTTTATAGTCAGAAAAAGAAGCTTAGGAAGGATGTACCCTAATTGATGATGTAGTTAAAGTGGCAGTGAGAAATTTGTACCATCAGACTTAATTTAGTTTTACAATAAAATAGAATTTGCTCTCTAGTTGTTTCCTGTCTGATTTACCTGAGAGAGCTGACATTGAATGTCAGGATGAAGTAGCCATCTTGCTCAAACCATAGTTGATGCCTTAAAAAGACACTACATTTGCATACTTCATTTTACAATCACATTTAGAAATTGTTTATTAACTATTCTTAGCTATTGGAATTTTTGGATGGAGATGTCTGAAAACATTTCAAAACTGATTGTATAATACAAAAGATCTAAAAAATAAGTATGTTGAAGTGGTTTGGTCTTGCACTGAGCAAAAATTCAGAAAACAAACGTAAGAAGGAAGAATGAATGGGCTGAGAGGAAGAAGGCAACCAAGAAAATCATGGATGGATGAAGTTGACAAGTTCCTCAAAATGTGAGCTGACAATCTTAAAAGCAAAAAGGCAATATATGAAGTCATAAATGGATGTGTTGGAAGTATGGATGATTTGCAAAGCCCTATGTACTGTAGGTTACTTTACTTCAACTATCTCCAATCAGTTACTATTTTAAGTGAGCAGATTTTTCACAAGAAAAATAAAGGTAGGGAAAGGGATGGTGAACAGAGTCAGTATAAACTAGAATTACTTTAATGTTTCCAATTTCTTTTGCCTAAAACTTGTTATGCTTTTCCTGAACTTTGCAAAATATTGGTTATTAGAAAATGGAATAATGTTGACAGGTATGTACTGTATGTCAAGAGTACATATATTTGTATGTCAACTTTCTGACGTAATACTAGAAATGTTAGATTTAGTTCTGAAAAGATGCTTTGGAACCTATGACAATATAAACATAGCAGCACGTCTCATTTTTAAAATATATCTTTTCATGGGATTGTACAGGAACTTAAGGATACCACTCCTTCATAACTTCTGAAACAACAATTCAGGGTCCTGCATAGTTAAACTTAGTAAATGGCTCCCCAATTGGCAACAGCTGCTTTGTGTAATGCATTTCCCCCCTTCTGGCTGCAAAGTAAGCACCAGGATTTATTCTGAAGTCTAACGTTTCTACAAAGCTGGAGGGTGATAAATTGTGTTCCTTTTAAGCACATGTGTATATGCATAGGAATACCACATTATCATTTTTTCAAAATGCTGAGATAGTTGTAAGTCTGCTCAATTTGCACAATTCAGACCACCAGTTTCTTGGGATTTCTTTTTTTAATTTCTCTATTTCATTGTACAAATGATATTTTCCCTACCTTACAGCAAACTTTAGAAAGTCATATTATGGCCTTGAGCCTGTATGTATGCTAAGGTGATGTTGAATGAATGAGTGTACATAGAGGGACAGGAATATATCCACTTATCCTGCTTCTTCTCTCACAATAAATATAGTCTTGTTACAGACATTATATTGGAAACATATAGGAATTAGGTTCTAGGACGGATCCCAATCTGGATTTTATTTGTTCTTCAGATGGTTTTGAGAATAAAAATTTAAATGAAGGCAGAAACCAGAAATATACTTAATCTTTGTAGGATTTACCCCTGCTATTGTCTGCATTGATATGATGGTTTAAATTATTTTAGAATTACCTACGAATGTTCTGCTATTCATGTGCTCTTTTAGACCTTCATGATACCAAATAAATGCAAAATTGATAAATCAATTTTATCAGAAAATAGGTATGATATCATAACACTTTTTTGTGATCAATATCTCCCAAGGAAACAGGAAGTTCTGTAGACAAAGTGTTCTCTTTGGGGCTGTATTTAGAAATTACATGTTTGATGTGTTAATTTCAGAAAAGAAAAGAAAACCATTAAAACAGAGAAGGACTCATTCTATTTCTTCAGTTTGTCCCTGGAGGTGCTTTTGGTGGGGCTTTTCTTATTTCTTGCTTGCACCTGAAAATCAGAACATTCTTACTTAATTCCAAAACAATTGAAACGTATTTCTTGCTTCTTTTTAAAGAATCATATGGGTAGTCCTCAACCTGCCAATCGAGCCCAAAATTTCAATGATAAGCAAGCCAGTTATTGAGTTTTGCCTCACTTTACAATCATCCTTGCCATATTTGTTAATAGAATCACTGCTGTTGTTAACTTAGTAACATGATTGGATTCCCAATTAACTTTGCTAGTTAGAAAGTCACAAAAGTTGATCATATGACCCTGGGACACTGCAACCATTACTGATATGAACCAGTTGCCAAACATCAAAATTGTTGATCACATGACCATGGAAATGCTGCAACAATCGTAAGTATGAAAAACAATTGTTACTTTTTTCAGTGCCACTAAAAGAATGGTTGTAAGTCGAGGACTACAGTAGCCAGTTACAGACTATCCAGCTTTCAGTTAGAGGGTCTTCAGACATATCAATACTAACTTTCTCTATTCTCTATGGGCTATGTGAGAGATTGGTTTAAATGTGAAGAATAGGTTTTACATGAAGACAAGGAGCTATTCTGGTATTCCTACATTGCTATTATCTTTATTGTATATATTTCATAATATGCCAGTAGGAACCTACAGAGATGTAGAACATATCTGAGACATTATGTCAGAGCAAATTCTAGATAGTATTGGGAACTCTGAACTTGCTACCTTTTCACTGTTCATAGTTTAATAACTTTGATTCATTATTATCAAATAGTGATAATAACCAGCCTAATTTCTGATACTGACTGGCCTTCATAACACTTTCTCAGACACCTAGACTGCTCTATAGCCAAACCAGAGAAAGTATTTTTCAATTTCTTTTTCTCAATAAAAAATTAGGTTATAACTATGAATTTAAAGCATTGGCTGGAAGAGTATGATAGTAATTTCTAAACAGAGAACAGGCAAGAAAATAAACCATAACACTGTTGTTCTTGCTGGTATATATGTTACTAATAGAAGTCTGGCCAAATGCTTCTTCCAATGTGTTACTACTACTATTTATATTCAGGAGCCTGTTGAGGCAGTGAGAATCTGTGTGCTAGAAAGCCTTCTTGGTACTATTCATTGTAAAATGGAGCAATTAGAAGGCACAAAACAAAATATATAAACCCAATCAACAGGACTGGGCAGATTTTCAAAAAGTATTTTATTTCAAGAAACTTATTGAAATGGGTGTGGGGGAAACACTTTCTTTGCTTCTCACTGTGCCTTGATAAGAGCAACTGTCTACTATATGCAGCAACTGCTATTAATGAAGTAAGTGCTTGACCCCATCCTGACACTTTGCCAAAGCAGAATGACATATAAGAGATGTCCTTGTAGGAGGAAAGCTATGTTAGCTTGTGGTAGCCAAAAATCAGAAGGAGTATGAAAGCATCTTTGCAGACTAGCAAATCTAATTAAAGGGCAGAACAAGGTTTGTTTTTAAAAAGTACTACCAGATTCTTTACTCTATAAAATGTGAAGTATCTGATTGAAGGAGAAAGTAGGTGATCCACAAATCTCTACTAATTCATGTTATCTTTGGAAGACCACATAAAAAGGGAATTGTTAAACTATATATGGTTTTTTGCTTTCATTTATTTACAGTGCTGACTTAATCAGGTTGTCTTTTCAGAAGGCATAGGAAGAATTTCATTAGTCCTTTAGCGTCTACCAGAGCTAAAACAGGTACATTGAAAAAGCAAGATTGAAAGAAAATAAGCCTTTGCCCATAAATAGATCTTCCTGTTCTTTGTCCACTGTACATTTCCTTCTGCAAAAAATGGCTAGGTTTTTTTTAAAGAAAGAAAAACATCCTAGAACAAGGAAATTCCTTCTGCAAAACAGAAAGTCCAGTAGGTCTTTTTTTCTTTCCTTTCTATGAAAACAAATTCTTGAAAATTGATTCGTATTCTGTTTTCCTCTTTTACTGCTTGTTTAATGAGCAAAAGGATAACTTGTAAAGGAAATGAAAGAGGATATAACTGTGGGAATAACCTTGGTAGCTGTTGAGCATCCAGGCTAAAAAAGCTAGAACTTCATTGTTTATATCTGTAAATCCATACTTTAGGTGTGGTTTTTCCTTTTGTTGCTTCAATGTTGCTTCAATATGTACAGGATACAGACAGTCAAAATAATGTCCCAATATTTACAACGGCTGTTTATTTTATTGTTTTATTTTCTTTCATCTACTTCTTCCTGTGATACATTTGAGACAAGTAAAGTCAAACAAAACTACAGCAAATTTCAAGGACGATCTGAACAGCAGTTGCTTTTTGTTTATCTCTTTGACCTTGTGAGTAATAATTGTAGTATTTGTGGATGTAAGGAAGCATGAGTGATTGGGTCTCTGTTCCCATGCACCATACTTCCAAATCTGCTTTTTGAGGCACATTTACCAATGAACTTCTTAAGACCATCTTTGCCTTATAGTTCCATTTACCTAGTATTTATAAAAGTATCAACAGTGCTCATCTGTTCTTAGCCATATTATTGGTTTAGATTTTTCAAAAGCTATAAGTTCTGAAGTCAGAGATAAAAGGCAAAACAATGGTTTGTGTTAACTGTATAAAGACCTTGAAAATTGCTGAAAAAAGTCCAAAGAACTATAATCCATTACAGTTCTCCAAGATAAAACACAGAATGAAATAATATATTTTAGTCTGACTTGAAGCTTAAATTAGTTGGTCTACCACAATGGTCAAGAAAATGTTGGACCCCATTTAACAACAAATCATAGTTTCAAATATTGTCTGTCATCAGAATTAGATTTAGAATTAGAACTTTTTGAACAATGTGTTCTTGAGGGCTAGTAAATTAAGGGGTATTTTTATTGAAGGGTAAATTTTCTACAAGTATCTGTATCTTCCCAGCTGCCTAATCGTATAGTTGTCTTTCTTGATTATGTTTCCAAGAAAAGACTATTAAAAGACCTTGCTGAGTTAAGAAATAACTTGATTTTTTATATTCTATTTTTATCAAAGATTAAGAAAAGATAAATTGGAACCCAGAAAATGCATTCATGCATATATGCTTAAATAGATATATTTGCACCTGTTTTTCGGCTTGATTATTTTAACAAAAAACTTAAGTTGAAAAATGTAAACCTACACCAAACAGCAGTATTTGCATTATTTTCACTTTTTTCCCCACATTCAAAATGCCTACAATTAAGGTTACAGAATTATCTTCGTTGGTTTTGCAATGCAAACAGAAATTTGTATTAATGATTTATATTTGGGAATGATGGAAAGTGAGTCTCAGGACCATGTCAAACATTATATATGTTTTATAAAAATATGTATCTAGCTGTGGTTGGGATTGACTTTCTCTCTCTCTCTCTCTCTTTGCAAATGGACTATATTCATCTTTTTTCACAGCTCATGAAAACAACCTTTAAACCCAAGCAACATTCCTTTATTAGATTTTGATCTATGACTTCTTTTGAGTTGCCTTGAAAGAAAACTCTTTCTTTTCTGTCCTTATTTCAATTTGCATTTCTTTCTCCATGTTGTCAAATTACATTTCATCAACAATTCAAACAATAATTGTACTTGTTAGCTGCTTTCTAGCATCAATACTATATATCTTGATGATGGCTTTCAATCACACTAATTTTAGTTTAAAGCTGGGATATAATTATGAATAATACTACTTAATAGTATTATTACCAAATGAAACTGGATTTGTTGTCTTGGAAACTAAGTTAATTTATACTGAAAATCTAAGCAATGGTACTTGGAAGTAAGCCCCTGACTTTAAAGAAGGAGATCTTCCTATTTATTTTTCTATGGATATGAGGATGGAGTAGAAGGATGTTTTCTCTTTCTCTTCTCTTTTCTTTTGCTGAATTCATTTTAGGATGCAGGACTGCCCTATCTACAGAGCATCCTTTTCACTACAACAAGTGAAACTCACTCATATGTTTTCTTTTCGCTTCCATACTTACTGTAAAGAAATAGGCTAGCATTTGTGATTCCAAGTTTGTTGGTAGCGACACAGGTATAGTTGCCATAATGTTCTTCAGTGACATTGGTCACTGTCAGGAAGGATTGGCTCCCTATGCTCCTGATCTCCAGACCATTGGCACTATTTATCCTGAGAATCAAGAAAAGTCAATGGTAAATATAGTAATACTTTGCATTCTTTGTATATGGTAAGTATGAGGATTTAAAATTTCAATGCAGACTGCAGACAGATATGGAATGAGAAGGGTACTTTGATACAGACAGGGGAATACATGAGAATGGAAGGGAGAAAACTATGAAAGTTGCATAATTTTTTAACCTACATGTTTACTCTTGGTTTTTTTTAATTATCTTTTTCATTAATTCATAAATAATGTGGTAAGATTTGCCTTTTTCATCACTTTACCCGCTTCTTTTTCAATTCCTGCCCCATAATTCACTATTTTTCTAGCTGACATAATAGCTATGCTAGTCTTTTTCAGCAAACACAACAAAGAATCTTGTGGCATTTTAAAAATTAACCATCTTATTGTATCAGAACTTAGACACAATTCCGATAGACATTTCTCATTTACATCCTGCAAAACTATACTGCAAACCTTCATTTAGAAGCCTAGCACTCCCTTCAAATAAGTGTGGGGCTTGTATTCAAAGCACAACTGATATTATACAGATACCATACCTGTGTTTGTTGCTAACTTGTGGTCATACAGCTAGTGGGTGGAATGTTGAAAGAAAAAAAGAAGATGAGTGATGGAACTTTTGGAAAGTGAGCATTGAGTATAAAGAGAACATTTTTAAGCTAGACATCAGAGACAACAGAAAGAAGATAAATAGCATAATTACCTAGTGTCATCTCTGTACCATTCAAAATCAGGCATAGGCACAGCAGAGGCTGCACACTTAAGTGAAACGGGCCGCCCTGTAGCAGATACATTGCTCTTGGATTCCGTGATAGTTGGCGGGTCTGCAGGAGAGAAAGACTGGCTCATGTCACTGCTATCAATGTGTGCCTACTTGGAGCCACTACGCAAGGAGTGCAGCCATTCAAATTTGCATATCTTCAGGCTTAGTTATGATTTGTAAGGGTCAGAATGTAATGAAATCTATTAATATGGGCAGGAAATAGTGAAGCCAGTAGGAAAAAAGCAGAAATTATCGAACATACATAAAAAAATTCAGGGTAGAACAATTTGCTCTAAAACTCTTTATTTTATGTCATTAATATTGATGTCAGGCATACAATAAAATACTCCCCATTTTTCCTTAAGCATTCCTGTAAATTCTTATGGAAGAATTGGCTTATATACGAACATCTATATAAATATAAATATATGAACATTTGTGTTAAACCAGAACCTGGAAGATGCAGATTAAATATCCCTGAGTCATGGATGACTTTAGATCAGTTGTTATCTCTCATTGTAATTTATCCTTAAAGCTGTTCTGGTAAATATAAGAGGAAGGTTTTATAGCATATTTGATATGAATAGGAATATTGTTTAAATCTAGTAGTCTTTTCACTATCCCCACTGAAAACATTTTTGTTCCACCGGACCCAGGGGTGGGCTGCTGGGGGTTCGCAGGGGTTTGGGAGATTCTCTAACTAAGATTATGTACAGTTTGGAGAACCCCCAAATCCCACTCCTGGCTGGTCCCACCCAACCCCTCCCAGGAGTTCCCATGTGGCCTATTTTGGATGCAGGTAAGTGCAGGGCACTCATAGAGGCTCAGAAAGGGCGAAAAACAGGTCTCCTGGAAGTTCAGGAAGGCTGGAAATGGGCCCATTTCCAGCTTCCAGAGAGCGTCTGGAGCCCGGGGAAGCAGTTTTCACCCCCCAGAGGCTTGAGGAAAATTTCCAGAGCCTGGTGAGGGCAAAAACACCCTCCCGCCATGGTGTAGGAGGCTGACTAGGCCACGCCCACCATCACCACGACCACCCAAGCAACCGGGCAGAGAACCTGTTGCTAAAATTTTTGAAGTACACCTGTGACTGGAGCTAATGTAGGAAATAAATCACAAAATGAACAAATATTTTTATACAGTTCTGAAAGCTAAACAGAATTCAGGACCACCTACATTTCTGAATTCTGCTAAGAAGCCAATTCCCTTACTTTCAGCTGCATTCTTTATATCAGCCATATTTCCAACACTTAAAAAAGACATTCTGGATGCTTGGTAAGATACTATAGACACTGATATATCTATAGAATTAAAGGACAACATATTAAAAAGAATTACCTGATTCCTTTTCCTGAGAGATCACTGTACTAATTCAGTCTAAAAATAATATTTAGTGTGTAGAAAGGACAAGAAATAAAATATATGTTGCATTATGAGTTCCAGGTACAGCACCTTACATGTCAATCTTGGTTTGGAAATGAGGCACTAAATGGTTCCCATACTATAAGCCTATACACACATTTTGTGAATGAAATCCACAAAATCTTGTGGGATGCATTGCATTTCATTAAAAAATAGTGTGGGTTGTAACAGTAGTAAAGAATATAAAGATGAAAAAGATGCATAAGAGAGAAAAAGCAAATCCCCATAGTGATTTGTCTTATATGAAATAGCAATAGCAATAGCACTTAAACTTGTATACCACTTTACAGTGCTTTTACAGCCCTCTCTAAGTGGTTTACAGTGTCAGCATATTGCCCCCAACAATGTGGGTTCTTATTTTATCACCTCAGAAAGATGGGAGGCTGAGTCAACCTTGAGTCTGGTGAGATTCGATCTGCCAAATTGCAGGCAGCTGGCTGCAGCAGAAGTAACCTGCAGTACTACACTCTGACCACTGCGCCACCGAGGCTCCTAATGCTGCTTTTATAATGGTAGCATATAGATTTGGATTGTTAGTCATTTTATGCAATGAAGAGTCTTTTATCATATTATCCCAGCATTGCTCTTTGTGAATGCCATTTCTAAAACCACCTACATTTGGATCCTTTTAACTAGAATTGTATGAACGGAGCCTGAGATCATCTGCTGGTAAAATGTGTATGCTTATTCACTGAGCTATGGCCCTTTCTTACTGAAAACCTGAAGGATGAACTTCTCTAATGGCTTCTACATAATTAGATCCCATAATTTGCCTCTTGCTTCTATATGTTTTAAAAGAAAAAACAACAACTAGAATTAACAAATCAAGGATAAAGATATCAAACCCAAACTGTAAGAATAAAAGATTATGCACAATTGATGAAACTATGTGCATATTTAAACCCAGTGCAAATTGTCAATTTAAGTCATCCTCTGCATACATACTATAATCCCATCCCGACTTTCAGGCATACAGATAGTTCCCACATTAATTTTGAATTTATACTTTCAACACTTCTGAAATTACACTATGGCCTATACTAGTGAATAATATGATGGACTTGGGTAGAATTGGCCAGAGTAATTTTAGGCAGTGAAAGAAAATTTCAATTAAATCAAAGGTAGCTCCTCGGGAAGAAGAACTAATTTCCAACATTTTTTCACAGGTTATTAGGATCCACAACTTCATCATCCTCATAGAAAATCACTAAGTGCTAGATTTGCAATTTGAAGTGTTATGTTAGCATTGGGCATTTTTATTTCTAGTGACTGTTAAATAAAATGTGCAACGACAGCTCAAATAAACAAAGGCCTTTAGTGTGAGCTTAAATGTGTATATTTGAGTCTATTTTTAATGCAGATTTCTTCTTTTCCAGTGTTGCATAAGCTTCAATTAAATAATAATGACATTTACAACTGGAATATTTTTTGCTTCATTATCCTCCCTAAAACCTGAAAACTCCGGGTTTTCGCTCCGGGTTTGCACTCCCGGTGAGGTTCAAGGTTCTGGCTTTAACATTCAAAGTCCTACACGACATGGGTCCACAATATTTGAGGGAGCGCCTCCTCCCGATATCGGAGACCAACCGTCCTGTACAGGCACACAGGCAGGGGCTCCTCGGGGTCCCGTCGGCAAGCCAATGTCGGCTGGCGGTCCCCCGACGGCGAGCCTACTCTGTGGCGGCCCCTGACTTATGGAATCAACTGCCTCTGGACCTCTGTCTGGCCCCTGACCTCCGCACCTTCCGCCGCGATTTGAAGACCTGGCTATTTGACCAAGTTGGGCTGTGATTACCTAACCGGGGGTATGGGATAATTTTACTCTAATTCGGTTTATTGGACCTTATAGTGGTTTAATTCTTTTTTAATTATTTATTGTATTTGTATGTTTTAACTGTGAGCCGCCCCGAGTCTTTGGAGATGGGGCGGCATATAAGTCCAATAAAATAAATAAATAAATAAAACAAGCAACCATGCTCTATAGAATTTATTGAAATCACACTAGTAGACAGTTAAACAAGGTTTATAAAACCTTGCTTTTGCTTTGTGAACACAAGAGTAAGTACTCAGATATTAGATAAGACTGATGAAGACTTGCTGACTTTTATCCTTCTACTTTCAGTATATCTTTTGAAATTAAGTAATTCTTGGATTTTAGAGCAACCTAGCCCTAATCTGAATGCTTATATTACTCCCATTGTCAATACTCTCAAACTTCCTGTATTAAATGAGTTAGTTTGCAGTTGTACTTCTTTGAAAGCAATAAATATTTTTGTAATTGTGATGTTCATTACAGTAGCAATAAGGCTTGTACTGAAGTTGCTATTATTTTATATATGTATGCCATATATATATATGTGTGTGTATGTATGTATATGTATATATATATGTATATATGTAGGTCTTGGTGTATTCAGGTCTTGTCCCGTGTAAGATTGAGAATACCTTGGCAACGTTTCGACGAAATCTCATCCGTCATCTTCAGGCTGGTGTCTTCAGCTTCGTTCTCCTGGGAGAAGTGTGTGATCGTGGCTGTTTTTCCCTTTTAAACTCTAGAGTTGGCTGTGTTGTTACTTCTTGATTGGTTTGTGGAGTTGATGTATGCAGATTGGATGGCTTTTTCCTGAGACCCTGTGTGGCTGAGGTGCTGGCTGTGTGTCTCTCAGCCTTTTGTGTTGTAATGACCTGGGTAATGGGCTGTGTGATGACCTTCTGAGTTCGATTGTTGTGACGTCCTGGGTGTGGTGCTGTAATCTCTTGGGTCGTTGTCTGTGCTGCAACCTCCTGATGTTTTGTGTTGTGATCTCCTGAGTTCTGTGATGTAGTATCCTGGGTGGAAGGCTGTGATGTGGCATTCTGGGCCTTGGTTTGGCTCCGAGTTTGAGGTCTGGCTATGTGTTTATAGCGTGTGTCAGTTTGCTTAGTTTGGGGGTTGGAGGGGGGTGTAGCAGCTGGTGTTGCAGCCATGGTCTGGTTTCTGGATGGTGGTTGCCTTTCATCTGTGGCATGGGCTTGGTTTTGAGTCTGGTGAAGATCCCCCTAAGCACATCCTAGATCTGACCAACCATTGCCTTTCCAACACGTACTTCATCCACAATGGACAAAGATATAAACAGATAGAAGGAGCACCTATGGGATCACCCCTCTCACCCATCATCGCTAACCTATACATGGAACATTTTGAAACCAATGCTCTAGACAAATCCGAATACAAACCCAAACTCTGGCTTAGATATATAGATGACACTTTCGTAATTTGGCCACATGGGAAAGAAAAACTGGACAACTTCCTCACACATCTCAACAGACTACACCCCAAAATACAATTTACCATGGAAACAGAAACCAACAATCAACTTCCGTTCCTGGACGTCCTAATTTACAAAAACCCAACGGCTCCCTAGGACACACCATCTACCAGAAAAAGACACACACTAACCACTACTTAAATGCACAATCCCATCACCACCCTGCACAGATCAACTCCGTAGCCAAGACCCTCATCTCCAGAACCAAACGCCTAGCTGACAAAGACCACTTGAGAACAGAATTACACACCCTCACTAACGTATTAATGTCCAATGGATTCCAAAGAAGCACAATCACCAACCTAATCCGAAGGAGACTCCCCAAAACCAAGACACAGAACAGGACAATGGCATCGCCCTCCTCCCTTACATCAAAGGCACCACAGATAAAATCAGCAAAATTCTCCACAAACACAATATCAGGACAGCCTTTGGCACTGACCAAAAAATAGCCAACATCTTAAGAAACCCCAAAGACAAGATTCAGCTAGAAAACCAAGGAGTTTATAAAATACCATGCAAAATTTGCCCAGCCACATACATTGGACAAACCAACAGGAGAATAAATGTACGCATCGCAGAACACAAGAACGCAGTCAGAAAAGAAGAAAAAACTTCCTCCCTTTTCCAGCACCTTAAAGCCACAGGACATGAAATTGATTTTGAGGGATCCAAACTTATCTCCAATACTGAACACTTCAACAAGAGAATAATTAGGGAAGCCATCGAAATAGAGAAACACCCCATAACATGAATAAACGGGATGATACTTCCCGCCTACCAGACATCTGGAAACTAGCCCTAATCAACAAACAAGTCCCAGCCACGAAAACCAACACGGACCCAAAATAACACATGATGCCACCACCAATCTCCTTCACCAGACTCAAACCCAAGCCCACGCCACAGATGAAAGGCAACCACCATCCAGAAACCAGACCATGGCTGCAACACCAGCTGCTACACCCCCCTCCAACCCCCAAACTAAGCAAACTGACACACGCTATAAACACATAGCCAGACCTCAAACTCGGAGCCAAACCAAGGCCCAGAATGCCACATCACAGCCTTCCACCCAGGATACTACATCACAGAACTCAGGAGATCACAACACAAAACATCAGGAGGTTGCAGCACAGACAACGACCCAAGAGATTACAGCACCACACCCAGGACGTCACAACAATCGAACTCAGAAGGTCATCACACAGCCCATTACCCAGGTCATTACAACACAAAAGGCTGAGAGACACACAGCCAGCACCTCAGCCACACAGGGTCTCAGGAAAAAGCCATCCAATCTGCATACATCAACTCCACAAACCAATCAAAAAGTAACAACACATCCAACTCTAGAGTTTAAAAGGGAAAAACAGCCACGATCACACACTTCTCCCAGGAGAACGAAGCTGAAGACACCAGCCTGAAGATGACGGATGAGATTTCGTCGAAACGTTGCCAAGGTATTCTCAACCTTACACGGGACAAGACCCGAATACACCAAGACCTACATATATATATATATATATATATATATATATATATATATATATATATGTTTTCGTAGATTTTCACGGGTAAAGGTATGTAGGTCTAGGTGTATTCGGGTCTTGTCCCGTGTAAGATTGAGAATACCTTGGCAATGTTTCGATGAAATCTCATCCGTCATCTTCAGGCTGGTGTCTTCAGCTTCGTTCTCCTGGGAGAAGTGTGTGATCATGGCTGTTTTTCCCTTTTAAACTCTAGAGTTGGATGTCTTGTTACTTTTTGATTGGTTTGTGGAGTTGATGTATGCAGGATGGCTTTTGATAGGTGCTGGCTGAGAGACACACAGCCAGCACCTCAGCCACACAGGGTCTCAGGAAAAAGCCATCCAATCTCCTTCTCCCAGGAGAACGAAGCTGAAGACACCAGCCTGAAGATGACGGATGAGATTTCAAACGTTGCCAAGGTATTCTCAATCATACAACAAGACCGAATACACCAAGACCTACATATATATATATATATATATATATATATATATATATATATATATATATGAATGATCCACCTTTAGGTGCAATGCACAAAGGCCACAAACATGTCTTCACTCCTCTTATTTGTTTTCATATATACTTTTAAGGCACAATGTCTAATTAACAAGATGAGATCTATAAAATGAGAGAATGATGAATTATCCTTCCTCCTTTATTATGATATTATGGACCCCTTATTACTGTAATTTTAAAACAGGATCCTTGCTGCTTTCATATCTCCCACAATAGAAGCCTAACTTTGTTTCCATATATGATGGATTTTTTAAAAACAGTTTTAATTGCCCAATTGAAGGTATTTAATACTATAAGGGAAAAAAACCCTCAACCTTCAAAACATCACAAACAGTAATTAGGAGCACTGAAGAAAATTTGAACACATGTGCACATATATGTGTGAGTTCTCAGAAGACAGCAATTTCAGGATTTCATATTAAATTACTGAGATACTTTCTGTACCTTGTCTTTCCTCTATAATAAATAGAAGTCATATGTTGGTTAAGAAAAAAAATCAACTAACATAATAAACAATCCAGAGAAGTTACTGGAGGAAGGCTACAATATTATATACTGCAATTCCATTCAGGTTTACATACAGTAGATGTTTGTTTCAGCCTTTAGTTGATTTTATTCTATTTTTTTTTGTGGGAATATAAATAATTTCTATTTGAAATCCAGTGCAAATGAAATCAAGGTAGAAAGGTAACTTTTTGTTTTTACGATTGCTATGATTAGGAGTTTGTTATGTGATTCAGAATACCAATAATAATAAAATAATTCTGAGTATATACTATTTCTTCCCTTTCCATTTTCTCACCATTTATTTATTAAAATATTTTAAATAATAACAACAAAAAGGTGAAAAGAAAAGCAAGGAATAAAATGATACAATAGCAGTAAGCAGAGAGCTTACTGTAATAAAAATTAAATTACAATATCAAATAGTGTATGAATTGATTGTATTGAACTGAGAACATTATATCATTGAAAAAAGAGTTTTACAAAACTCTGAAAAACATTAATATCACTTTTTATTTTTATTCTAAGAAGAAATTAACATATTCATAAATTAAGAAGGAAAAAAGAAAACATTCTTAGAAAACTACTTGCTTTCAAAGTATAGGATCTCTTTGTACCTGACTTATAGTTACAATCAACATGTTTATGAGTATTTAATATTGTTTCGGATTACAGTCCTTGCACTCTTGTTAATTAATTTTTAATAAGTATGTTTAAAATGATAGCATTGGTAAAAAAAGTGCAATTTCTCAGACAGAAAATATCTATTGCATACATAATCAAATATATAAATTCGAATGAATCAAAATCATGTTCAAACGACATTCTGACTGAAAAGTAAATAAAACCAATTTTACTTCACATCATAATATCTACAGTATACTGTATTTTCCTTATTCACATACTTTTCTTTCTCATGGGACAATTCAAGTCACAATGATCACATAGAGCTCCTTCCTCTGCTGGAGACTAAGAGGAAAAAAACACCAGTTTGGTTCTTTAAGATCATAGGATGTAAGAGCAACATTTTTCAACTCCCCAATAGAAGTTAACAATTTGAATCAAACAGGAAGCAACTAAATCCAACAAATAAGAACTTTTCTTAAGAAACCGTCTGTTTCTGTGGAAATAGCTAAAATGTCTATCTGGGATTTTTATTTCAATTTTTATATTGTGCTAAGGCCTGTGTTCTTTATTTTTCTGCCCTAGTTAGGGAATTGGGCATAATTTTAGCCTTTCTTCATCCTTAAGGCTGTTTTCAAAAGCGCCAAGTTTTTCTCTAGAATCTCTTGTGATGTATAATAATACAGTGAAACCTCTCCAGATTCTGTCAGAAAGACCATTGTTTGTAACAGAGTAGCCTTTTCTTGGGATTTGTCTGAGATTTATTTTTTCCACATCCGCTATTTTCATTTTGATATATAATGTTAAAAGGGGGCTTTACATATTTTTTTAAATTAAGCTTTTGCTTATTTCCTCTGTGATTAGTTTGATCTCTCAAAGACATGGAGAGAGATGATTGAATCTCTCTCTCCATGCTTATATTCCATACAGTCAGCAAGTTGCATTTCAGATATAGTTTCTACATTTGTATTTTGATCTTTTAACTACCCAAAATGAACCCTATCTCTCACACACCAGGATTAATGGATGTCAATTAAAGGTGCTTTCTGGAAGATAACTGATGGCGGCAAGAACTATAAGCTACCATTCCAAAGTAATAGAGGACTAGAAGATGAAGAGACTTCTGGAAAAGAGCTTTTGAATCACCAGAGGATCACAACAATCTGCTACAATCTAGTTTGATGCACTTCAAATGTGCATCCATTTCCATAATCCCCATGAGTAAGCATTTTACATGTTAATTGCTGGCTCTGGTATTTGAAGTTCACTATATCAGGAAGGCACCAGGTTGGAACAATCTGGAATAAATACCATGATTCCCAGTCAGATTTGATCTTATATTTATTCTTACAAACACATTGGTCTTGTTTGTTTTTCAAACAAATATAAATTCTGCTAAGCCTGGTTAGGACTATTGGCTAGACTACTGAATTCTTTACAAGTAGTTCTTGACTTACAACTTGAAGCAACTGAAGTTACTAAAACAAAAACAAAACAAATAAAACAACAACACCCCAAACCTTACAATCCAGATTCAAAGTTCTGACAATCAGATAACAGATAATCAGAGTTGGAAGGGATCTTGTAGGTCATCTAGTCCAACCCCCCCCACCGCCTAAGTGGGAGACCCTATACCATTTCTTACAAATGGCAGTCCAATCTCCGCCAGATCATGTGATCACATTTTGGGTACCTGGCAACCAGCATACATTTATGGCTGCAATGTCTCACAGCCATGTGTCTATGAATTATGACTTTCTTTTTGCCATTATTTCTAATGTCTGGCAAAAAAATCCCCATCTATTGTGGACAATGGGTTCACTAAACAACCATGGTGTTTGCTTAATAACCATGGTGATTTGCATTACAACCACTGCAAAAAAGCTGTAAAATCAGGCATGGTCATCTGATGACCCACCCAACAACCAGCTTGACTTACAACTGTAATTCTAGGCTCAATTATGGCTGCAAGTTGAGAACTACCTGTGCCTAGTCTTAGATATCAGACTTTCAGGAAGATTTAAACTGGAACAAATCCAAAGAATGTCATGACAGTGATCAGGGGACTGTAAATTAAGTCTTATACAAAGATATCATGGAGACTTGGAAAAAGATTAACGCTGATTTGGTTTACAATAGTTTCTTTAAGCACCCGAAAGGATTCAGACTAAATGCCTTATATCTTTTGTCATCACAGAATACTGGACACAGGATAATGGCATAAATGCAAATGTCAGTTGAATGTTATGAAAAACTTTCTAACAGTAAAACAATTTGACAATGGAATCAATTACTTCGGATGACAGTGAGATGCCCTTTACCAGCTGTCTTCAATCACAAGCTGGCAATAGTTTTTTTTTTTGCTTGGAATGCTTTAATTTGTACTTTTGCACAAATGGAGGGTTGACTTTGGTGACTTAATACTTTTGAAGTCTCTGATTGTGTGACTTCAGCACAAATTACATATGATGAAGTTAAGGATCAAAATCAGAGCTACTGATACCATGCTTTTCTAATATACAATGTGTAAAATTAAGAGATCTAACCTTAACTGAATCTAAGAAGCAGCTTGTATGAAAATAACTTCCACAGATGCTAGTCTGCCTAATTATCTATGATCACCACCTGCTGCCTCTTCCTTATTCAGCAGGGTCCCTGATCCTGTAGATTTTTTACAAGGTGCTTTTGGCTGCTGAATAAAGCATTGAATGGGAAGGTCATCTTCTCGCAGTCCAATCCCCTGATTCAGGCAGATCTCTGAATGTAACACAAAGGGCTTAACAATTTACATCTGCTATAGCCTTATAAAAAGAATAATATATTCGAATCAAACAGATGCATGCATACATATGCACATTACAGTTGACTATGACTCAGCTGTGTCACTTTTACATCTAGACTAAGTTGTTAGTTAAAAAAGAGCCTTAAGTTGCTGTATTGCCCCATAGCTCAGCCAAGAACTATAATTAATATGGTTTTTTATGCTTCCACACTGAGTATTTGGCCACTTCTGCATCAGCATCTGAGAACATCTCTGTGTTTTTACAACACTATCAAGCGTCTTCACTTCTTCTATAATTGAATGCAATTAACTTCAAGTGCAGAAACAAAACAAAGAACCTTCTGCAACAATATGGTTGAGGGTTTACAGTAGATGATTTCCACTGGTGTGAATTTCCATCTCAGTCTCCATGCCAGTTCCTCAGGTTTCATTTCTCTTCACTAAGGAAGTGTTATGCAAATTGCAGAATCGCCCTAATCTTTTTGGCTAATCAGGAGTGGACTTGTCCACTAACAATTCATTTTTTGTTCTTATTGTGAAACCAACATTAGGAGACAGGGCAGAGATGGGATGTATTTATATATTTGTTAGATATTAATATCTGCACTTTTTCCTTGGTTTTCTGTAGCTATGCAGATTGAATAAGAAACATTGAGCAACAGTATTCAGAAATTAAAAGGGAATTATTCTGAGTTAAATTAAATGTAAATGATCTCTGTGTGAAAGTATCCTTAGCTGGTGATGCTCTTACTTTTTACTAGAAATGATCTTGCTAAACTAGTGAATTTGCTACATTAATTCTCTTTTAAAAATTGTAATTTAATATTTTTTTCAAAATAATTTGTATTTTTAAAATAAGGAAATAGTTGGGAAAGAAGCTGGAATAATATATTGGACAGTAAGCAATTTCACAAATTAGCCAAGAATTTAAACTAAGTATGTAATTTAAGTTCGAGTCTTCTGTTCCTTTGTCATAATATGGGATCATCCTCATGATCCTCTAACATGACATGAATATGACCCATTATCCCTTTTGTCTCCTATGTCCTCAGAGGGTAGCTGAGGCAGATTGGTCATCCTTATCTTGTTCCACCTTCAGAATAAGTTTTACTTTTTCTCCCAGAATATACATTCAGGCTACTTCACCAATGAATTGTTTGCTGACATGGTCAGAAATTGGAATCTGTCTAGCTTCTCTTAGTTTAAACTTAAGTTTAAACCACTATAGGCTTTGTCCCGTTTCTTCTGATGACTGGGAATGGCCCTCCATGGCAGCTTTGGCTTGGGACTGGTTTCTACAGAAGAATTATCCAAGGTATTTATTTCCTGACCAGAGCTACTTCTTCAGCCTTTCAGAATAGAGACTGGCAGTGGGTGGAATAGATTTTTGTCCACATTTTTGTGTGCGGCTGTCTTGAGTTCTGATGTTTAACATTTTAACATAACTTTTTGAAAAAGTCCCATTTTGTATTGCTTGGGCAAGTCAAATCTATATGGATGTTTTTCTTTCAGAATGACAAAACGTAACCAACTGTTTTGCAAGAAAAAGAATGTTTGCTGTTGTAATTGTTTAGTTTAAATTAGCTAACTAAACTAGCCAGTTACTAGATAAAAGTGCCTAAGGTCACATGTCTTCTCCATAGCATTTATATTTAAATAATTCTCCAAGGCCCAAAATAGTAATTTCTTTTTATGAAAATACCAATGTATTATAAATTAAAAGAGGCAAAACTAAGATTAAAAGATTCTAAATGCACAGACAATTCACAAACACATTTCTAAATCAGGGATTTAAAGTAATTGCTCAACAGATTTATCTAAGCCACATTCAAACAAAGAAAAAGCTGCCTCTTTTGGATAGCTAAAGAGGTTACAGTATGAGTTCCCTATTTATATTTTCCTAATCTAGTATTTGCTAAATAGTTTATACCTTATTTCTGATAGACATTTATAAATAGTTTCCTTGAGAAAACACTATCTTTGCTCATTTTTTTAAAAAAATTCTACCTTAAATATCATTGTCAAGGTACATATTTTGGGGTAGATTTAACATCTACAGTGATGCTCCCAGTTTGGGCTTTTCTTTAATAGCTTTTCCCCCCCCCTTTTTGCCGTTTTGCTTAAGAGTTAGCAGAGAATGTATGAGTGTTAGTGCTCTTTATGGTTTTTCCTTGCTCTGCGTTTACTTCATATGGTATCCATTGAGTTACGGGATGGAATGTGAATCACTTTCTCTCAGATTCGCTTGCTGGTCTTTTTTTTCAGATTTTCTTTTTTTTCTTCATTGGCCAAATGCTTTTTTTTAAAGAGAGATTTTTGGTACATGGCTCACTAATAGTCCCAACTGGACTGTGCAGATGATGTTTCCTCTGTCATAAGAGTTTTTCATCGATTGTCATCACTATAATACACAGAGTTCAACTTTCCTTTTTTAATATATCTGATTTGGTGGAAATAACAATACTCACAATTCACAGTGACTCGGACTTGCTTCACATCAGCCGTGGAAACCTCATTTGCAGCTTTGCACTCATATTTGCCTGACTGCTCTCGTGTTATTCCCAGGATTTCCAGGAACTCTTCTTCACCTTCAAATTCTCTGCCTGTGAAAAGAGAAAAAAAGCTGAACTTACTAGTCTTCAGTGTATAAGAAGAGCTATAAAAGGAGATAGATGAAAGCCAAGCCAAAATGCAGAAATTATGCCCAATTTTTTTCTACCTGTTTTGTAATTGTTTATTTCTGTAGCCTTTTTGATGTGTTAACTTAATTAACTAATGTAATTAGTAGGTGTTATAATTTAAGAAAAAAAGTTCTCAGATAAAATCACTCAAACTCATTATCAGTTCTAATATCTTATTCTGTGCATTGAGATTTTCTTTCAGAGTCCTTTGGCCCTTCTACATGCTTACAAATACCCATCAGATTTGCTAACAATACTAACAAGCAACAAGATAATGACTCTGTATTACAGACGGAGAAACCAAATTATGCAGCATATCCCAATGCCAACTTGGCCCTGACCTCACTTCTAATGTAACCATGTTATTATTGCAGGACGTAATAATGTCACCAACAGAATTAGTGGAAGATATACTTGCTTCCTATATGCTTATAGCATTAGTGGTTTGCAAGGCCCCTAATATTGCAGTAGAATTTGTATTAGTTTCTATTAAGGCTTGCTTGAGATTGTGCTCTAAAGTTTTGGCTAAAATTGGCCTTAAGGAATGATTTCTGCCCTCCTTAATTCTTGAGGGCAATTCTATATTATCCTAGAAATTAGTGATGGATGAAAGCTTCAAATGTCATGGCCTCTCGGTCCATTATTTAATTTCATCAGATTTTAAAAGAACCAATTTAGAACTAAAACAATATATTTTTGACCTTAAGAAAAAATGAAGAATTTTTCTCTCCTTATTATAAAAGTTGCTTGCTCAGAAGATACTTCATTCATGCTAAGTGTCTTACATATAAATTGTCCATCCGGAACATAAAAGCCTTTTTTTCTAGCTGGACAAAATGCTTTATCTTCCATAGTGCTATAAGGGAAATGAAAGAGAGACAATATCTCCTTACTTAAAAGAAGTTTCTCCATTTCTATAGTGGCAACTGAATTAATTTCCCATGTTTTATACCCTGTCAGGTATAAAAGATCTATAAAAGATCACACGTGAAGGTCCAATTAAACTGATTTATTGCTAATTATGCTTATGCAAAGAATCATCTTAAGTAATGGTTAACATCTGCCTGGGATTAGATAAGGTCCAAAGAAATTTAAGGGAGATTGGATTTAGTTGTTTATGACTACATAGGGATTCTAGGCTGATCCCTCTTCTAACTATGCCTTCAGATTCTGTAACTTCTCCTACTCTATCCATGACTAAATCCTTGATTTATTAATGTCTCTCTCAGTTAACCATTTATGCAGTTCTGATAAAGAAAACATTTCTACCTGAAAACTATTAAACTGAAATATCAGGAAGAATTGCTACAGTTTCATGTAGCAGTTGATGTAATGGTTTTGGAATAGCTTTTAATTAATCACCCTCGTTTGTTTGCAGCATTGGTTTCTGATCAGACATGTATTTATTAATGATGTTTATTTTAAAAGTATTTATATTACACACTACTGTATGGGCCATCAACTCTGCAAGACACTTGAGAAATTTGATAGCTGAATTCTTATAGGAAATAATCTAAACCATTTCTCTCAGAATACTAAGCAGATATGAACTTATCTCTCCATGGGATTTTATCCTTCTCTGAATATTATGATGAGTTCTTGGTAATTTAATGTGCATTTATTTATTTATTTATTTATTTATTTAGACTTGTATGCCGCCACTCTCCAGAAAGGACTCAGGGTGGCTCACAGATAAAAACACAAAACAATAAATTAGTTAAAAAGAAATTAAACTAACAAGCCAAAATACAAGCATAAAACCAAATTAAAATCAAATTTAAAACCCACCCTCTCCCCTAGGAGATCAGTCCAGCCCAGTCTGTAAAAACAACCAGGTTTTTAGATCGTGCCGGAAAGAGGAGAGATCGGGAGCCAGCCGGAGCTCAATGGGTAGCTGGTTCCATAAGGTGGGGGCCAATGCAGAATAGGCCCAATTTAAATTGCCTAATGAGCTCAGGAGTTCAAAAGGAGGACAGAAATAATCATTGAAGTTTGGAAAAAGCTTGTGAAACAAATTCAGAGGGATATCTAGCTTAATATGTAACATGAGATAGATAGAAGGATTATCTATTATCTAAAACCACTCTCCTATTGTCAATGGACAGTTATTCCCTCTGGAAATGATACATTTGACATAAGATTGCTTTCATTTAATTATTCTGTTCTAAAAAATAAAGGAATACACCTAGTAAGTGGTGCAGTTATTTCAGGCCCTAGCATATGCCTCTTTTGTGAAACAAAATACTCAGGTATTAGAGAAGTATTAAATATGCAATTTAATTGATGTTATGAGAAAACTCATATTGATCAATATAGGCTATATGTTCATCTTTAGACAATCTTGTCTTTCCATCTCTGAAAGATACAATATGACTAACATAGAATAATAGAATAACAGAATAATAGAGTTGGAAGGCACCTTGGAGGTTTTCTAGTTCAACCCTATTGGACCATACCAACTGGGAATGGATAAAACAAGAATGTTTTTGAAATTTCCATTTCATTTACTTCTACAACACTGAAAAATGTCATCTCATGCAACCCTGTAAATGTGCTTTCTCTCTTGCCACTATGCTTTCTGTAACAGCTTCTTCTTGAGGTCTATGATATTGCAATCCTCTTCCAGCATGTTCTGGGTTATGGAGTTTTGTGAACCCACTAGAATGCTAGGACTGTTTTAATTGTTGTATTCTCTGTATGACTATTATCTACTTCTATTTCATTTCTCTTGTAAAAGTAGCCTTTGTTAATGATCATTCGTTCAGCAGTTGTTCAAAGTTACGATAGTGCTGAATGAGGAAATTCATGGCTGCTCCTCAAGTTTTGACCATTACAGCATCCCTGCAGTGATTGCAGTTCGGTTGCTTGGCAACTAGCTCACCATTACAACAGTCACAGAGTCATGTGGTCATGTGAGCACCATCTTTAACCTTTACTGCTGCTGGCTTTCATCAAGTAAAGTTAATGGGTAGCTGGCAGGAGGCTGCAAATGACAATCACATAACATTGCTCTTAAAAACCATATAGGACTTGCTTAACCACCACAACTAGAACTGCTAGAACTGCCATTGTAAGTTCGTGTGGTCACATGAAATTGGGCTTTATGTTGCTTAGCGACAGTCTCAAATACCATCATTAACTGAGGTTAACCTGTAGTATAGTTTTAACTTTTCCTAGATACTGCCTTGAGCCATTTGAGCATCAGGCATCCTTACAAATTCAGTTAAAGGTAAAGATGTAGGTGAAGGTCAGC
Source organism: Naja naja (assembly GCA_009733165.1). Classification (NCBI taxonomy): domain Eukaryota; kingdom Metazoa; phylum Chordata; class Lepidosauria; order Squamata; family Elapidae; genus Naja; species Naja naja. The sequence goes on from CM019152.1 coordinate 32,913,316, forward strand.
GGTGATATTCAGCAGGTTCTGACTAGTTCTGGATAACCGGTAGTGGAAACTTTGAGTAGTTCAGAGAACCGGTAAATCCCACCTCTGACTGGCCATGCCAACCCCATCCCTTCTCTGCCTCCCATTGAGTCCCAGCTGATTGGCTGGGTCTTCTTTGGTTGCCCTGCCCAGAAGAACGGAGCTGGAAAGCAGGTTAGTGGGGTGGGGAGGGAATGGGGATTTTGCAGTAACCTTCCCCTGCCACACCCACCAAGGTCCACAGAACTGGTAGTAAATTTTTTTGAATCCCACCACTGGTGAAGGTCATCCTGCATGTTTTATTCCACTAGCTGTGACTGACTTTAGGGTCTCATCTCCATTTCTTAAGCCTAAGAGCCAGATTTGTCTGGAGATGTTCTGGTGGTCATGTAGCCAGTATGACATCACACTACAGCACAGATTGTATGGAAAAGCATGGAATGCTGTTGCCTTCCTGAATGTTTACAAAAATTTAAAGCCTACATCCAGACAGCTTTGTACCCAAGTGCTGTGAGACAGGTGAGCTCCTGTTATTTGTTCTAGTTCCTGCCAACCTAGCAGTTTGAAAGCATGTAAATACAAATTCAGTAATAGGCAAAAAATAATTGTTCCTTAAGTTGAACTGAAAAAAGCCAGAGATATTTGCAATGTAATTCCAACGATGTCTGTTACATAATGATTTTCCATTAAATTTAATGTTTTATTCTTAGAAGTTTTCAGATTCAATCCCTGCATTCTTATAATAAGGCTTAAGAAATTTAGCTTAAATCCTGGGCAGCTACTGCAAGTCACTGTTGATAGCACTAGGCTAGCCTTAAATAAAGACATAGCAATAGCACTTAGACTTATATACTGCTTTATAGTGCTTTACAGCCCTCTCAAAGCGGTTTACAGAGTCAGCATATTGCCCCCAACAATTTGGGTCCTCATTTTATCCACCTCAGAAGGATGGAAGGCTGAGTCAAACTTGAGCCTGGTTGGATTCGATCTGCCACATTGCAGTAGGAATAGCTTGCAGTACTGCACTCTAACCAGTGTGCCACCGAGGTTCCATATCCTTATCCATAGCCATGAGTTCCAAAGCACAATGCATATTTATTTTAAAAATCTGGTGATAAAAATAATCATTATTATAATTATCATCACCATCTCAATACTACTGTGCATTTCAGTTTGCATATCTTTCAGAAATGCAATGTTATTTGCCAATCCAGTTCCAAAAACTGACAATGTGAATCTTGCTAGTCCAATTTAAACATCTAAGAGTGTTCAGAGGCTAGCTTTGAGTAAAATGAAATGAATAGTAAGAAAAACAGAGTCTACCGAGAGGCATTAAATTGTCGGACTCAAACAATAAAAAAATGAACAACAGGAGACTGGTTAGTTGCTATCCATTTTATTATAATAAATGAAACTAGAGGAAGGTGTCCATTTGGGGTGATTTTAGGAAAAATCCTCTGTATTATAAGTGTTTTATAATTAAATGGGGATTATAACCTGTTTATTGACATTTTCAACTGTGATACCTTGCGATAGTTCCCTCTGGGTGGGTTTCAAATGATCTTTGTAGATCAGCTTAATATATTCCAAGTGATTAGGCTTTCTATGCCACTTTTCTAAGGCAAATACATTTGACCTTTACCAAACTGACCTTTTCTCAGTGACATCATATAAATCTTGGTTATATACCACTTTCTTAGTGTTCTTTACCTTAGGGAATAATATGCCCTTCAGAGACTCCTTGGTTGTTAGTTATCACAGCCTCCCTTAGGTAATACTATACCAGGCTATAGCCATACCACATCTCTCTTCTCATTAATTTCATGAGGCATCAGATTAATTCTAAAAAGCTTTTGACTAATAATCAATCCAGGCAACCTGCCATGCAGTCCTTTGCTAAATTACTCCACAGTTACTGCAGTCACTGGCAGGTTCTTCATCTTCCAACATAATGTAGGAAATATTATTTTTCCAATCATCATCTTCCATGGAATTTTTTGATCACGATGCTGAAATTTAACTTAAGCCAGCATTTTACAAAAACTCAGCATCAAATGTGGGCCAAATATTTTGATCCTGCTATGTTTGATGTTAGTGTATAACTTAATATCTCTTGGAATCTAGGGAAAAAAAATAAAGGCTCAACTGCATAGATACAAGGACAAAAACTTCAGATTTTGAATTAATTTTCATATCTTATGGCTGTTTTTTATCTGCACCTTCTAAAATGGATAGCAGTAGAAGCATGCAGGATAAGTAACTTTAAAAAAATGTAACTCAAGTCTAAAAGTCTCTATACCTAATGACATATTTAACTTTAGGGAATGATTTGCTGATTTTGTATGTCTCAGTTGCATGTTTTATATATTGAGCTTTCCACAGATTTACTATCCATTCTGTTAACAAAGGCATATGGTATCTAAAGAAAAACTTCTGGCTTTTCCTAAAAATCATATGTTGGGAAATAGTACTTCTGAATGGGAATTATAATGTTTAGTCAAAGAATTTAAGAATTGTCCCATTAAAATTTCCATTAAGATCTTTGGAAATAAAAATATATGTTATTATACAAAGTACAGGTCATGTACTTTTGGACACATTTGGGAATTACTTCTGCAATGTTTGACAATATACTGTAGCTTAATATTTTGTATTGATAAATGCAAATTAAAAAAATTGCTGTCAAACACAGTCTAAAATTGTAAGTTGTTAATGTATAGTGGCCACTTCGTATTATTTATAACAAATTCTTTTGTATTGCCCTGCATATTTTGATGTGCTGCTCTACATATAGGCATGGCATTGTTCTCTTTTCAATAATAAATCACCCTATAGAAGGTCCACTGTATAGGTCTTTTTATAATGTTTGGCAGAACATTTTAATATATTTTTCAAAGCATTATAATCTTTCTATTACTAATTATGGCATAGTTCAGAAATCAATGACATGAAGAAATTGCTCCAGGAGGACCTGTGAAATGAATATAGATACAATTGAATGAAGATACAAAGCAAAGAATCACACAACATTGATCAAACACAAGCAACATCCCAGTAGCTGAAAAAGTCAGATGGTGAGGTAAGGCTATCTAGCCTCTGTACTGGTGAGTACAGAAGAGAACTGAGCTGAACCTTCTGTGAGGCTCCTTGCCAAGTAAGGGAATAAATATCTTGATTAGAGACAGCTGGCTGCAGAGTTGCTTAACAGGCAGCTCTGACCCATGATCTTGATCGGAAGCAACTGTCAGATCCCTAGTGCTTATATAGATTCTGTTTCTGAAATTCTGACCTGGATCTTGGAACTCTGAAATGGATTTGGATTATTCTACTCTATGCTTCTGCTAACGAAAAACCCATTCAGGCAAGCTTCCTTCAGAGAGCAACTCTGTTTTGACTTGCATTCTTTGTCTGGTCTTATTTTTTGGCCTTGAATAAACTGCTAAGTCCCACAGCAACTGTGAGAGTATTGAGTTGGAACCAGAAACAGGATAGGGTAGAGTAACGGGCCAAGACCTCTCTATACAAATGTTCTTCGACACTGCAGATTGTGTTGCTGGAAACATGTAAATCTGTGTGAATTGTAGTTGCAATTATATATGCTCACATAGGTATAGCCTGAGTATTGTCTGTGGATTTTCATAACTATGACTCTCTTTGGGAGTCTGATCTTTCAAGATTATTCATAGTTTTATCATCAAAAGAATCTCCTAAATCTAAATTAAAGAAAGGATTTTTGCAGAGAAGCAATCAATGGAACTAAGAGATCTGTAGCAGGTAGAAGCATCCATTTTACGTTCATTTCAATTCTTTCCTTTTGTTGACCTCTCTCATATACAAACACAATGCCTATTAAAAAGACTAAATGTAAGGTTTTTTTTCTCTCTCAAGCAAAATATTCTCAAAATATTCTACTCTATCTTTCATTCAAAAATACATAACTGAAAGATAATGATGTTTTCCTTCAACATTCGCTAATTTGGATTTTATTTTAATAATGAAAAGCAGAAACTGTAAAAGCAAACCAACCATAACAATTTCCTTTCACATAGATGTTTTCACAAAATATTCTGCATATACTTGCAAACACATTACCCCTGTGTGGATTTTTTTAACTCACTTTCTTTCCCACACTTGTGGATAAAAATCTACATCTGCCTTAACTATATTGCAAACTTTCTTGCTGTTGTTTTCCTGTATTTGAACTAATATAAAATTAAGAATTATTCAAGTGTATATTTATACATGGAAGATGTTTGCACATTATTTTATGTTGGTTTTCTTCAAACCCATTTTGTATGTGTTGAACAAAGACCAGAAATTGCTATACAGTAATACTGGATAGTTTATATTTAAAAATGGATGTAAATATTATCAATCAGGTAAAAATATCACCAATTGAAAGATGCCGTTTGAAGTTTCCTGTGTAATTTTACTATATTTTGGAAAGGGAGCTTATACTTGAGAAATTAAGGCTGTAACAGCATTGGTACTTTCATCTGAATACCCTTTCTTCAGATTTTAAATTGCTTTTTTAAAAATAAACATAATGTCTTAAATTTGGCTAAACACAAGATGGGTCTTACTCATTTATGTTAGTCATTTGTTCAAAGTAAAATTTCCTGTGGAAGCTTCCTAAAAGGTTTATTCTTCCTAGTAGCTTGGCAATTTTGGATTTCACATGTTGTTATAATGGTGATAGACAACCGTCCAGGCAATTTGGCAAAAAGAATTGCAGAAGAATGTCTTATTGGATAGAGGCCCACCACCAACACAGCGTGTAAAGAATTTGAGAGTTCTGATATGAGCTGGAAAATAATTGGTTTATTTTAGGAGCAAGTAATCCACTCTTGAAAGATAGCTACAAATGGGGTACAGAAATCATATAATTTTATAGAAAAGGTGATCTTTTGTGGAAGCATGATGTTCGAGTGTTTACATGTCATGTTTATTCTGGGGAATGTGCAGTTCTTGTGATGACCCGGGGTGTGGCACAAAGGCAACACAGTCACATAAGTAAGAAGAGTCCATTTAATACCTCCAACTTTGCCCCCAATGTCCAGGTTACCTTTGGATGGAGAAAAAACACTCCCAAGAACAGTCTTTAAGTGGAGGAAATTCAGTCCGAAAACAAAGTACATACCCAGTGTAAATAAAAATCCACACAAACCATGCTGCAGTAATTAACTTGACAGGGCAGGAGAAGGAATTCAAGACTTGAAAGGCCAGCAAGACACACAGTTGGGAAGATGCCAGGAACCCAGATAAGCCTCGACAATAACAGATAACTCACGATTTGCTTCCAACAAGTTGATATGCATAGCTTTTCTTTTTAAACACTGTGTTCCCAGCTGCAGCTAATGAAGGGAATCAGGGCCCTTTCCTCCCTGTAAGCCATGCAACTCGCATTGCTCCCTTTTCTGTTCCTCCCTGGGTGCCCTAGGATGAAGAGGGGGTAGGCCTGGGTCTTCCTCCAAATTCCCTCTGCCTTGCTTTACCTTTCCCTTGCTCTGCCCAGCCGGACTGTACCCTTCCCCAGACAACGGAGCCACACTCCCACTCCCATCAGCTGCTCAGCCTTCCTTTGGAATCAGATTCCGACAGGGGCCTGACAGTTCTGCTGAAAACCAAGTTTAATTTAATTAACTCTATTTGTGTTTATAGAGCTTCTTTGATATATGGATTAAGTTTGGGTAATTTATTTGGGGGTTCAAGGAAGTTTTAGTAAGACTTTTCCCTGTTTCTGTTTTGACTTGATTACCTTAGTTTTGGCTTGGCTATCAATTGTCTAGCTGGAGGTGCGATATCAGTGATCTTCTGCAACAGTGTTTATTTACAACATTTTTTCTACTCTCAGTCAATTGTGGAATCTGCTAATAATTAAGGTAAGTTGGAAACAGTATAAGGAATAAAATATATTTTGATATGAAACTTTCACAACAGCATGTGTATGTGTATAATACACACACACATGCTGTTGTGGAAAGTTTCATGTGAATAATACACACACACACACACACACACACACACACACTCTTTTTATACTTTAAGAAGAAAAATAATGTGGACATCCAAATCATTAAGTTAGGATACATACTTCCTTAAACATTGTGAAGTTCTATATTACAGTGGGATATTAAAATATAAAGTTTCAGTTGAGCTGAATTCATCTCTCGATGACTATGACACATGCATGTAGGTTTCTTGGCAGCAATAAAAAATGTAGTGGTATCCATAAGATGTAGTTAAAAAAATCAATATGGTAGCCACAAAGGTGCTATTGAAGGTCTAACAATGACATGTTTGATAATAACATACTCCATAAGATATCATCAGAAGAATTGTTAGTAGGCCTTCCCTTTGTTCTGTTTTTACTTGTCTGTTAACATGCATTATTTTTTACTGTTCAGTACCTGCAATCAGAGCTATTTTCTTTCTTTACATTAAATCAAAGTAAATGTGTATGGAACAACTCCAAGAGGCATTTGAAGCCATAAAAATAGAAGAAAAATAATCTTAACAAAGGATCATAGTGGTAAGGATAGTTTTGAAATCCTAAATTAAATACAGATCCTATTACAATAAACATAAACATTGTAGGCAAGCTTAACAAATATTTTATTTTAACACTTTTCCTATACATACACACTTTTATTTCTGACATTAAAAAAATGTTTTCTATGCTTCTTCCTATAACCCAAGGAATTTGGGGCTTTTTTTAAAACAAGCAGATTATAACAGCATCAGCTGTCTTGGGAATAAATGTTTTAAATTTGCATATAAACCCCAAGAGAAAGAAGAAAAGCTTGGATGCTTGTCTCAGAGCTTACTTGTATGCTTTTTCTGGCTCATTTCCTTACTTCCTAGGCCAGTTTGCCTCATCATGCTGATTCCTTGGAGGCCAGTGAAGTCAGTCTTAGTCAGCAATTAAAGGTAGGCTAGGTGAGTAAACAGGAACCACTAGTCATCTTGGAGTGTCAATATGATTCGGATCTTGTAATAAAATCTGGAAAGCCTGGAAAAGCCACTTTCTACTTCAACTTAAATGTAATGCAATTTAGGCAAAACTGCGGGTTTTTCCCCCCATACTTTCAAAAGTTTTTAAACTAGGATATCTTTTCTCTAATTCTTTTCCTGAAACCAACCTCTTTGCTTATATGTATACAGTACAGTACACAGACTAGTAGGGCAGTAGGACTAGGATATTTGGCCTGCATTAACAGAGATAAGCACAAGATGGCAACAAGGAGAGAAAGCTTTGAGCAAGCATCCAAGCAGACATTATATTATTTACTTATATTACTTATGAGATTTATATGCCGCCCTATCTCCCTAAGGACTCAGGGTGGCTTACAATACTAAAAACAATACAATATAAATATTAAAAAGTAATTAAACTGGAAATCTTATAAATCAGTTAAAATTTAAAAACAACCACTAAAAAGACCCTCCCCCCCTCCTTCAGTCTGGGTAGGCTAGTTGGAACAGCCAGGTTTTTAGGTCACGGTGAAAAGATAGCAGGACAGGGGCCACCCGGAGCTCCAGGGGTAGCTGGTTCCAAAGGGTGGGTGCCCCCACAGAGAAGGTCCTACCCCTGGAGCCGCCAGCTGGCATTGCCTGGCCGACAGCACCCCAAGGAGGCCCTGCCAGTGGGACTGCACAGGGTATCGGGAAGCCATTATTGGCAGCAGTGTCTCCTGTAAATACCCCGGTCCAATACGATGAAGGGCTTTATAGGTCAACACTAGCACCTTGAATCTCACCCGGAGGGCAACCAGTAACCAGTGCAGCTCACGCAGGAGGGGTGTAACATGGGAGTATCGGGATCCTCCCATCACAACCCACGACATGATTGAACAGCAAAGAGGCATCAGAAATGGTAGCTATTTAAAATAAAGTAATGCTTGGAATTTGCTAATAAAAATTTATAACAGAAGAATAGAGTTGGAAGGGACTTCAGAAGTCTTCTAGTCCAATCCCCTGCTCAGGCAGGAAATCCTATACCTAAGGTGTCAAAACTCAAGGCCCGTGGGCTGGATCTGGCCCACAGGGTGCTTAAATCTGGCCCATGGGGCCGGCCTGGAAATAACAAAGGACCGGCCCACAGCCGGCCACTTCCTCTGGCAGCCAAAATGGGATATGGAGGGGCCATGCACAGATCATCCACGTCCCATTCTTGGCCTGGATGGCCTCCTGCAGCAACCTGCTGGCCAAAATTGGGCAGGGTGTGTGTGCGCAGCCACCTGTGCCCCATTTTGGCTGGCCAAGTGCTGCAAGAGGCTGTCCAGGCTGAGAACGGCCTGTGGGATGTGTGTGTGCATGTTCCCCACACCCATTTTTTGCTGGCAAACTGCTGCAGGAGGTGTCTGTCCTGTCTCTCTCCGCCGCCCCAGCCCGTGGAAAAGTACAATGCTGATCCGGCCCTTGAAGAAATCCAGTTTGACACCCCTGCCCTATACCATTTCAAACAAGTTTTAAAGAAGATATTGGACAATCATTTAATTGTTCTAAGTGTTAGGAAATTTCTCCTTAGGTTGCTTCTTTCCTTGATCAGGAATTTTAACATTTTGAAGTTTTTTTCTGTGAAAATCTGAAACACCATAGCATGGTTAGTTTTTTTTTTAATCAATTCCTTAAATACAAAGGCTATTTCACAAAAGGCTAAAGAATTTATTAGTAGTTCCAAAACAGAAATTCAAACTGAGGAATGAATACCTTGGGTGATTTGGTGTCTTCCAGGTGATTTCCTGTAATGTTAAACACTGGGCTAAATTAAAGGATAAGTCTGACTGTAACTGCTTAAAGATATAGTTCAGCAAGAGGACAGGAAACCTCTCATCAAAAGTCTGGGACGTTTCCCCAACTGTCCACATTTATTTGACACATTACTCTCCACTGCTATCTTGCTCAAATACCTGTTAGTAATCCAATTTACTTGTTTTGCTCACTCATCCTGCCTCTTGTTTGGACTCAGCTATGGTTATCAGGCAACAAGAAAGCTTTTGGTCTTGCTGTCTAAATACTAACAAGAAAACACTTAAAAATGATGTAACCAAGACACATACATATTATCCTGTCACAACAGTTAAGCCATCTTGAGTCTGTCTATTCTGTAAATGGAAAAAAAGGTGGATGAATGATTACTTGTATCTTTCTTTCCCGCCTGCAGATAAAATTGAAGCTGGGCTGGGTAAGAAATTTGAAAGTTACAGCCCTAACATATCCAGAGATAGCCAAATTAAGGTTGCTTTAAATATTCTGGTATTGTATTAGAAATTTTTTTTGGATTGCATGCAATTCTTAGAGACTGAACAAATTCTTATAGGAACCTTTTTTGTGGCAAGATTTTTCAGAAGTGGTTTGCCATTGTCTCCTTCCTAGGGCTGAGAGTGAGTGACTGGCCAAGATTACCCAGCTGGCTTTGTGCCTAAAACAGGCCTAGAATTCAATCTCCTGGTTTCTAGCTTGATGTCATCACCAGTATACAAAACTGGTCCCATTAGAGATGTATTAACTGTACAACCAATTATAGCTAACAGGAAATGAAAAGCAGTTCTTGAAAGTATATGAGAAAGGCTTTAAAATAGTTAAATGAGATCTTGAATACAGGTAACTTACGACCATAACTGAGCCCCAATTTTCTGTTTTTAAGTGAGCCATTTGTTAAGTGAGTTTTTCCTCATTTTATGACCTTCCTTGCCACAGTTGTTAAGTGAATCATTGCAGTTGATAAGTTAGTAATCTGGTTGTTAAGTGAATTTGGCTTCCCTGTTGATTTTATTTATTTATTTATTTTACTTATTGGATTTCTAAGCTGCCTCATCTCCCCAAGGACTTGGGGCGGCCTACAGTAAAACAATATAAATATACAATCAAAAGAAGATCAAAGAAAGATTTTGCTTGTGAGAAGGTCGCAAAAGGGGATAACAGGACCTTGGGACACAGCAGTGGTCATAAATATGAACCAGTTGCCAAACATCTGAATTTTAATCACATGACCATGGGGATGCGGCAAAGGTCATAACTGTGAAAAATAATCACTTTTTTCAATATTGTTGTAACTTTGGTCACTAAATGAACTGTTGTAAGTTGAAGACTATCTGTGTAGTTCCAAGATGCTTTGTGTGTGTACGTGTTTCTGTGTTTCAATATTTAAAATTGTGTGTGAGGGAGAGAAGTTACAAATTTTGTCATATAAAACTGTGCTTATGCAATGATTCATAGTTGAAACTGAACACATATGAATCGTTAAACCTAAAAATCTCAGATTAAATTTCAGTTTATGTTCAGTTAAAATAAAAGCCTCTTCATGAAAAGAATGGACTTTTTCTATTTCATAAAGAAATCAAAATCAGAGAGCAACTGTATCTAATAACATCTACAAAAAATAAATTAGGTGTGCAAGGAAATGCATCTCCATGTCACTTTTGACTGCTAAAATATATATTTTATTTATTTATTTGATTTGTCAATCTTTTACAAGATAATAGGTATAAGAATAAACATGAGTATGAATACAGGAAATAGGTACAAATAAGTGGGGACACTAGGACAGGGATGGTAGGCACGATTGTGCACTTATGCCCGCCCCTTCTATTATATTCTATTATATTCTAGAATGGGCTGTTGGTTTGAGTTCTTGGCAACTTGGTTGAGCTCCGAGCTTGACAATTTGTTGCAAACGTTTCATCACCATTCGAGGAGACATTGTCAGTGCGCTTTGAATTGTACTCGTCTGTCCAAGCACTGGCCTTTAAATTCCTTTTTATGTGATACAAATTGGTGAATGTTGTTTGTTCAGATACTGCTGAGTCATGGTCTGATTTTGGACTGTTTGATTGGCTGGCTGTTGTTGCTGAGGCTTAGTCCTTAGCTTTAAGTACTTTCTATGTGATGCAAATTAGTGTTAATATTGTTTGTTTGGATACTTCTGAGTCATGGTCTTGTGAGCTGATTATAATCTTTGTTGTTATGTGGTGGGAAGCTTGTTTGTTCATTTTAAATGCTATTTATGAGGAGGTTGATGATGAGGTTGATGAGACCACATTTCTTTCTTTCAAACCATGACTCAGAAATATCCAAACAAACAACATTCACCAATTTGCATCACATAAAAAGGTATTTAAAGGCTAGTGCTTGGACAAATAAGCACAATTCAAAGCGTACTGACGATGTCTTCTAGAATGGTGACGAAATATTTGCAACAAATTGTCAAGCTTGGAACTCAAACTAATAGCTCAGCTACCAATCCAAGCTACTAATATTCAAGTACACTTCAATATTCTAGAATATTTGCAAAATAATGCAAATGCAGTTCTTTGTTCATTTACCATTCAATTCCACAGAAATAAAAGTGTTAACACTTATGTTTTAACTTAATTCAAAAAATAGTACAATAGGAGTTACAGTTAGATTTTCCTCTGATTCATGGGAAATCCTTAGTAAAGAAGAAACTAATATATGATTCAATGAAAGCTTCAAATGCTTTCACCAGACCCAAAGCTTTGGATCTAATAAAAGGCACAGAGATTTCAGTTTGGGTCGCAAGTTCTATAATTACTTTTTGTAAGAAAAGGCTGGGAAGTTGAGGAATAGTTTTCTTTTGCAAACACTAAAAAGAAGAGGAAATAATTTGGTTTGGTACTGGCTGCATTCAATTGAAACATATAATGAAGTTTAAGAATTGCTTGGAGGGCAAGGTTATTTTGCTTGTTTATCAAGTGTTTGAAAGGCAATTAAAGCAGAACAACTACCTGGCCCCCTTATTCTGCAATGATTTGGGAAACAAAATATTCACTCTTACTAAGTTAAATTCACCTGCCCTATAAAAGGTAATAATAAGGTAGAGGGCTGAGGATGTGGAAATAATGCATAGGTTTCTTGACAATTAGATTTTTGTTTGCAGATTTGAACTACATTATTTCACTTCAAATGCAGTGAACTAATTCAAACCAAAGTTCATTTCAATCCAGACTTTTGTTCATAGGTCAGTTTATTTCATATAATGAATTCATACAAGAAAAAAAGCTACAATATTTTACTATTATTTGTGAATTGCCTAATAACTGTCATTTTCTTGGTAAACTACAAAATTATTAATATAAAAAAATCAATTCTGTAACACATTACAATACCAAAAATTATATATAGATGAAAATTAGGAACCCATTTTAAACAGGGCAGAATGCTCCAAATGATAAGTAAGAGCCAGTTTCGTTAAATGGTTAAGGCAGCAGGCTAGAAACCTGCTAAAGCAGGCTTAAGTAGAACTAGAACAAGAGAGGTTTAGTTCCACTTTAGACAAAAATAACCAGCTGGAAACTTTGGGTGGTTACTGTGTCTCAGCCCAGCTACCTCAAGGATTTCTTCTGGAGAAAATGGGAGAAGAAAGGAGCATGTTTGCCACCTTGAGGTATTTATAAGAATAATAAAGGCAAGGCTAACTGTTTATGGAGATTCTCAGTCATCCAGGTCATGGCTGTCCCAAAGGTGCTTTTTCAAGAGGCAACTGGGCTTTCTGTTTTTTCTTTGAAGATGTTTTACTTCTCATCCAGGAATCTTCTCAGAGCTGAAGAAAGTTCTTGAATGAGAAGCAAAACATCTTCAAAGAAAAAACAGAAAGTGCAGTTGCCTCTTGAAAAAGCACCTTTGGGACAATAAAGGCAATTATTTAAAAAAAAATTCATTAGGGGTGAATTTGGGCATTTTTACCCAGGGAAATTCATATCAGGAGGAATTAAGGCTGATGATTCAGGCAGAACATACCTACATATGTGCTTCACAAAGAAATGCAACTTCTTGCTTTTAAAACATAAAGTGATACTGCTCCATTGCTTATTTCAGAGTACTTCGGGGCTTCATTTGGCACTTCTATTAGTGGGAAGAAACATCTGCACATATGGTACATATACACAGTGGCATCTTCTGGTGTTTCCAATTAGTTACTAGAAAAACTGCTAATAATGTTGCTTCTGTGGGGCAAAGTGTCTTATGCAGAGTAGCATTAATGCCAGATACAAATGAAGTCTGGCTAACATTTCTGTTTTTCTAAAAGTAAGCCAAACATTTGTTGGGTCTGGAGGTAGGTTACTTTGCATTTGTTATCTTTTAAAAAAAATCAGGATCTTTTTTCTTCTATTTATTTAGAATATCAGGCTTACTCCCAGTGGTAAAAAGTTTGTTATGAAGAAAGCTCAGTATGTCTTGAAAGTCTATATAGTACTAATATCACTAGCATGCCCACAAAGGTTATGTACCAGCCTAGCCTGCTGTAAGTAGCAAACTATTTTTTATTGTAAAGAGAAATAAAAACAGCTCTATTACTTTGTACACATGACAAAATAGGTGAGTAAAATCCTCTTCAGATTCTTGAATGGGCCTTTCTTTTTAAAAAATAAAATAAAATAAATAAAACTCTATTAAAACCATGATAAATTGCTGCTTGCAAGAGCAAGCAGTAAATCAAGTGAGCATTTAGTATTTGCACATCTCTAGACTACAGACCTTAACACTGTCTACACAACAGAAATAAAATAACCATACTATAAGAGAATATATAGTAGACAAGGATGTTTCAAAATAATAAGGTACAGTATAAACTAGCATCAAATAAGTAGCTCAGATGTTATGGAGTATTCATAAACAAGGTGCAGCTAACAAGATCTTGTCTCTTGTGGCCACACTTCATATTTAAGCATGTAGGGGCATACACAAACACCTAAATAAGCATAACTGCTAAAAGGAAACCATTCTGAATATCTAAGCTGGATAAAATAGAATGTAAGCTGCATTAGAAAAGATATCTTTGACACTTGCTTGTCCTGTAAAATCTGATGAGCCTAAGTAGTCTTAACATTGAGGCATAAGTACTGTACTGAATGTATTTGACCTTTCTCCATTGTTCTTGTAAGTGTGGGCTCAGAGTAGCCTGGTTCTGGTTTGAAATAAATCCCCAAAGGACATATTTGGGAATTAACACCTTCCTGCTCTCGCAATATAACTTGTACCTTTTGTAAAGAATCAGAGAAGCAAAGGAAATGTGGACATTGTTATATTACAGCATCTAATCATTATCCTAGATAAGAATGCATGTTTTTGTTTTAAAAATGACAGTTCTAAGATGAAAGGGAAGAACGAAGGACATGAAAAAGACAGGATAAATGCTGCAAAGGAAAATTAATATTAAAATATAAGGCTGAAAGCAAAAAAAAGGTGAACTGAAAGGTGACACAGCAAGTCGGAAGGCTGATTAGTAGAAATAAATGGAACAAAAGAGAGAAAAAGAGATAAAAAGTCACAGTGCCCCCATAAAAGTTGAAGGAGAGATAAAACAGAGAAAATAAATCAAGTTAAGCAATTCTAAAGACCCACAGAAAATATGTTGTTCAAGAGAGACCCATGTGCCTCTTGTGAGCAGATAAGCAATTTATTCTGCCATGCATTAGTTATCATTGTTGTTGAATGTACAAAATATCAGGATCCTGAAAGAACTGCTTAAGTACTTTTGCTTTAGCCAGTATCCTCCTAACTATAGGAGCTGAGATTTCTTAGGGGCTTTGCCAGTATATATCTATGAGAATTCCAGTATTTGTTACAATATCTAGAAGAGAGGATTTAATTAATATCTTTTTTTTTGCAAAATCCCTATGAGTAAACCTTTGCAAGTCTACATTTTTCCACTGGGAAAAGAAGATGAAAACAACATGGCTGAAATAACTCATTGCTGAGGAGAGGAAGGAAGCAAACTCCAGAATGCAATAATTACAGTAACTAGAAAAGTCATTATTTCATTATGTTCTAAATATTTTATTATATTCTAATCTTAGGAGCTAAGAATAAAATGAATGTTTAATCTACAAGGAAAAGATAGCATTTTTTTCAGTGTTGAAATTAAAAATGCAAAACTTGTTGAGCTGGGGAAGAGACGTCCTTTAGAAAACTGAAACCGAATGAAAACTGAATGGAGGGAGATTTAGGCAGAAGATTAGAAAAAGTTGGATGCACCCTTTCTTGAGAAGAACTTCAGAGTATGATTCTGAAGCCTCTAAAGCAGGAGATTCTTCCACTACGTGAATAAGAAACAAGACAAGAGAAAAGAAGACAATAATTCTCTTACTACTCCAGCCTGCGGGAAGAGAGGTATTTTGTCTGTCAAATGCCAGAAGGGTGGGTACAAATGCTGCAAGTAGAGAAGGAGGCCAGTGGGCCAAAGCTTAATAGGAAATCAACAGCAATTTGTCTCCACTGCTATTTATGTTTCAAGCACATGACAGGATGTCAGTGGAAGACAAAGCTGCAAAATTTACTACCTGCTAGATCTCAGTCACAGCCATGCATTTGACGAGTCACTTAGTTTAAAGTCTGTGGGCCTCTCCAGACCTGTTTTTCAAAGACAAACAGCAAACATGCAGGTCAGGAAGGATGACATGGAAGGCTTTTTCAAAATACATTTAAACAGGTCCTCGTCTCAATGTGAGTTTCTGAGGGTGGTCCATTAAAAGCTGCCTGACCTTTGATTTCTTTCCATATCTTTGTTTGCAGTTGCCTGTTGGATGAGCTGAACACAAACAAAAGCCATGAAGGAGTCAGAAATCCTGTTTGTAAAAAAAGATCAACATCAAGGATAAAAAAGGAAAAAAAGTTTTTTCGTAGAAGAAGGAAAGGGAATAGCTGTGATTTTATTCATACTTGTGAATGGAAAAAACGCACAACATTTGCAAGCTGATATTTAAACATTTTTACTACAACCCAAGCACTGAGAGAATAAGTTAAAAATCTCTCTACAGTGTGTTTATTTGCTTGCTCATCACGTCATCCAGTATCTTCTTAATTTGCTGTTAGCAAGCAAGACCTCTAAAGGGTCAGGAGAATGATATGGCTTCAATCTCATTACAGTTTTGAAAAGATGTGTCCAATCTCTTTGGTAAAGATAACTGTATTTGTACCATATAAAAAAATCCATAGTAGCACTTACAGCACATAAAACAAGTACAGTGTAATTGAATGTTCAGTTTATACTTAATATAACAGGCAATTATACAGACTAATACAACTTTTCCAGACCCACCTATTTAAATAAAATTATGAGATAGGTATATTCAAGTGGATTCAATGTATGGAATGGGACTTGAAAGCAAACAAAAGAATATACACTATACTGTATACATGTAAGAAATGTTTGTACATTAGGTTATACATATAAAGAAATACACTGCTTCTTTATTTACAGTTTCAGCTTAATAAGGGAATATCTATCTATCTCTAGCTAGCTAGCTATCATCATTTATCATCTTTCTATCATCTAGCTATCTCAGCCATCGTCCCCCAATCCCTCCATCCATTCATTCACTCATCATCTATGCTATTCTCCCTTATTGTCCAATAAGGAATATTATGCAAAATGCACAAAAGAAATAATGTACAGTAAGAAAAGAAATTAAAGATATTAAATAAAATAAGAAAAAGATATATAGCTAAATCTAGTTCCCCACCCCAACACTATTCACTATGTCTCTCCATACATTTCTATTTTCGAAAATATCTTTCTTCTGTGTTCATATATTGCCTTTTGGTCTTCAGTTTTTTTCTCTTCTTTTTTAAAAAGATCCCAACTCCATTTAACCACAACATTCTCATTTTCTCCATCTCCCCAATTTCCTCTCACCCCATTTATTTTTATATTTGTTTTGTGATTCAATCCTTATTTTTCCTATAGGATTATAATCTTTGGAGGCATAGACACATAGCATCTGAATATTTTTCCCAATGTGTCTTCTTTGTTACTATCTACTAAAGTGCTGGTCATAAGTATATTTCTTGATTGATGATTCTTTTCCTGACAATCCTAAAAGGCAGAAGTTATCTACCATTTTGAAATCTTCACTGCCAACTCCATGACTGTTTGTGCTTGACCTGGTGTCATTAGTTTGCCCTTTTGTATTTTTTGCTCATTTTTTCATAGTCCTCCTTGACTTTTATTACTAGAATTTGCATATAATTATCATTGCCAGTTATGACAATAACTTCTAATACTAGAGCTTCTTGTAAGTAGGGACTATCTTCTAAGGCATGGGTGTCAAACTCCATTGCATCATGTGACATCATGTGACATATCATGACTTTTTTGCCTTTGCAGAGCTGGGGTCGGTATGGTTTGCACGTGATGCATCTGGCCTGCAGGCTGCCAGTTTGACACCCCTGTTCTAAGGTATCTGATGAATAATTTTAGAGAGCTGGTATATCCAGTCAGGTGATAAACATCAATAAACATAAATACTGCAAAAGACCTCCAGTTCTTCCACAGTGGCATGTTGAGTACCATACAAATTTGGGGTCCCATCACCTGATACTGAATAGTTATCCATGTACTTCTTTGATAAAATAGTCATTTACAATTGTTTTGTCCTGAAAAGTATACAATTATATCTTTCTTAATGTTACGGAAATTATCACATGGTTATAGCATCTTTCTATCTCTCTGCTTGCCAATATCTGTACCTGATTGCTTTAATTGGGTGACCCTGTTGGATATATGCTATTGTATTGAATATCTGCTCATCCTTACCAGGAATATCCCTATCACTAATCATCAAGAGTTGACAGAGATTGTACACTGTTCAGCAACAAAATTTCTGTTCCATAATTCAAGCCTATTCAAGCTGCCATATACTTTCTCCAAGTTAACAAATGTACAGTAAAATTTATTTCTTAGTTTCATTCTTCAATCTCTTTGTATTTCTCCTAACTTATCTAGCAACAGTTAGGATACTGGGTTACATGGATAATTGTTGGTGTAACTCACATTCATTGTTTTCAAAAGTCAAGGGGCACAACATTTCCCTTGGAATTTTTGCAAATTGACATCATTGTCAGCTCTGCTATCATCAGCTTAGTGCCTCGCTGACATCCTTCCATCAACTGTTAGTGGGAAGGAGAAGGGGACCAAATAGACAACATGTATGGGGCATAGGTGGGAAAAAGGGAGGGGAAGATGACAGTTTGATGGAAACTAGAGATGCAAGAAAACCAGCCTGTACCAGTCTTCAAGGCCATGAAGCTAAGAATGGAATGTGGATTGGTCTAAACATCTGAGCGGTTCTCAAAACACCAATGCAGCTCACCATTGGCCAAAGATGAACTGGTCATGGAGAGAGGGTGGGGACGATAAATAAAATTTTGTAATCTTTTGTGTGGGGACCTTAGTTCTAGCCTGCTTTTACTGCAACCAGTAATCCTTAGCAAAACTGTCTATCACTTCAACTAAATGGAGTCAAGGGTCTTTCTTTCCTAGGGACCTAACTAGGGCAGGCCTGACAGTCATATACTAAATTTGACTATCTATTGTAGTGGGAGGGGGGGTGCACTAATAGCTTTTTTTGAGCTGCATTGTTCTGTATGGAAGTCAGAATAATGGCTACAGAAGGTATTTCCTCTGATTTGAAAATAAATGCTGCCATAAAGTAGCAGAAACCAGAATTCTAAAGGTATTCTTTGCAATTGATCTAAAAGTTCAAGATAGTTTTTGTTAAGTATTTTTTCCCTTGGTCAAGTTGAACATAATCAAGATTATTATTCACAGTTGTACTTAAAGTACAAGACTGACTAATACATTCTTCCCTCATCACTTATTTTCTTATTTCTTGACTTACCTTTAAAACTGTTCGCCTTGTGCTTCTGAGTCCAAAATCTAAATAGGATGCTGGGGTTGATTAAAAACAACTTTCTGGCTTAAAGGTTATGCCAATATCCTGGGGGAATTTTTATACCATAAATCTCAGTAGTCCACAGTTTTCAGGAGAGGTGGGGCAAGAGGCATTTATATGCATTATAAATGGTAAATTTGCCAACAGATTGTATCTTTTTTCTACTAAAGAGTATTTTCTTAGGCAATTTTTAGTAAATGCAGCTTTGCTCATGCTGTGAATCAAAGAACGTGGGATGAAGACAAAGAAAAATCTAAGAAAAGAAAAAAAGAGATTAATTAGAAAAGAAAATGAAGAACATAAATGAAATGGGATAAGATGAATATATATTAAGGAGTTTGGATGGGGTCAGGAAAGAAACAAAGAAATTGAGAAAGGGAATCTAGAAAATGGATTGTATATCTTTTTTTGTTTATGTTAAATTCAAATAAGAACTGGAAGAACATGAAAACTACTCGTTCTATTCTTTCATGATATTATGATAAACTTGTAGTTTAAAAGTTTCACAATCAAATATCATCCTTGACTTTTGTAGTTATTGTTAATGTTAGCATTATATCAAAAGATATTCTTTTGCATTTTTAATAAAACACCAGAAGGAACTAAATATATCCTTAAAAATAAAATACAAGAGTGTTAGACTTGTCCCCATAATTATGTTACATTCTATGTTGTTTGGTGCATATTCAAAATATATAGTCACATGGCTTTCATTAATCCATGTTTAAAACATATGTTTCTTAGAAGTACTATTGTATCCTTTTAACATTTGAGCTGGAATATATAACCCACTATGTTCTTATAACTTTTATAGGGAATTTAATGTGCTCACCATTATTATTCAAGTCATTCCAGTACAATTAGCTGGGTCCATTATTTTTGTATGAATAATGTGGCTAACATTGTTGATTCTTTGGCACTAAGATTGCAAACAGTGGTAGAATGGAACCTTCTGAAACTTTGCTTCTATTGATTTTGTGTCATATTCACCTCTTCCCACAGTTCTGATTTTGCTGATTGACCGGCAAATATCCTACTTCTTTTTCTAGAACATTTGTTCAAATATTCCATGGTTAAAAGCATATCTTGCCTCCCATTTTTCTTTCTCTTTGTGTATCTGCAATCATGATATAATTTATGTTATCTTTATATCTATATTGAGTTAATGCTGGACAGAAATTTATTTGATAGCATAGTATAAGAGTCCATGAACACCCCAAATTGTCAGTTCACTTTTCATGAATATTTGAAGGTTTTATAGCTATTTCACAAGCTTTTTTGGCAGTTTGTCATATGTTTGATGTCTCCCCTACTTAACTTTGACAGTATCTCAATTCCACTAGTTAAGAGTGACATCAGACTAGACTAAGAAACAAATACTACACAGTGGATTTAAAACTCTACACACCCCTGTTAAAATGCCAGATTTTTGAGATATAAAATAATCAGATCAAAATAAATCACTTCAGATTCTTCCCACCTTTAATATAACATATAAGCTATACAATTCAATTAAAAAACAAATTGAACTCTTTTAGGGGAACAAACATGCACACTTTGTTGAAGCGACTTTTGACTTTATGACATTCAGGTTTTTTTAAGGCACTCAGTCTTTTGGATAGGCCTATCAACATGGTGTATCTTTCTGGAAATCTTTGTCCACTCTTCCTTACAAAACTCTTCCAGATCTGTCAGATTATAATGACATTTCCTGTTCACAGCTCTTTTCAGGTCACCCCATAGATTTTCAATTGGATTTAGGTCCTTTTCCTTTCACTCTTTCCCACCGTGTATGTTTGTATGTGTATTTCGAAAAATGACTATTGTTTATCCATTTGTCAACTGGCTGGATAAAAAATGTGGAGAAGAGGCATTTTAATACCTCTCATTCCTCTAACATAGTGTGAATAAGAAATAGGAAGGTTAACTCTATTTAGTAGTTTTCATGTCCAAGTTTGCCTCATATACACATAAAAGCTTTCAGTGATGGAGCACCTACAACTTCTGAAGGCAAGCCATTCCATTGGTTAATAGTCCTCACTAAGGAAATTTCTCCTTAGTTGTAGGTTGTTCTCCTGTCAGGTGCAGGTTGACCCCCTTCTTACTGTGGCAACCTCTTAAATATCAAGTCATTCCTAGTATTCCATGTGTGGTCTTATTAAGACATTATAAACTAGAACTAACACTTCATGTGATCATAATTCTCTCTGTTAATGCAGCCTAGGATTGCATTGGCTTTTTTGATGGCTGCAGCACCCTGCTGGCTCATTTTTAGGTGATTGTCCACTAGGACTCTAAAGAATCCTCTCACAGTTACTGCTATTCTACCAATCTGTACCTGTACATTTGATTTTTTTTGCCTAAGTGTAAGACCTTACTTTTGTCTCCACTGAATTTCATTTTGTTAGGTAGATTCCATGTTCAAGTTTGTTGAGATCCATCTGGATCTTGAGCCTATCTTTTGAGATTTTGGCTATTCCTACAGCTTGGTGTTTTTCTGATAATTTGATTACCCCTTCTATTCCCTCATCTAATTTTTTATGAAGCTATTGAAGAATACTGGGCCTAAAATGCATGTCAAAAACATAGCATTTTAACAGGGGAATGTGGACTTTTTATGCCCATTAGGATATGTGAGAATTTGCAGCAGAAATTCAAATCCAGAAAACATACAGATGACTGACTCAGCAGGATTCATTAAGTTTTTTATAAACATAATAACATAATGAAGTAAAGTTTACAATACCAGTAGTTTCTTCCAACATAACATAAGCAAAAAACACAAACAGTAGCTCAGGAACTCAGAAACAGATTACCAGTTTCACTTTCAGAATTGAGAGCATGAAGCTAAGCCACATCCAGACTATCAGCTCCCAATTCAGCTCCCACTGGCTGACTTTGTTAACCATGTCTCTGCAAGTTCATGAATATTCTGACAGGATATAAGAGATATTGGGACTACTTTTATTGTAACAGCTACAGTAATAGAACCTTTCTTTGCTTCATGTAAACTTAAGAACGATCTATAAGACATGTTTACTCAAATAATTTCTTGGAATGGGCTCAGCTCGCACTTGACTAATGGTTGCCTTGGTAGCAGCTCTTTTTTATGTCCTTCAAGGCCATTCCTTATTTCCTCTACATCTAATTGATTTAAAGGCAGCATCTTGTTTTGTCTTGCATTACTTCGATGCCTTTAACTGTAATTTGGAAGGAAGCATTTTTCTGCTAACCTCTTTGCTTCAATTATGTTCTGCCTATATATATTTCTCACCAAAGTCCATCAAAGTCCTGTTGAAGCAGCAGCATGAATTTGCACTACTCAGGTGACCCTGAGGACACAGACTACCTCCAAGTAGCCTCAACAATTCTCTAAAGAATGCAAATGACCATCTTTCTGCCTTCCATTCCCCACCATCCAGTCAAAGCTGAAGAAACTTCCTGGATGAGAAGCAAAATGTCTTAAAAGAAAAACAAGGTGCCTCTTGAAAAAGCACTTTTGGGACAACCATGAGCTGGATGACTGACAATCTCCATAGATGTTCAACATCGATTAAGTTCAACTACACTGAGTCTCTGATAGGCAACTAGTCCCACTTCACACTTGAGCCTTGAAGGAACATTTTTTAAATAAAGTTTTATTAATTTTCTACCATTTACATTTTGTTAGTGCTTAATAAACATCATGTTGTCAGGGTTATTTTATTTGCTTAGCAGTACAGATTACATTCTTAATCTCCACCCCTTTTTTCCAATCACTGGTAGAATAAGTTCCATGTATGATAATATTCTGTATCTTCTATCTGTTTAATGTTCAATATAAGTCTGTCCATTTCTGAACAATCCAGTATCTTCCCAATTATCTCTTCATTGCGTGATATTTCTTTATTTTTCCAATATTTATTTATTTATTTATTAATGAGACTTGTATGCCGCCCCATCTCCGAAGACTCGGGGCGGCTCACAAATAAAACAAGAAAACAATAAATATTGTGCAAATACAATCCTCGCTACTGTTAATACATGCAATATTAAATATATATTTTGTTTATCAAATTTTTCTGGTGCTATACGTAATAGAAAAAGTTCAGGTTTAAAATCTACATGTTTTTTATCATCTTTTTAAGCCACTTATGTATTTTTGCTCAATTTTTTTTTTGCTTTAACACAGGTCCACCACATATTTTTTGTTACATTTCCAACATTTGCTAGACATATTTTTAAACATTTTAGCTAACCTAGAGGGTGGTAAGTGCCATCTATAAAACATTTTATATAAGTTTTCTTTATAAGAAATTGGCATTGTTAATTTATTGTTTCTTTCCCACAAGTTTTGCCATTTATCTAATTCTATATTTTATCTAAATTGAAGGTACATTTTGATTCAGACTTGAATCAATGTATCTTTTCCAGATTTCACACAGTTTTATTTATGTCTATGTGCATTTGTGCTATGATGGCAGAATAGTGATTCATCATTCATGAAAGGAAACAATTGCATTTCATTGAAAAAAAAGGGATGAAGTATACATTTTAGATTTTGTGCATATTATAAATACAAGGCCAGCTCTTTAAATTTGGGCTAGTCTTTTAAACATAATTCCTTCCCTCTCTGTAGGCCAAATTGCTGTATTCTTTGCAATATGGCTATATCTTATAAACCTATATACATAAATGAAACACACAAACTCACCAATAATACTTTCAATGACATGAGTTGGGGCAGGCTTTTTTTTCTCTCTGTCTACAAATGGGGCCCCAGGCAAAATACTAGATTACTAATGTTTTATTTTTCTTTATCACTTTCTTTGTGGCTGAATATGGGATATGAGAATCATCTTGTTGTTGCAAGACCTACAACATCACAGGATAGGGAAGTGATTTTTATTCCTAGTTCTCAACATTTAGGTCAGCAGAAGTGAAGATGATCACATACCTTTAAGCTACTTCTGAACATAAGAAAGTGAAAATAATGGTGTGGAAATGTCCACTCTATTAGTATAGTGCTTGTTCCATTGCTGTTGCTAATATTCTTAGAGTCTGACTTCCCTTTACTTTCTCTTCCCCCTTCTTCCTCTCTCTCCCTCCTTCCTGCTGTGTATGGGTGTATGTTTGTGTGTGTGTGTGTGTGTATGTCAGAGGTGGTATTCAGCAGGTTCTGACCAGTTCTGGAGAACCAGTAGCGGAAATTTTGAATAGTTCGGAGAACCAGCAAAC
This sequence comes from Naja naja, assembly GCA_009733165.1. Lineage (NCBI taxonomy): Eukaryota > Metazoa > Chordata > Lepidosauria > Squamata > Elapidae > Naja > Naja naja. Next base: position 32,937,249 of record CM019152.1, read on the forward strand.
ACTACCTCTCACTGGAGTTTTAGAGTATCAAGTTTTATTTTACAGTATCATTTACAGTATATTTATCCTGCCACGCCCACCAAGCTACGCCCACAGAATCGGTAGTAAAAAAAATTGAATCCCACCACTGGTGTATGTGTATTTTGAAAGATGACTTTATTGTTCATCTATTTGTCAATTGGATGAATAAAAAAATGCAGAGAAGAGGCATTTTAGTACCTTCTACCCCTCTAACATAGTGTGGATAAGAAATATGAAGGTTAATCCTGTTGAGTGGTTGTTCATGTCCAAGTATTTATTTTTGCTGTTTGGGCTCATATACACATTTCTAATAACTGTGCAATTGGGTCTTTGTTATGGGATAGTTTATACATATATATATGTATGTTTTACTGATTCCATTACAATTTCTGGAATTTTGCAACAATGCCTCTTTTCACAGTTTTGCAAATTTGAGACATAAAACAGATGGGTTTCTATGTGGATGTCAAAAGTAGTTTATTTTTCCAAAATATAGGCACTAACTCTTAACATGTGCAGCAGATGGGAGAGTAATTATAGAAATCCTGTGTGCAGCAGAATAATGTCTGGAATTATAAAACCAGGTTTGGAGACTGCTGTCTATGCATTTTAATTACTAGCCTTTGGCCCCTGTAGTCTGGAGTTAGTTAACAATTCCCACTTCTACATCTTCCTATGAACTCTGGGGTCACTGGGTCATTTCTTCTCACTTACTGACTGGCCTTGCTCTACTATGTGTCAATTTGACAGAGTAGGATTTATAGTTTAGCCATCATCCACTAGAACAGTTTAGTGAATGAATATGCTGAAACAGCAAGCAGTCCAGAGAGAAACAGATAGAAAGACCCCTCTTTGATGCTACTGGTCTTGAGTCTCTTGACACTTGGCCTGCCATTACTTCATTTTCAACCACAACTTCTACTCAGTAGGAGACTAGAAACAGGAACTAGGAAGAAGATATGGGAATTCTGGTAGGGCTGAATTAAATGATAGGGTGATAAGACACACATTTGTTGAAGTCTAGGAGGCTAAGTGTTGTCTTATAAGGTAATCAAATTGCAAGTTGTTGAACAATTTAGTAAGGCATATCTTTGTTTTATACAGGAGTATTCTGGATCATCTTTCATCTCATTTTCATGCCCAGGGAAAACTAGATATTCTTTTTATGGAGACCATTGACTATCTGAACTGGAAACCTTGTTTATTGTTACCGAGGGGCTCAAATACTTTGACTCTGTTTGGGCTGTTCTGCTTTTAATGTATTTAATGGTTTCAGGAGAAAAAAAACAGAACAGGAGACCAAGATACTTCTAAAGCTGGACATTAAAGAAGCTTATTCTATTGGAACAATGCTCAAAGAATTACTGAGGGGGCAAAACTTAAATATTTATAATCAGTTCCTCTACTGATTAAACTGAAGAGAGTTGTTTGAATGCTTCATTCAACCTTGTCCTTGAGTTGGCCCATTGGGTTGTTGAAAGCTTACCTTGATGACGGATCCTGGGATCCCGAGAGGTGGCATGGCGCGACCAAGGGGTTAAATTTTAAATCAGGAACTAAGGGACGACTTTTAAAATATTTAATTCGGTGTTTTGAAGGGATAGAGAGGGGGGAGGGGATGGAGGAGTCTTTTTGCAGCTCGGGGCATGGTGGGGGGCGGGGGTTGGGGGCCGGTGGGGCTCCGGGGCTTGAGGTGGGGACCGCGATTCCCAGGGTGGTCAGGATTGGGAGGGGACGTCGAGGCATAGGGCCATATCATGTGTTGGGAGCGCGCACCCGCCATCTTTGTGCGGTGGCGCGCTCCGACCCTATGGCCTCCTCCCTAGGGGGCATCGGAACTGGGACCCCTGGGCTTAGGTTCATGTTTTTTAATGCAAGGTCCATGGCTAATAAGTCCTCCCTCCTCCGTGAGATCATTGAGGAGGAGGCTGCGGACCTGGCTTGTATCACCGAAACCTGGTTGGGCCTGGAGGGAGGTGTCCCTTTGGTTGATTTATGCCCTCCAGGTTTCCGGGTCTTTCACCGACCATGGGCCCAGGGAAGGGGTGGTGGGGTGGCTGTGGTTATTCGAGAGACCCTGTTTCCAAGGGAGGTCTCTGTTTCAGAGATAGGCGGGAGTGAGACCCTCCTCTTGAGGTGGGGGCCTAATGTGCAGGTGGGCCTGCTGCTCACATACCTTTCCCCCAGCTGTGTGACAGCAGCCCTGCCTGGGCTTCTCGATCTCCTCTCGGGGGTGGCAGTGGAGTTCTCGGACCTTATGGTCCTGGGGGACTTCAATTTGCCTTCCCTGGGGGGGAGTGTCGGGTTTGGCCCAGGAATTCATGGCTTCTATGGAAGCCAGGGCCTGACCCAGTTGATTCAAGGCCCGATTCATGAGGGGGGAAATACTCTTGTCCTAGTTTTTGTCTCTGAACAGTGGCGTAGTGACAGAAGGCAACCCACTTTTACGGCGTTGCCTGTTCCATGGTCTGATCACTATCTCCTATGGCTGGTCTTCCAACAGGCCGCCCCCCACTGCTGGGATGAGGAGCCACTTAGATGGTTCTGCCCCAGATGCCTGATGGACCCTGAGAGGTTCCAGGCGGAGCTGGAGTTTTTTCCCTCTTCCCTTGCTCACAGCTCTGCCGAGGAGCTGGCGGCTGCCTGGCAATGGGCCGCATTGGATGCCCTTGACAGGGTTGTCCCCATGCGTCCCCTCACACGCCGGGGATCCCGGATGGTGCCTTGGTATACCGAGGACCTCCAGGAGATGAAACATCATCGAAGGGGTTTAGAGAGCAGGTGGAGGTCCACCCGCTCTCAGTCCGACCGAGCCCAGCTAAGAGCCTATATTAGGACTTACCTGGTAGCTATGAGAGAGGCGAGAAGGTCTTATCTCTCCACTCTCATAGCGTCCGCAGATAACCGCCCAGCCGCCCTGTTTCGGATTACCCGCTCTCTCCTTCGTTTAGGGGGGGCGGACCCGTTGCGGGGTAGGGCTGAGGAGTTTGGTCAATATCTGTTGGATAAGATCGCTCGGATTCGGGGCGGGTTGTCCTCTGATTTGCAGTGGTCTGAGGAACGGGATACAAGTAGTCTGGTCAGTGTGATCTGGGATGAGTTTGATCCTGTTTCCGAGGATGAAGTGGACAGGATTATGCGGCATCTGAGTTCCACCACATGTTTGTTGGACCCGTGTCCTTCCTGGCTGACTTAAGCCGCCAGGGAGGCCACCTGCGGTTGGCTCCGGGCAGTTGTCAACGCTTCGTTAAGGGAGGGTGTTTTTCCCTCCGCCTTGAAGGAGGCGGTGGTGAGACCCCTCCTGAAGAAGCCTGCTCTGGACCCGACCGTGTTAGACAACTTTCGTCCAGTCTCCAACCTTCGCTTTCTGGCGAAGGTTGTTGAGAGTGTGGTGGCTCAGCAGGTTCCACTTTTCCTGGATGAAGCGGACTACCTGGATCCATATCAATCGGGCTTCCGACCCGGTTACAGCACGGAGACGGCATTGGTCGCGCTGATGGATGACCTCTGGAGGGCCCAGGACAGGGGTTTTTCCTCTGTCCTGGTCCGGCTTTCGATACCATCGACCATGGTATCCTTTTGCGGTGCCTTGGGGGGTTGGGAGTGGGGGGCACTGTTCTTCAGTGGTTCTCCTCCTACCTCTCGGGGCAGTCGCAATTGGTGTTGGTGGGGGGGGTGAGGTCGACCCCGAGGGCGCTCTCTTGCAGGGTCCCTCAGGGGTCAGTCCTCTCCCCTCTTTTATTTAACATCTACATGAAGCCGCTGGGTGAGATCATCCGCAGTTTTGGGGTGAGATTCCATCAGTACGTGGATGATACCCAGCTGTACATCTCCACCCCAAACCAGATCAGCGATGCCCTCTCCCTGATGGACCCGGTGTTTGGATGCGGTATGGATCTGGATGAGCGGGAACATGCTTCGACTCAACCCGGCCAAGACTGAGTGGCTGTGCATATCGGCATCTCGGCCCAGTCAGGATTGTCCATCTTTGCCCATAGGGGGAGAGGTGTTGCCCCTGTGGATAGGGCGCGGAATCTGGGGGTCCTCCTGGATGTACGGCTCTGGTTGGAGGAGCAGGTGGGAGCCGTTGCCAGGGGGGCCTTTGCCCAGCTCGCCTTGTTCGTCAGCTTCACCCTTTTCTGGACCGAGATGCCCTGCACACAGTCACTCACGCTCTTGTTACCTCTAGACTTGACTACTGCAACGCTCTCTATTTAGGACTGCCCTTGCATACCATCCGGAGATTGCAGCTGGTGCAGAATGTGGTGGCACGGGTGGTGATGGGATTTTGTCCTTGCCTTACCTTCTCCATAACTACCTTTCCAAATCTAGAGGCAGTAGCAGTAAAAATGATCTCATGTTAAAATTATAAAATCAGCTATACAATCCTTTATATATAGGATTAGAATTCCTTTCTTCCCTGAGTGGCACTTATTGTATTCATGAAGCCATTATTAATTACTTGCCAAAACAATTCCGTTTTTATCAAGGAGATTTCTCTACCACCAACCTTGTTCTTTAAGAGAACATTTTTCTAAACTTAAATTTTTCTTTCAACTCACTCCTAGGTGTACTACACTTCTTCTCTTTAGTTGTTAATTAAAATAGAGCATTTTAAAGAATGGCTTGATTAGCACATTATTATCAACACAGTTGTCATTAAGCATTGAGTGCTCACTTTTTTGATCTGCTTTTTGTCTCATTGATGGTGAAGAAACATCAGAGATATTTTGCTTTAGTTTCCAATGATCTAATGCACCATGCATCAAGAGATGGCATGGTGGGGAGGGGGAGAAAGAGAGAGACACAAACACAGAGAGACTTACTCCAATTGGCATCATGCTGACAGCACTACTGTTAGAAAAAACACACAATTTCAGAGACTTGTCAGGGAGTGCCATCCCTCTTCACTAAATTCCAGAAACAAATGGATCTGTTAAAAAAGGAATCCACCAAAATGTGTTCACAGAAGATAAATTATTTATCTTGGATTTATGGTTTCAGTGTCAGCCTAACTCTCAAATACATCAGCATATTTTATACACTGACACAATGTTTCAAGTTAAAGAGATTGGTCTTCCTACTCCACCCCCATTTCTTTCATAAACATTTACATTAACAGGATAGATGGACGTGAATGGAATAGCAATATAATTTAATCCTAACAGTAATGAAAAGCATTCTATACATGTAGCATTCCCAGCAAAGAAAATCCTTTGTTGTACAAGTGAGAACTATTTTCTTAGATCATCTTCTACTCATGAAGGCACAGCAAATAAGAATACAATTATCATTTTTCTGGATTAGGCTCAAATGTTTGATATGCGATACTCAGGGATAAGCTGTTTCAATATTTTGAAAAATCTGCTGTTTTAAAAATCATTACCAGAGCATCTTCACTTTTATACAGGAAATGTGGACTGGGTAGAGTGTTGTGTTAGAAAATGAAGATGAAACTATTGTGGTTACTAGCACTCAATCCAACCCTGTGGTGGAGCATGCCATGGCAGCCCAGACCAAATGATGCTGTCAATGCCATTTCCTATCAACAAATCACCAATGATGTCCTTAGTGGTTTAAATTACAGATTAGCCATAGCAATAGCATTGAGATTTATATATTGCTTCACAGTGCTTTTACAGCCCTCTCTAAGCAGTTTACAGACTCAGGATATTGCCCCTGACAATCTGGGCCCCCAACAACCTGGGTCCTTTAAATTACAGATTAAAAGCCTTTTCTTTGGAGAAAGCAGTAACTGACTATCAACAGGTTTGCATGCAAAGCATGTGTTCTCTATTAACATTTTTGCTTTCTTTATATGTTTCTCTGCTATAGTATCAGACTGATAGAAAAGCTGCATTTAGGGTAAATCTTAAACTGGGATATGCTTCTTAAAAATCCAAAATATTATATGAAATGAGGAAAAGAGTTCTCGCTTGAGGTACAAATGATTAGACTCAAATATTCCATCTCTGCTCTCTGGAGAAATCTCTACTGATTTTCTATGGTGGGAGAACCATCAGCAGGACAGATAGTCACAATTAGATGAGATGGCAGCACACAAATCTAATAAATAAAATAAATAAATATAGTACGGTGGCAATGAATGCACTCTTGGAAGACCTGAAAAAGCCGGTTAAGGACCAATCAGTGTTGATATAACCCTTCTTAACTGTTAACACTCCTGTTAATACTCCTCCTTTCTATCTGGGCTAATGCCTATTAGATTAAAAACCAAGCCTCCTTATACAGCAATGCTCACATGCAGTACAAGATCGATTTCTAGTGTTGCATAAGAAATATAGGTAAAATTTTGAAACAACTGTTACTTTGGGTAAATGTGTTTGACATTTTCTGCTTTGTTGATTTGTATGAAGCTGTACAGGATAACACATGTATAGATGAAATTAGTATCTGTACAAATATAAGCCTTGAATGGCCAAATAATTATTTTGGATGTTTTATTCAAGCTTATAGGTTATTTCAATTGTGAACTAATATACAACTGTTTATATTCTGAGTTACAATAAAAAGAATTCAGCAATAAACATAATACAAAGTAGTAATAGGCTTGGCATATCATTTCATAACAACTAGTGAACAGTTTATATCATTATTTATGCATTTATTTATTGACCATATTTTTACCCCAACACAATCCAGAGACCTTGAGGCATACATAAAGTATAATGTAAAAACAAAAAATCAATACAGTTATAAAACAATAAACCCCACCCAAACAAAATAAAATAGTTTTTTTTAAAAAAATCGCTCCCTTCCTTACAGAACAATGAAGTCACCTTGTTACCAGGAAGAATGGTGTTCCTAAAAGAGTGAAACAGTCCTGATGACATCTGTAAAAAGAATCTACTTTTCCAGATCTCATTGAAAGGGCAGATGGCACTGCAAGAAGTTCTAAAGATACTAATGTCCTGAACTATGTAATGTTTTAAAAAGAACAATTACACTTTTAATTGTCCTAGAAACCAACTGACTTTAGTGGAGTTCTCATATCATAGTGTTACTTGACCTAACTTTAACTACAAATAGTTCTCAACTCACAAATGTATTTGAGTCTGGAATTACAATCATAATTTCTTACAGTTAAGCAAGTCATTACATGACCGGCCCATTTTATCGTTAAGCAAACACCATGGCTGTAAAATGAACACCATGGTCAGTAAGCAAATCCATTTTATCCAATGGGCGGGGTTTTGACAGAAATCAGAAGTAAACACTGGAAAATAACAAAAATATTTTAAAAGTGGTCATGTGGCTGCAAACAACTGCGAAGATGAGTTGATTGCCAAGCATCCAAAATGTGAGCATGTGACTCTGTGTGTGTGTGCAGCCATTGTAACTTTGAAATTGGGTCATAAGTAACTTTTTTGGGGCGGGTCTTTTGTAACTTTAAGTGGTTGCTAACTGCTGATCATAAATCAAGGACTGTCTATACGATTTGCCACATTCTGTAGAACACATTACAGTGGCTCAATTGAGATGTGACCAAGGAATGAATGACTATAAGAAATGAGCCCTGATCCAGTCATGATCATAACTAGTACACTAGAAGAAGCTTTGCAAATGCCCTCATGCCCACAGCTATTACTTGCTGATTGACTGTGACTCCAGGAGAACCACCAGATTACATACCAATCTAGCATTGGGCACAGGAACCCCATTTTGAATAAAAAATGGAATGTTATATGCTCCTGAACCCATATTCACTGTTTTGTTAGGACTGAGTCTGGATCTAATATTCCTATCCAGCAGTGGTGGGATTCAAATTTTTTTACTACCGGTTCTGTGGTGGGCGTGGCAGGGGAAAGATACTGTAAAATCTCCAGTCAGAGGTGGTATTTGCCGGTTCTCTGAACTACTCAAAATTTCCGCTACCGGTTGTCCAGAACTGGTCAGAACCTGCTGAATACCACCTCTGCTATCCAGACTGAAATATCCTTTAGGCAGTATGCAGCATATTGGCCCAGAGTTGAAATCTACTGTTGAGTATCATCAACATGATATGACTGCAGTTCTAACTCAGTAGTTTTCAGAAACTCATCAATAAGTATTTTATTCTGCACAACTAGTCAACAGAATGAGTACAACTCAGCCTAATGCAGTATAAATAGCCCTTGGTAAAGTCACTGGATTCTTGTTGCTTCATGTATCTATCATCAACCTATGACTCTATTGCAAAGAGCAGCACTTTTGATTTTGAGTTTAGGCAATCTTTTCATTTCATCTTGGCAACAACACCTGTCTGTTCTATGGTTGTAGCAAATGGTCAAACATAAGGAATGTGAACAAAAAGTGCATACACATCTCATTTTACTGGTATGTGGACTTTTGTCATATTTAGTGATAAATGAAGGTTATTTCTGTGGGATGAGTGCAGTCTGAAATATAGTCTACCTCCTACATACTGTCTGAAATCAAAAGGATTTAAGGCCTTTTAAAAAGCTGACTCTTTAGAGCAGGGATGAGGAATGATCAAACAGTTGCAATCTTAAGGCTTCTGTCCACAGGAACAAAACCAAGACTGCAAAGAGAAGCAAGTATGTGTTTATGTTATACTCAAGGGCCCAGTCTATGAATGAGCTTACTATTGTAGTGGTTCCCATTAACCTTAACCTCAATGCACTGCTAACATCAGGAACAGGTATCTCATCCCGATTCCAGGGATTCATCCTTTAAAACAGTCTTTCCCAAGGTGGCACTTTATAGATGAACTAAAATTCATGTCATTCATAACCATTGTAAGTGGAATTCATTAATTGTAATTATAAAGAATAATACAGAATAATAGAGTTGGAAGGGACCTTGTAGGTCATCTAGTCCAACCCCCTGCTCAAGCAGGAGAGCCTACATCATTTCCAACAAGTGACTGCCCAGTCTCTTCTTGAAAACATCTAATGATGAAGCGCCCACAACTTCTGAAGGCAAGCTGTTCCACCGGTTGATTGTTCTCCTTATTTCTAGAATCTCTCCTTGTTCAATTTCCATCCATCATTCCTTGTCTGGCCTTGGGGTGCTGTGAAAAATAGCTTGACCCCCTCCTCTCTGTGGCAGACCCTCAAATATTGGAACAGGGCTATCATGTCTCCCCTGGTCCTTCTCTTCACTAGACTAGCCATGCCCAGTTCCTGCAACCATTCTTCATATTTTAGCCTCCAGGCCCCTAATCTTCTTGGGTGCTTTTCTCTTTCTAGAGTCTCAACACCGTTTTTATAGCATGGTGACCAAACTGGATGTCTAGTAAGATTCAGGTTAAGAAAGCATTTTAACAGAAAATGAAGACCTAAAGTAAAAAATATATATCGAATATAATAGCAAAACTTATTGCAATAGGGCACACAGACCATCTTCATATATAGCTTTCACATATAATTGGGAAGAGGTTGTGCAAGTTGGTGCTGGACACTTATATGTATGTGCCACACATAAGCACAAATGTGATCAATTGCACTGTTCTATGCCCTCATATCCACCAATTACACTACTCCAATAGTGTATACAGGGGTGGGATTCAATCGGTGTTACAACCTGTTCGGTGAGAGTGCTGTGCGCGCGTGGAACATTTACGAAATGTTTGTCAGCCTGGACAGCTGACAAGAGCTGCGCGCAGGTGCATAGCATTTGAAAATCCTCTTCTTTCCTGCTTTTTCAACCTCAGCTGTGCCGCGCAAAGCAGCTGAGGTTGAAAAAGCAGGAAATAAAGGACAACCAAGAGCCCAGGTAGGCAGGTGGGCAAAACAGATGACCAGAAGGTTGTTGCAGTGAACTGGTTTGGTGTCAGCTGCTCTACGGAGCTACTGATTCTATAGAACCAGGCCGAACTGGTAGCATCCCACCCCTGAGTGTATACATGGGAATGCTGTTTAAATGGTGCAAAATGCACCCCAGGTACTCAGGAATATTTACCATTGGATATGCACATATTACACCAGTACTCTGGGCCTGGAACTGACTTCTGGGTATAATTGAAAATTATGGTTTTAACTTACAAAGTTCTTTATGGCTTAGCCATGGTGGTGCAATGGTGGTGCAGTACCCACTGCCAGGAGTTGATTCTCACTAGCTCAAGGTTAACTCAGCCTTCCATCCTTCCAAAGTTGGTAAAATGAGGACGCAAATTGTTGGAGGCAATATGCTGACCCTTAAGACTGCTTAGTGAGTGCTGTAAAGCACCATGAAGCGGTATGTATGTCTAAGTGCCATTGCTATTGCTATTAGTATCAGTTATCTTCAGGACCACTTCTTCTGACTAAAGTAAATAATTTTCCTGACTCAAGTAAAATAATGCCAGCTGGGTGTCCCTCATTTTTTAATCATGAGGAGGGTTAAAGCCAGGAAAAGTTTTTAGAAGGGGCTCAGTCCTTTAGAATGGCCATCTACTGATGGTTGATTGGTCATTAAAAATGCTTTGGAGGGGCTTTAAAGTTTTGATATATTTTGTTTTGGTTTTGTTTTAATTGCATTTATATTGTTATAGCAGTTGCTTATGTTGTGAATCAAATTTTATAGCCCATTGCCATCAAAAAGGACTTGGTGGTAGACAGATTATAAATTTGATTAATATATAACATAAATGAATAAAAATTGCTGCAGAAATGTTATAGTTTCTGTGAAATTCCATGGCAATAAATGTTTTCCTGACCCAGTTAATTTCTCTGCTGTAATGACCAGAAATAGCAGAAATTATATAAATACAAGGCCTGAACAGAGGACATTAAATCCAGCTCTTTCCCCCAATTCCACTAACTCACTGATGTTGATGGGGAAATCTGAGAGAAACAATAATAATGTTTCCTTGAATATATTATGTATTGCTTCACATATGGTCTCATGAAATTCTTTAAGAATTATAGATTTAAAAGGAGCCTGTAGACCATCAAGGCAACCTCCTGTTTCATGCAGAAGCTGAAGTAAAAACATTTGCAGTAGAAGGATAAACATTCCCACATTTCATTATATTTTTTTCCTTTCTTGTTCTACATCAGAATGGAGGAGAGACTGTCCCACGTTATTAAATATTCACTTAAGAGTAGTCTCCAGACAGAGATCAAAGGTAAATTTATAATTAGTCACTACTTCAAGTATTTTACCCAGTTTTAGACACCTCAGTTTAAGAATGATTTAGAGAAATTAGACTAAATTCAGAAAAGGATTACAAAGATAATCAGGGCTGGAAACAATAGTTTTTCAAGATTTAAGGGGCTAAGCATGTACTCAGCTTTATGGGAAAATGACTGATGGAGTATAATAATATGATAATTTTCTTCAATTGCTTAAGAAGATCAAGATCAAGACTTAATCTTTCTTTTTTCTAGAAAGAAATAATGGATTCCGAACAATGTTAGAAAAAAATATTTAATAGTAAGACTAGTTCATCAGTGAAATTAGTCACTGAAATAAAATTGTGGGTTCCCCTCTTTTGGAAGTTTCAAGCATCTGCTTTGGATTCATGCACTGAGCTGGGATTGTAGTCAGTGGCTTAAATGGTTGCTGATGTATATAGAAGACTATAGTGGCAGCAGAACTGAGTAGATTAATGGATCACCAAGAGAATACAACCAATGGAATGAATACAACCTGTGTACAGGTGCATGTTGAAGGGAAGTGAAAAAAAGGAACAGGACAAGTGATATGAGTTCATGAATAATCAGCAAGGACCTCTTGGACAGACAAATATCAGATTCATTATACAAACTTCAGCACAAGCCATTAATGTGTTAACCAATTGGTCTCTCTTATGTACAAATAAATGCAGCTTTCCTCATCTGAATGTTGTATGGAAACACTAATACTAATAATAGGAACACAACATGCCAGATATCACAGTTGTCAAAAACTGAAGCATACAATTTATTAATATTGCTGTACCAGCAGACTCCAGAGTCGAAGAAAAAGAACTGGAAAAAAATCATGAAATATTGCAACCTGGCCATCGAAATTATGCGATTATGGATGAAACATATAACAGTGATACCCATTGTCATTGGGACACTTGGTACCATGTCCAAAATTTTTATAAAATACATCAAGAAATTGCAACTTCCTGCAATAACACCAGTGGAATGGCAAAATACTGCGCTAGTTGGAACATCATACTTTTTAAGAAGATACTTGGTTGATACATAGTTCTGGCAGCAACCTGTATCAACCATCAGCACCAGTCAATTTGTCATACATTTTTAAATGTTCAGTTGACTGAGTTTCATGTTTAACGAATATAAAAGTATAATAATGCAGTTGTGAATGTAACCAAAATGGTATGTGCTATTATTATTCAGGATTATTGGGATAGGAGTGAGTGAGTTAGAGAACAATAGAAGTAAGGGAATCAGGAAGCTTAATAAGTAAATTATAGGTGGATCTTTTAGCTTTCTGTCCTACTGCAATTTTTTTCTGGAAAGGCTTTGATGCTAGTTGCAGAACCTGCACTCAGTTTTGGTACCAAGGCTCATTTCCTTCCAGCTTGTTTCCCAAATATTAGAGCACTGAAGTTCATCTCTCTATGTATCTCTCTCTGTGTGGGACACACACAACATTATAATCAGAAAATGTTGTGCATGTTTGACAGACACAGTGGTGATTTGGTTGACATCTTCACCATTTATATATTTCAACCTATTTGTTTCAATGAGCTCTATACAGCATTTACAATATATATAAACCACCGTTCTACATTACATATAATCCAGCATTTCATATTCAGTGCAAACTTGTGATCTATATCTTTTTCTTTGTTGATAGAATTCCTAAATGGTCACTGTACCTCTTGTATGGGGATGAGGTACAAAATTTTTATTAGGAAAGGAGTAAAAAAGTCTCATTGTATGAATTTAACTCCACTTATAATATTTTGAATTCTAATCAGAAGGTGTGTCCAGTAGTTAAAGCATCTCAATGGAAAATATTCTAGAATAGCTGAGCTGGAGAATATTCCAGGTAAATTTATAATTTAATTTAAATTAAATTATAAAGATATTTTATACTGTGTTATCAGGCTGAAGCCATTAAAGTGGTTGTCAAATTGCACAGTGCACAGACAGTAGACATTTTATTCCGGTACACACTTTGGGGAGAAGGATTGTGCATATAATCAAGTATTTTCCCCTCTCCCCACCCCAATACCTGAACAAATACATAGGCACCCAGAATCGTTTTATATGAGATGGTGTTCACATATAAAGACCTATCCCTGTGCAATCATAAAACCACATTCTAGACACATCACCAGAAATTCTATACAGGAAGCTCACTGGGCTCACTTTTCAGTGATCAATTGTTGGTTGGATTTTCCTTTCTGAGTCACTGCAGCACCCAATCATGACTTGAAAGTGAAAATGGGCTCTCACAAAGTCAACAGCACAGACTGACACTGAGCTAATATTTATCAGCCAGTTTAATTGGATGGAAGCGGGTAGAAGGAACAAAAGAACTTTTCTGGGAAAGAATAAGACAGGGAAAACTTCATAAGGTTTTCATAGCTTGTCATTCAACACTATGGATTTTTATCTCTGTTATTTTATGATTGAAAAAATTGTAAAAAAAAATCTGGTATGTCCATCTCTGATATGTCCATCTTCCACTAATATGCAGCAAATTCCCATTGGCATTTTGGCTCAGCTCAACAGAATAGGAAAAAAGAGTACACCTTGTGGAAGACTTGGTTTTTCAAGATGAAGAAAACTTCACGTATGGAATGGCTGGTTCCCAGAAATAGAAAGAGGAATTTGACTTGGTGATCCTAAAGAGATAGAGAGCATTTTAACATACTGCACCTCTGTATGGTTTGCCAATTGCACAGTGGCAGATAGGAAAGCACTCCATAGAGTTAATGTCATTGCCCAGAAGATCATTGGTTGCCCTCTCCCCTCTTTGGAAGAGCTTTATAGCTCCCACTGCCTTAAGAAAGTTCAAAATATTCTCAAAGATCCATCTCATTCTGGGCAACCTTTTTTGAACTATTACCATCTGGCAGATGGTACAGAATAATAAAAACAAGGACAAATAGGCTGAAAAACAGCTTCTATCCCAGGGCAGTAGCTGTTTTGAATTCTGCTATATAGTGCAGTGTTGGTGTGGTGTCGGGGGTTTCTGGTTCAATGTGTGAAGGGTGAAGGATATGTGTGTTTATTTTCATGGTCATGGTCATGATGTGCACTGAAGATGGTGTTTGATTTCATTGTACGAGGTGCAATGACAATAAAGTAATAATGTAAAGTAAAGTAAAGTAAAGTCTGAGCTAACAGAATAATCTGTAGTACAAAAGATTTACGCTAATATGTTAAAAAAAATTAAATGATATGCTTGCATTAATGAAGCATTCCTTTGAAATACAGGGATGCTCATAGATTTTATTCTCATAGCTCTAGACTTCAATAAAATTATTTTATGACACGTTTTCTTTCTGTGCAATGAGTTCTTCCCAGCATGCCTTTTGTGTAAAATCCACCAATCATGTTTAAATAAAAAGCAGTGTGCCTCATTTATGTCATTCTTTTTTCCACTGGCTGTCACAAACCTCAAAAGTTCTTCCCATTTTTGTTATTGCTTTTGAGTCAAATAAATGACTCAATAAATGACACGTGACTGAAAAATAGTATTAAATTTGGTGATTGCCATTTTATTTTTGTTAGGATGATACTGATTCTGACTGTGTTATTTTTTTATTCTTATTTTTTATTATGCTTAACATTTATAAATTTTAGATTATCTGTTTATGTATATATCTGATATACATAGTTGATGTACACTGTATTTTTTGGCTGTAAAGTTGTAATAAAGATTAAAATTAGTCAGGGAGAAAGTAAACAAGAAGTCATACCCAGAAATAACGAACATACTGAAAGCTCATGTAGAAAGTACCTCCTATATAAATATATCATAATGTTATATGACTCAATCTACTCTTTTATTCTGAAATTATTATTCCTAAACACCAAGATAATTGTACATTAATATAGGCTTGTGTCATTTCCTTCTTTTCAGCATCTGTTGAAATGCAATCTTTTATCATCCAAAGAAGACTGGGAATATTTTCCCAGGCTTTATTCACATTAGAATATTAATTTTTCTATTTTCTATTATACACATTTAAATCTGTTTAGTGCTCAATATAAAAACTAAATTAGGAAACAAAATAATCCACAATGGAATGAAACTGACCAGCTGAAAAATCTGCTTGGGGAGGCATAGATAATATTCCCTAGGCTTATATTATATTCCTTCAGGTGATTTTACATCCCATTTCTAATTCTAGTTAGAAAACTACAGGCATTATTGGGTTTAAACCCCATGGCAGTAGTGCAGTACACATTCACAGCCATGCCCATTACACCCACCTCTAAAGTTTTAGTGCTTAGCCATTTCAACTGCTTACCTGGATATCCATTCAATATCACCATATAGGGATTCTTTTACCAAGTAACATCAGTTTCTTTCGATGCATCAGCAGAAAAAAAATTGAGCTGAACTGTGAATTCCTTTTCAACTAAACAAGAAAGACTTTCAATTATTTACATTTTGAAAAGAGGGGCTCTTTCCTAAGTATTTAGGTATTGTTCATATATACTGTGGAGGTCTCACAGTTTGCCTCCTACTTTTTTATTTAATAGCTCATTTTGGATGGCTAGTCATGATGAAAATCAAGCACATAATGGAATGGATAGATATGGAGCACCTCAAAAAGCTTATAAATAATAGATGTGCAAATTTACAGCATCCAGGTTGGATATTAGTTATGCATATTATATAACCTTCATTTCAAAACCCCAGAGGAAAAAAAACTTTAGTACTTTACAGACTATTTACTATACTTAACCTGTCAGATAACTATGAAAAAAGCTGAGAGATAACTAGTTCTCCTCACCTTTATTTAACCATAAGAAAGAAAATAATTTATCTCTAGACTTATCATGGATGATGTCAAACAAATAAAAAAAAATCACTACAAAAACTGGCAATTAGCCAGAGGACAAAAAGGAGATTATAAAATAAATACACTATCAAAATCTCTCAAAGGATTAAATAACCCAGAGATCTATATACAAATGACTTGCTATTATTTTTAAAAAGAATCATAAGAATATGGTACTATCCGGATTTTTCTGAAATTTAGAGATTGTAGTCCAATAATCAAACCAATGTTTCACCAGTAAGGAAATCCCTCTAATTCCCTGATGGAAATTTACTCCAAACTGCCTATGCATTTTATTGAATCTTCTCTTCTTCACTCAGACCAGTGGTGCACTACAGTAAATGGAATACTATTTAAAGCCATTCATTATTGAATTACCAACAATTTGACTAGAAAATTATTAGGTGTTTCTTCTTACATTTTGCTTTTAGAGAAAATTGAGATAGAAGCTTATGCGTATGTTTTAAGACTGCCATAGAAAATAGCCTTGTTTTTGTATATGGGATGTTTTTACAAGGATTACCTATCCAACTGACTTTAAAAGTATCTAGGTACCAAGGTAACTGCTACAAGGTATGAAGAGGACAAGCACACATCACAGTGCAAACTCCATTTTTTTGTACTTGTGCCCAAAGTTGGATGTATATAAGGTTTGAGTTTTGCATCATATGTATGTTGTCACCTGCCCTACATCCTTGCAGATGCATATGTACAGATACTTTCAACTATTGATCCAAAGGTAATAAGATCAAGTATACAAACAAAGAACAACATGTCACTAAAGAATCACTTGTGGTTGTGAAAGTTTAGAATGACTGTCATGATTTTGGCATCAAAGCCTTTTTTCCCAAGGTTCAGCTATGCATTACTGGTGAACAAAACAGCTACAACAGGCTTTGTTCTTCAATCACACAGAAGTCTCCATATATATGCATAGCAAACTGAGTATTAGACAAAGTTCCCACTCTTGAAATGCTTCCAGCAGGCAGCATAACTATGGATATTTTATTTCATTCAACCCCTGTGGCCAGCCATGGGAATTTAGAAAGCCAGGGAAAGCAAAAATAAATGACACTCTGAGCATAAATAATTCCTTGCCATGGGCATCTATAGAGTTTCTATAAATTATGGACATGGGTATTTTCAGATAGCTTTAGGTATTGCTATAAGGCACCCCTTTCTTACTCACTGATGCTGCCTCTTTTAATAGACCTGTTAGCCCCTGTATTTTAAAATGGAGGTAGCAGCTAAGGGACCAAAAATCTCTTTTGAAAAGAGAGCCTTATGTGTTGAAAAGATAAACAGGTGATGTGGAGCTAAGGTGAATCAGACTTGTTTGGGTATTCTGAAGATTAGTATGTGGTCTTTGAGACCTATCTTCAGAAATGTAGGCCATCACCTTCCAGTTAAGCAGCCATCAGAATTCCAAGAAGGGTTGTAGTCTGCCATAGAGAGGTGTGCAACCTCAAGCAAGCATAAAAATGATGAAAGCATAATGTATATATGAGAATATGACCATTTTGCCTTTAGCTACATTATAGCAATCAAATAAATAAATATAACAAACTTTAAAATCCTAAAGCTTCTAGAAGGATCCTGTTGTACGTATCATAAGATTGCAGACTCCTAAGTTTCAACTCAGCAAGTGGTACCTTTTCAACTTGCTGCAACACGTGGATTTAATGAAACAATTCAGCCTTCCCCATCTGGTAACTTCCAGATGTATTAGAATTGCAATTTTGAAAGCTGCATTGGGAGGACAATTAGTTGGAAAGCTAATAAAAATTTTGATCAGCATTTATGTGAATTAACTGAAATGGGCAAACATTCCCCAATGACAATTAAATCATTAAAAATGCTTTAATTTTGATCCTACTCTAGAGATACATTTGTCTTAATAGTCTTGAGCATAGACTCAATAAAATTATGGACATGATAAGTTGTGAGTTTATGATTCCAGAAACAAGGAGGAAAAAAATTGGTTGCATTCCCAAACATGTTTTATCAGGAGTTCCTAAAAGTATAGCTGCTATTAAAAAAAATTAATAAGCAACTATTGTTTTGATTGATTGGGATTGGGATCCTTGTAATTTTACTGTATAATAAAAAGTTAGTTCTTGAAATGTCCTCTAATGCATTTTAGTACTGTCAAAGCATTTGACAACAAAGGAAATGAATGGAAGCTGAACAGTTGTTTAGCATGTGAAGTGAACATTTTAAAAATAAGAATTCCTTTTTAACCTAATAGATTTTATAAGCCATTAGAACAAATACAGTAGTATGGTACACTTACCACCAGCAGGATGTGAAGATGTGTTACTCTAGCAAGTAATTTATAGTGAAAGTTGGATTATTTCAACCAGAGAACTTAATAAAGAATAATACATTTTTCTTTGGGCATTTCCCCCTATTTGATTGCCTCTGCATCTTTACAAGGCTAATTGACTGAGATGCCTCATGAAGAACAGTAATAATTTATATCTGGTTATTAATTAGTTGAGTGATGTGGTGGCCTAGTGGTGAAAATGCTCACTTCCCACTTGGAAGGTTGAGAGTTCATTCCTAGGTAGTGACAGATATTTCTCTCCTAGAGTGCAAAGAAAAATATCTTCTGAGAACTCTGTGTGGTATCAAGAAAGGCATCCAGTAAGTAAATGCTCCATCCAGTTGCCCCAGTTCTATTCCAAATGAAGGGATTATAGAGTCACAAAAAGAGAGTTAGTATATAGCTTTGGTAATGGTACTTTCCTGGACCCATATCCATCTTTTAGATTCCTGGCTTATCACTATAGTCTTCAAATCCATAGCAAGCACACATACAATGTATTTTGATACAGTAGTAATCACAGATGATTAAGCAAAGAACCAGAAAGAAGGTATGAAAAAGGAAAAGAAAAAATAAAAGCCAAAAGGAGACCTCAAGATAACAATATCATCATATGAATTTTTGGAAAAGGAAGACTACATAATATAAAAAGAGGGTTCCTCACGTGAAATTAGAATGCCTAATCCATACCAAAGCCTTTATTCCTTAATACCGAGGAAAGAGAATCCTGTCTATTATATTGGAGTTAGGCCTCCAGAAACATTTTCTTGTTTAGTTTTCATCCAGTTTAACAGTGAAATACTTTCCTCACCTCCTTTCCCTTGTAAAAGCTGGTGAGTGATGAAAAGGAGGTGGGATGGGAAGTGGGGAATGAAGAGCCTTGGGATAGAAAGCAAACATTTCACATTGCAAATGCTCTTTGTATCAAGCTCCCCAGGAGGCAACATAACAATCAGTTCAAGATGATAAAAGATCTGTTTTGTTTTTGTATTTATTTGGATACTACAAGGTAATAATGGACAATAATAATAGAAAGCAGAAGAATCTCCTGCTAATACTAGGAGTTCTTATCAGATTGAAAGCTGACAAGTATACCTTGGCTATGAAGAGCTAGTCTGAGAAACATGACGTCTTGCTTAATGTACTGTTAATACATTAAATTTGTTGTGCTAAGATGATTGAAGTATGCAATAACCAATGGGGCTCTGTAGAAATCAACTTTGGGCCAGTATTATTCAATAGTTTTATTAATGCTATTATTATTATTTTGCTTTCTATCATACATTAAATGTCCTCTTCTGTGTCTAAAATCCTATGGATAACTTCTAGAGCAGGGGTGGGCAAACTTTTTGACTCGAGGGCCACAATGGGTTCTTAAACTGGACCGGAGGGCCAGAACAAAAGCATGGATGGAGTGTTTATGTGAACTAATGTAAATTCAAAGTTAGATTACTTCATGTAGCCTTCTGGGAGAGCAAGAGAACCCTCCGCTCTTTTGGCTCCGCGGGCTGATAGAACAGCCGAACGGGCCGGATCCGGCCCCCGGGCCGTAGTTTGCCCACGGCTGTTCTAGAGCATAACTGCTGAACAATAAAATGTTCCTTCTCTAATAATTTGGGCATATTTTCTTAAGTTTGGAGAATGGAATCTAGACTATAAAGAATGTGATTTGGTCGATTGTTAACAGGAGAGTAAGCCTTTCCTTTCTTTCCTCCTTACATTAAGAACATATGGTCCAAGTTATACATATTATAAAGCAAGTAATTTTGTCCCTGCTTCCTCCCATCAGACTTCATTGTTAAGGTATTCAGACTTTGCAAAGATTTGTTCAATCAGTTGTTGACTCAAGGGAAAGGAAAAAAAATCCTTCAGCCATGCCTTTAATTTAAGGCACAGGGACTTTACAGCCTAATGTGAGATTACAAAAGGGTCAAAGATCAGTTACTATAACTGAGTCCAGCTCTATGATCACTGTACTGAGTTTATGGTTGTAATGGATGTGTGATTGCCCAGCTGCAAGTATAATTCACAGTTTGATATATCTTCTTTTTGAAACCACAAAAGAAAGCTCTTTAGTTAACTCCATGTTTTATTTTCTATATAACTACACAAGCAAGAGCGATAAATTAAATTAACTGTTCATTTTGAAGCAATACAGGAGTTTATGAGATGGAGAATAAATAATTGATATGTCCAGATATTGTAAGTCATCATTACCATGAGTTTCACATTTCTCTGGATGACAGGCATTTCACCTTTCTTAGCTGTGGCCATATATCTCAGCAGATGAAGAGAGAAAGCCAACTGAAATGTAACAGAAATCATGTTTTCTTGAAATGTGAATGAGTCTACTGACATTCAGATTTATGTTCTCTAGAGAAGGAATTTGGAAGCCTTTCCCCCCCCTTCCTAGCACTTTCCTGCAAATGCAGGGTCTGCTTTTTTCAGATCAACTCATTGTTGATCAATTCATTACAACAGGAATTGACTGACCAGCTGGGCCTGACATTGTGGGCTAACAAAAAAGTGACTGACTCAAAGTTACCTACCAGGCTTTCAAGTTTAAGGGGGGAACGACAAATCACAGTCTTTTGGTTTATTTATTTATTTAATTTATTATTTATTTAATTAAACTTGTATGCCGCCCAACTCCCAAAGGACTCCGGGAGGCTCACAGCAAAAAAAAAAAAAAAAACACAAAAGAATTACATTAAAAAAATTTAAAAGCAATTTAAAAAACAACAAACAACAGAAGGGCCAGATCTCGCGAGATCTCAGTTGCGAGATCAACAGCCCCATGCCTGCTGGAAAAGCCAGGTTTTGACTGTAGGGTGGAGGCAGTCTGGACCTCGAGAGGTAGCTGGTTTCAGAGAGCCAGAGCAGCCACAGAGAAGGCCCTCTCCTGCGGGCCCGCTAGCTGGCATTGTTTAGCTGACAGAACCTGGAGGAGACCGACTCTGTGGGATCTTACCGGTCGCAGGGAGACACAGAGTAGGAGACGATTCTGGAGATAACCTGGTTACCATAACCACCAGGCCAAAAACTGCTCCCCAAATCCCTGAATTTGAAGAACTGTGATTTAGTTAAATATGGTTACGTCAAAATGAACAGAATGAAATTGTAATCCTGGGCTGTTCAATAAAACCACAATTGTTTTGTTAAATGTGTGTGCATTATTTTTAAAAGCAGAAGTAGCTATCAAATCATACAGTTGGAAGAGACAAATTAGGCCTCAGAACTCAATCCCCAGGTCAATGCAGGATTCCAAGAACGTGTGCCAGATGTGCGTCCAGCCTCTGCTAGTACACAGTGAAGGTAACCCACCAACCCTGTAGGAAAATGGTTTTCCTATTAAACTTTTTTTTTACTGTTAAGAATGTTTTGTGAACATTCAAGAGGAATCTGATTTCCTGTAACTTAATCTAATGTCCTCTACTGTTTTATTAGTTTGTTTACATGGCTTATATGGCTGTCTAACTCAAATACTGGGAATCTGAGCAGTTACAAAAAAGCCAAAAATAAACAAAAACGGATAAACAGTTCCAATAAAATAGAAACAAATCTCCAAAAGGCATCAGGAACTCACAGTTATTACCACCCATCTTTAAATGGAGATTTCTATTATTCCCAGGCCAG
This sequence comes from Naja naja, assembly GCA_009733165.1. Classification (NCBI taxonomy): domain Eukaryota; kingdom Metazoa; phylum Chordata; class Lepidosauria; order Squamata; family Elapidae; genus Naja; species Naja naja. Next base: position 32,959,160 of record CM019152.1, read on the forward strand.
ATAAAAGCCAGTGTTTTAAAGCCTTTCTATAGGCCAGCAAAGTCAGAGATCAAATGAATGTCAGGGGGAGATTGTTCTAATAAGCAGGCAACAGAAAAGAGACACCTCCTTGGTCCTTTGAGAGGGCACTGTTTCAGGACAGGTCCTGAAGTATCCTACTCTGAATTTGTGGCACAAGCAGATTTTCCATTTTTCCGGGTGCTAAAAGTATTGTCTCATGATGTAAGCCGCTCCTGTTGCAATTGCTGCTGCTGCTGCTGCTGCTGCTGCTGCTGCTTCCGCTTCCTCCTCCTCCTCCTCCTCCTCCTCCTCCTCCTCCTCCTCCTCCTCCTCCTCCTCCTCCTCCTCCTCCTCCTCCTCCTCCTCCTCTTCTTCTTCTTCTTCTTCTTCTTCTTCTTCTTCTTCTTCTTCTTCTTCTTCTTCTTCTTCTTCTTCTTCTTCTTCGTATTATAGCTGCCCACTTTGGTAGCCTTATGATGGCTCATAAAATCAATAAAAATAAAATACAATGCAACAACACAGACAGCTCAGACTAAAACAACCACCACAACAGGGTCTCCACAACTTATTAACCCTATACCTAAGAGCAAAGAACCAAAGCTAGGTTCTCATGGCTTCTCAAGCATGAGAATGGGTGTTTTCCTATCTTTGGGGGAATACTGTTACAGAAAGCATGGGTGTGACAGAGGACGTGCAATTCCTTAGTCCTGTAACTTTCAGTTATGCAGAAATATGGATCACTGCAAATCATTCTTAGCAATTTATGTTCATTCTGTTAGGGAACCAGGATTAGGGAACCAATATTTTCTGCATCTATTATAAATATAGCAAACAACTTTGATTTAAATTATGCAACTTAAAATGGATAGCCTACACAGTGAACAATTTTGAGCCAATTTAAAACTTCTGCAGCATAGAGGTGCAAATCTTCATCTAATAAAGAAAACAGATTAATAAAAGGATGAATGCTAATTAATCCATTGCTTTTTCATTAGCTTCTCTTGGGTTGGTAGCTTACTGTACCAAAATTCAAGGGGGTTGATGAAATAAAAATTGAGGGACCCAGTGGGGAACCAACGAACAGATACAAGAGAGGCAAAAGGCTGAATTTGACCTGCAATATACAATATCTCAGAAAAAATCAAACATTCTCACAATCTCCACCTACAGTCTGTCTCCATACCATGCTAGCCTGTTAGTGCCTTCATTCTTTTTCTGCTTATTTGTTTTTTCCTTCATTTGGAGTTTGTTTGACTTTATCTCTCCCTCCAACCCTTTAGAGTATCTTTCTTTCCATCTTCCAATAGTTGCCCCCTTCCATTGTCCTTTAGTATTGATCTGTTTTTTTTATTTCTTGCAGTGACCAATCCCTCATTTTTCTATTGTAATAGCTAACTATTCATCATTTGCCTTTTTTCTTGAATACTGAATTCACATGTCCATCTATGCCATCTGCCGATCCAATCCTGTTCATCCCAGTATTGCAACAATGAGCCAGCTGAGCACTTTGGAAATCTGTGAATAGGTGAGCTGCTTTGCAACTTCCTGGCCTGCTCTCTCACTGGCTTCCTATCAACAGATGTGGTGCCTTTAGACTATTACATTAACACAACTAAGAAACCAATAATCCCTCAAAAGGCAAGGTGGAAAAAAAATTAGGAACATAAGAACTCTGCACTAATGATTACTGGAAACTTATTCATAGCTGGCAGCAAAGAAACAGATTTATCATTAGCTCCCAGGAGCTTCAATGTTTTACATGAAGATTTTTCCAATGTTCATTGCTCTTGGACTTAACAGGAACATAAAAATCAAGCCAATATCTTAGTGAAGATGTTTGGGGCAATTATATTCAGCACCTATGTGAAATTGAAATTCTTCAGCACTCATTACAAGCTCTCATCACTCCCCACAGCTGCACCTCTCTAACTAATAGCTTTCTTTTTTTGCTAAACCAGCCTGCTCTGAAAAAGACATGGAAACCAGGAATTCTACTGAGAAACTATGCTGGATAAGGTTGATAGTGATATGCATTTCATCTTTAATTTGTCATATTCTGCCTTAGCCCTATGCCTGTTGATGCTGGAAATGAAGGCAATACATAGATTACATGTTGCTGTTTGCTGCAGTAGCCAACTAAGCTCAATATATCTGGTAATAATAGGCCAAGAAATGTATGTTTAAGCATTTCGTATGGAAATTATTTACTCTCCTTTATAGACTAAATCTTGCAATCTAATAAAGAAGAAAATGAAATCATTCCCGATTGCAACATTTAGGGTTTCTTCTTTGGCAGAACATATTGAACACTTTAGTTAAGTGACTAAGTTGAATTTATGCTCAATTTTTATTCACGCACATTTCCCCATAGGTGTGAATAAAGGTTGAAAATAAATTCAAATCAATTATCCCCCCTTAGTGTGTCTGTGCACGTATGAAAGAGGCTTCTGTTTCATTCTTCCAAGTTGCAGAGAGACCTTTATTTCACGTCTGGGATACACATATTACAAAATTCTTGTGTCAATTTAGGTAATGTTTCTTTCAAAGGTAGATTTTTTTTTTATCACCAGGCATCATTATTCAATATTATCAACCATACTTGCTTTTTTTTTCAAATTCCAGTAGGAGATTATTTGATCTGCATCTTCTGTGAGAATGCATAAAACAGAAATTAACTACAACAAGGTTTTTTAACCTTGGCAACTCTAAGATCGGTGGACTTCAACTCCCAAAATTCCCAAGCCAGCATGGGAAGTAAACCCATCTCAAAGATACCTAGGTTGAGAAACACTACTCTAGTGTATCCACATTAGAAAAGGATTTCTGACAGTTTCCAGATTTTTAAAAAATGGCATTTGAATATATTTCAATATAATATATTGAGAAAAAAGTACTGTTCATTTCACAAGTTTCCATTTATCTACTTCATTCTAGATAAATGAAATCACTTCTCTTCAAAACACATTTGATTTCTGTTTTGCCGTTCCTTTTTTTCATTTTCATTTTCCATCCTGATGATGACCTAAATTTCCAATGGTGTTCAGGAGTTAATGGTTCAGCATGGCTAGGCAAGTTTAAAAAAAAGTACCTTTAAAAATGTTCTTGAATTCTCCTGTTAAAATATTTCTGAAATATCATGACAAGCTTTATTTATCTTATTAAGTACACTACATTAACTTGGTGAATATGCTAATACGTAAAAAATGCTTTCTTGACAAATTTTCAGAGTAAGAATTTAACTGAACTCATTAACCTTTTTTTTTTTTAAAAAAAAGAAGTACTCTAGATCTAAAGTAATGAAAATTAGAAATACTGAAAAAGTAAGTATGTTTGTATATGACAGGAAAGTTGATTTGAGGAAGGAAGGAAGGAAGGAAGGAAGGAAGGAAGGAAGGAAAGAAGGAAAGGCATCATTATCCCAAATCTTATCCAGGAATAGTAACTGAGGTAGTATTCAGCAGGTTCTGACCAGTTCTGGAGAACCGGTTAGCAGAAATTTTGAGTATTATTATTATTATTATTATTATTATTATTATTATTATTATTGGATTTATATGCCACCCCATCTCCGTGGGGACTCGGGGCGGCTCACACAAGAATATGACATACATGCCATAATTAAAAATATTAAACCAATCCAAATAACCGATAAAATTACATACTAAAATACCCCATTAAAAGCCCCAATTTCCCTCAATCCAGGCCGGCCTGTAAAAACAGCCAGGTCTTTAGATTGTGGCGGAAGGAACGCAGGTCAGGAGCCAGCCACAGCCACAGGGGCAGCTGGTTCCACAGGGTGGGCACTCCCACCGAGGAGGCCCTCCCCTGGGGGACCACCAGCCGACATTGTCTGGTCGACAGCACCCCAAGGAGGCCCCGCTGGTGGGAGCGCACTGGGCGATTGGAACTCGATGCTGGTAGGAGACGCTCCTGCAAATACCCTGGACCCAAGCCATGAAGGGCTTTGTAGGTTAACCCCAGCACCTTGAATCTTACATGGAGGGCAACCGGCAACCAATGCAGATCATGCAGGAGGGGTGTCACATGGGAGTATCGGGTCACTCCCATCACAACGCACGCAGCTGCATTTTGCACCAGCTGAAGCCTCCGTATAGTCCGCAAGGGCAGCCCTAAATAGAGAGCATTGCAGTAGTCAAGGCGGGAAGCAACGAGCGCATGGGTGACCATGCATAGGGCATCTCAGTCCAGGTAGGGGTGCAACTGGTACACCAGGCGAATCTGGGCAAATGCCCCCCTGGCAACGGCTCCCACCTGCTCCTCCATATTGAGTAGCTCGGAGAAATGGCAAATACCACCTCTGACTGGCCCTGCCCCCATCTATTCTCTGCCTCCCGAGTCCTAGCTGATCGGCTAAGTCTTCTTTTGTTGCCCTACACAGGAAAACGGAGCTGGAAAGCAGGTTCGTGGGGTGGGGAGGGAATGGGATTTTGCAGTAACCTTCACCCAAGAGTGGGGAGGGAATGGAGATTTTACAGTATCCTTTCCTTGGAGTGGGGTGGAAATGGACATTTTACAGTATTCTTTCCCTGTCATGCTCGCCAAGCCACACTCACCAAGCCACATCATGCCCACCAAGCCACGCCCACAGAACTGGTAGTAAAATTTTTTGAATCCCACCACTGAATTGTAATTACATAAACTGTTCACTGCTAAACCACAGCAGATCGTACAATGGTAAACAGGCTTTGTATACAGATACATGGGCGCCATCCCTAAGAAAGAAGTGATTCCAGATGTATCTTCTGTGTATTTCTGATCACAAAATTAAATTGTGTCTCACCATGTAATTAGTTCCAATAGAAGAGAACATAAATTATATAGCTCAGGGTTATATATGGAATTCTTGGTGCTCTCTGAACTTCATTGTTTACTTGTTGATGTTTCATTTGCAGACTAGGTAACATCAGTGCTAATAAGCATGGAGAGAATAGAGAGTGGGAAACTCCTTTTTAATTTTTGTTGTTTATAAACATTATTCATATCAATCACATATCCTGAAGTATCTATGCATCCCTTGTGGCATAAATGTTTTCTCTTTCAATGCCAGGTAGAGTAAAATGATTCCACATTCAGACTGACTGCTTATGTTAGCTACTGCTAAACAGATCCCCTTGTATTTTCCTCCTACCACTTTAATTGGGTGAAAGAATTTGGATTGTTTTAGGAGCTGAATGCATGTCCTTTCTGTTATATATAATCCTTTGTCCAGCTTGTAACTAAATAAATGAAATAGCACCACATTCCACTCAAGGTAAACTATCAAAATTCTCTTCTCTTTTGAAATGATTCTTTAATGAAAATTTTCCTGGCTTTGCAAGATATTTTGGTCTGGGCATTCCTATGTGAAACAGAATTTTTATCCTATATGGTATTCAGCAGAAATCTACAGAGATTAATGGTGCTTTTTCTTCACTGAAGTTACTAAAATACTAGCTGAATCATCATCTGTTTTCTATCTTTGAAGATCTAACAATCATACTAAATTATTGATATACATAGATACAAGTGGATGTATACCTTTATTTTCTGTATGTCACTGTGAATTTTTCAAAGATGCCCACACGTTCTGCTAACTAAGCATTCATTTTGGTTCACCAGTCAACAGAAACACAACTGCAGTATCTGAAAAAGTGAAGTATCAGTGAAATCCATTGAATTTATGTCTCTATAATATTTCTAAATCCATTTAAGAATATATATGCATATGATGGCCTGCATAGTGAAAGGAAAGTGAGGCAATTAGAATCAGCAGAGATTAGAAATGTGTCATCAAGGAGTTAAAGATTTTAGGGTTCCATTTAGCAGTCCAGGCCAGAGGCATTTTAAAAGAAAATTGCATAATAACATTATTAAGGACAAGGGAAAAGGAATAGGCAATATAACCTTAACAGGAAAGGGAGAAATGAGAGGAAAAGGAAGAAGGCAAATAATTTGATGAATAAATTATTAGATCATTCATTTTTTATATCCAAGTATGGAATGCTCCAGCTTGCTGTTTCCTTTTGGTTTCACATGCTAGGTTATGTGGTTCCCTTGTGAACTCCCTACTGCTTGCAGTTCTGCCAGGCCTTGATTGCATGCAGGAGTTTGCTGGCTGGACAAAGGAGAAGGCACAGTGAGAAGCCTCCGTAACATTAGCATACTCAGATGCACTTTACCAAGCACTTTACTTCTTCTTCCCTCTCCACTCCTCCCTCTCCCTAAAAATTTAAGAGCTCAATTCTATTTATGTTTATTTTAAAAAGGAGCCCCAATGTAATCAAAGCAAATGTGCATCAACCTGTAACCAGAGTTTCTGAGTATGGGATGAAGGATATATTTTCCTTATAACATATAACATTCTTATAAATCAGAGGTTTTCAAACTTGGCAAGTTTAAGACTTGTGGACTTCAACTCCCAGAATTCTGGGAGTTGAAGTCCACAAGTCTTAAACTTGCCAAGTTTGGGGACCCCTGCTATAAATAGATGAATAAAGAGCATTTGATATTCTCCAAAAGTAGTAATCCTGCTACTTTGTGAGATTTGTTCTGATCCTGTGAGATGTGCAATTTTCCAGGGCCTTATAAACTTGGGGACTTTATTTTAAGACAAATGGAGCAAAAAAATCAGGATGCCAAATTTCTGTTGGGAACTGATGAGAGACTTTATCTATATTCCTGGATCCTCAAAAGGAAATTGATGCCTTTTCCTGTTGAAGGAATATCTATGGAAATAACATCAAGAGTCTGGATCTCTGGATCACTAAAAAACATCAAGCATGCTGAAGTCAAGAAGGATATAGTGAATACTTCATGAGAGCCAAATCAAAACTCAGTAGCAAAAATATCATCAGGGCAATTAACACCTGACAATTTCAGTAATTTCATTAGCTGAAATAATGGCCTGGACTCAGGCTGGACTAGAAGACCTGGCAATGAATCATGGCCTGCATCCATGCAGTGACATTGACAGACTCTAATAATATGACCCTGGAAGAGAGAGATAACCAAAAATACCTCAAACCAACAAAAAGTAGCAAAGGCTCATGTGGTAAGCCTATCAAGTCTTGTAGTGCTGCATTCCAGCAATAATTACCAAATGGTCCTTAAGACAGCTCCATGTAGAGCACATTGGGACCATCCAGTTAAGAGATGATGGCTGTAAGTGATTATCTGAAGGATCTCCTGTTCCGTGAAAGGGCACAATTGTGAGCCCATGTAAAGGCCCTCCATGTCGCAGCTGCTACTTGCTCCTTGAGTAGAAATTTGAGTCCAAGAAAACCCCAGTCTTGATTGGTAAAGTACAACCCCAGTCTTGATTGGTAAAGTACAACCCCACCCATCAAAGATGAAAAACCCTTATATCCAAAGGAATATAACCCTTATAACCCTCAGTGGAGCAATGTTCTCTGGTAGGCCTCAGAAAATTGCCTCCTCTGTCCTGGTGCCTGCCTTATGGAATAGCTTCCCCATGGAGATACAGAAGGCTAAATCTTGTCAGGAAAACTGTGATGACATGGCTTTTGCTCAGATACTAGGGCCAGGCTGTTGATACAGTGATATTCTTTGAATGATTGATTGATTGATTGATTTCATTATATAGCCACTCATCTTCTAGCCAACTCCAAGCAGCATAGAGTAGTCGGTGGATAAATGAGATTTTTATGAGGGCCTTAATGTTGTTTGTTGTTTTAAATTTTTTATTGTACTGTGCTTTTATTTTGTTTGCCATCCAATTAATATTTAACAGATAGGCAGCTATATGCTTGCTAAATAATAAATACAGTGTCATCCATAATATGGGCTCTTCTTCATGTTTACTTGGACTCACTTTTTGTCTTACTTCAATGGCTCTGCAGGTGTCCTTTTTCATCTTTCAGGGGAAATCCTCAGAAAACTAAATTGATTAGATGCCTGAATATAGGCTACATAGGAGCAATGTAATCTAATGCCTCTATTATAAAACCTGTCTCATGTTGCATCCAAGTACTCAGTTGAACTGCTCACCAGATCCTTGGGAAAGCCTCAATCTGTCTCTGAAACTCAATGCATGGATCAACCTTATATCCTTACCTTCCCACAGGGAGGGGTGGCACCAACAAGCTAGAAGACAATCAAAGAGTTATCTGTCCATCAAAACAAACATGTTCTCCACTACAAATTATGCCAGATTATGACCAAGAGAGAAAAACCAGATCAAACGTGCTACCTCTGATATGCACTGGGCCCTCAATGACTTGGGACCAGGGGTGGAATGTTACCGGTTCGGCCGGTTCTATAGGACAGGTAATTGTGAAGAGCAGCTGACACTGAACTGGTTTGGTGTTTTGCCCACTTGCTTATCTGGTCTCTAGGCTGCCCTTTATTCCGTGCTTTTCCCTCCTCAGCTGCTTTGTGCACACAGCTGAGGTTAAAAAAGCAGGAAACAAGAGGATTTTCAAATGCTGCACTCAGTGCGCAGCGCTTGTCAGCTGTCCAGGTGGCCCAGCTGATGATTTCTTGCAAACACTGCACACACGCATGTTATGATTGTCCGCAGTCAGAGAACCAGCAAATCGCTCCACTGGCTGGCCCCGACCCTCCCTGCCAATTCACCTGGAATGCGAGGCATCCAACTTGCTGGGTTCAGTAAGTTGGTATTTTTCCTCCCCCCCGACCATCAGCTGTTCTGCTCTGCTGGGAGATTTAGATTAGCTAGAAAGCAGGAAATCCTTGGATTTCTTGCTTTCTAGCTAATCTAAAAGCAGAGCCGAACCTTCCTTAGGACTGAAGCTTCTATTTTTCAGTGCAGACTCAGGTAGCCGATTGCAGATAGATAGATCTCTAAGTGAATCTGTGATTCTGTGAGCAACTCAATCTGCTTGCCTGCTTTGCCTGCTTTTGGGTAAAAGTTGCTCTTTTTTATAAAAAAATCAATATTTACATAAATATTTATAATATTTACATACAAGCCATGCCCACTCAGTCACATGACCACCAAGCCATACCCAGTCAGCAAGTCACACCCACCCAGTCACATGACCACCAAGCCACACCCACAAATTAGGTCATGCCCACAGAAACCAGTTATTAAGAAATTTGAATCCCACCCCTGCTTGGAACATGGTTGCCATAGAGGCTACAAACTTCTAATCTGTAGAGATTCAATATTTCCTGGTAGCAAATAGAAATCCCTGAGAAAAACACTCTTGGGATCTCCATTACCAGCCAAACAACAGAATCTAGTATCTAGAATCAAACAGTGTGGCAGGAAGGACAGTATACCAGCAACAACCTTTACTGATCCCTGTACCCCAACTTCATCCAGATGGTCTCACATTTGATTATCTACCAGTATCTCAACAATGTACAGATGGCAATAACTACTCCACTCCATTTTTACCTTGGTATGTCACTTGATGTACAGCTCAAAACATGGCTGAACCCAGTTCATGGTCCCTCCTCTAGGAAAATCAGGCCACTGTTAGTGCATGCCAGGTCAGCATCCTTGTCAACAATAAGGTTATGAATGAGGCCAGATTTATTACTGACCTGGCATTCCAAAGAGCAGCCAGAGCCCAAGGCCACTGATGATATGCTAAGGGCCAGAAGTCAGGATCACACTCAAGCCGTATTCCTGGCATACCCATGTATGGCTTGGCTTCAGATTCCAGCCATCTATCTGTAGTCTTCACAGCTTGATGTTTCTGCCAGCCTTCACTTCTCCTTCCAGTTCCTTCTACCTCCATCTTCCATCTCTCAGGCCAAGGTACTCATACCAGAGATGGTATTCAGCAGGTTCTGACCAGTTCTGGAGAACCGCTAGTGGAAATTTTGAGTAGTTCAGAGAACTGGCAAATACCACCTCTGACTGGAGATTTTACAGTATCCTTCCCCTACCACGCCCATCATGCCATGCCCACAGAACCGGTAGTAAAAAAAATTGAATCCCACCACTGACCCACACCCATTCAATCCATGCATTTATCCATTAATATATACACACTGCCAAAGCCACTTTAGCCCCTCATGGAATTCAACCTCTACTAATTGATTCTGCCTTAGCCTTAGAGTAGGAAAAGGCATTACATTATTCCATGTAATGCTGCTCTATACATTGTTATTTTCCTGTTTAAGTATATGAATTCCTTGGTGAGGAAAAGAGGTACCCAATGCTACTGACATGATATGGAATTACCTGACTTAAGAAATGACAGGGTGGGTGCTTGGTCAAGGTCCGTTTCGTATATTCATAAAAGCCTAACTCTGTTTCAGGATAGCAAAAAGCCACACAACAGTGCTACTTCAATTACTTTTAGTTGTAACCCAGTCTTTAGGGTTAGGCTTGTGACAACTTGAAATGCTAACAGCTATGTTGCTATACTCAATGCAAGTGGAACAGAAATAGATGAGACCAATCTGTTGCAAAATAATGTGCATCGTGAGTAAAACCATAATCCATTCCAAGTTGTACTATTCCAGGTTGTGCTATCTCTAGATCTCTTCCAGAGGTGGTATTCAGCAGGTTCTGACCAGTTCTGGAGAACCGGTAGCAGAAATTTTGAGTAGTTCAGAGAAGTGGCAAATACCACCTCTGACTGGAGTTTTTACAGTATCCTTCCCCTACCACGCCCACAGAACCAACAGTAAAACAAATTGAATCCCACCACTAATCTCTTCCCTTAACACCAGAAGGATTACAGAAGCTGCACTCCATGTATCAGAACTAAGGACACCATACTGTGCCGTTTCACACATACTGTTTATATTTTAAACTGTTAATAGCATATTGAAGGGCAATGCTATTTTCCCAACATAACTTTAAAGCAAAAAAAATCACATTGGCATTTAGATAGTACAAGATTCAATTACTAAAGAATAAATTAACATAGCACACAACCTTTTTTAATGTAGTGGGAATAATGAGGCTTTCAGAGTGATCTTTAAATAAAGAATATGGATGTTTCAAGGATACCGCTTTTCTGATATTGGGCAATATGACCTCTTCAATTTTAAACCATTGCAGAACCTCTGGCTCCTATTATCTGTATTTGCCATTATTTATCTTCTTACATAGTACTGTAGCTCCTTGGAAACCATTTCCCATTTTTTACTGTTTTTTTATTAGTTAGGTACTTATTTTCTTCCCTTGAGATAGTAATTTTATTCATTTTTTCCTTGTGATGAAAACAACTCTGTAAATTCTGAATGACATCCAATATAAAGTCAATGAAATCTATGTATGGATGTGTGGCTTCAAAGGATTGGCCAGCTGTCATTAAATGAAACCATGCAGAAATTCTCCTTTTCTTCCTCAAGACCTCTTCTTGTCTGAATGGGAGTTTTCCTAATAATATACTCCAATTATGATGAGGAACTGGATTAGATTTCTAAGTTTGTTTCTTATTTAAGTTAGCTAAAAGACTGCATTTTTATGAGGCAATTTTCATTATGATCGATATGAAAAAGTTACCTGAGAAAAGCAGCACACGTACCGTGCTCTCTGGCTAGTTAATTCTTCTGTGGCAAGAATTTATTCAATGATAATGAATTTAAAAGGAAAGGAAAGCAATGCCAATTTACATAAAATATAAAGATAAAATGGCTATAGATTTTATCCAAGTTTTCAGGCAGATTATTTTTCAGATCTGTACTATCCAAAGCCTTTTAAAAAAAAAGAATATCAGATGGTATAGCCACCACATTTTGGTCAGAAATAGCAAGATGGTTAACAACACTGAATCAGTGCATGATTGCAATGGTGGACAGCCTAAGAGTCCAGTTTAACAAGTTATCATCTTGTGACCTTGTTATTTGTTCGTTATTTGATATGGTAAAGGAAAACAATACGTTTAGAATACTGAATAACCATTTCTTTAAAAAAATATTTGCAGATGCACATACTTTCCCGTATCCATATTTATTTATATCCATAATCCTACCCCGCCCACCCCATCATTAATTTGTAATGAATTTCAAAACCTCTAAGTTCTTGTGCTAAGTTCTTCTGGCTTCTTTTTTGGCCTGCAAGCTTTGGGCTTAAAATAATGTATTACATTGCAAAGACGGTATATTATCTGTAAAGCAATCTTGAGTTTTAATTTAAACATAAAATCCACTTCACTGTGTGCAAGATAAAATTTTTCTAAAATTATGTTCTTTACTCCTGGAGTGACTCAGAAATGTTCCAATTTCCATATTAACAAAATAAGAAATAAATTAGATGATTTATTTATTTATTTATTTATTTATTTATTTTATTTATCAATCGCTTACAAGTAGAAACATTTCATAATGTATATATGTTTATAAGTATAAACATGAGGAAATAGGTACGAATAAATGGGGACAGTAGGACAGGGATGGTAGGCATGACGGTGCACTTATGCACACCCCTTACAGACCTCCTAGGAATGGGGTGAGGTCAATAGTGGATAGTTTGAAAAGAGTGGGGGTTAGAGGATGTAACAACAGAATCAGGTAGTGCATTCCAGGCATTGTCACTGTTGCTGAAGTCATACTTTCTGCAATTGAGTTTGAAGCAGTTTACATTGAGTTTGTATCTGTTATGTGCTCTTGTATTATTGTGGGTGAAGCTGAAGTAGTCATTGATTGGTAGGACATGTGCTACGCTTAAGTCTAAATGTAGACGGTGTCAGATAAGGTTCAAGGTTGTCGAAGCCCAAAATCTCAAGCGTGGTGATATAGGGTATTCTGTTGCAAGCAGAGGAGTGTAGTACTCTTCTAGTGAAATACTTCTGGACTAGCTCAATTGTATTAATGTCTGATATACAGTGCGGATTCCAGACTGAAGAGCTGTATTTCAGTATTGGTCTAGCAAAAGTTTTCTCCAGAAAATTTGCAAACTTATTTTCTATTTAAAAATATTTCTAGATGCTTGTGGTAAATTCATTTCATTTGTCTTATTGTTAGTTTCTGATTTGAAGAGAAGCTTGTCAGCTAGTTAATATTCTCATTCATTACTTTAAAAAAAAACTTAGCTCTCCATCATGAAATATGATTTTTTTCCCATCTGATCCATTAGCAACATGAAATAGCAGTTTTTCTAAGTTTGTTGTTATGGGACATCAGAGCTCCAGTGATACACAAGTTCTTGTCTGTACAGATATAAATAAATAATTTTTAAAAACCCCGGTTTCTCCTACTTTACTTAAGACCCCACAAGGTATTCTCCAGATTATGCTGCTTTGCATTTGGATTCAGGATTGGTTCAAATGCGATGCACCCTCCTAGGCAAATCTTGAGCATTTACAAAGGTGATAACTCAGTGGAGCTTGTAAATCCAGAATTTTTAGAAGGCTGTACAGTGTGCTTGAACTCCAATACTGCAGCTGTTTCATTTTCCTTTTGAATATGAATGCAAACATCCATGTTCATTCTTAAATCAAGACATGTTTTTTTTAAAATAAGCTCTTCATATGCCACTGATTTAGAAAAGCAAACTTATTTGCTATCTCTGTGGCTCTCAACATGTGAATCAACAATTAAGATTTTCTCACACAGAAGATATCTAGACAGTAAGTTGGGCAGTTTCTGAATGTGGTGACTGACTATTCAAAGGTGTGCTGTGTTATTCTTTTCTAATATTGCAACTGGGTAGTTAATGAATGACTCCATGATGCCAGGAGCTACTTAGCTGCTGAAAGGGGTAATACACACACACACACACACACACCATTCATACATCAGATAATAAATATGTTAGGAGAGAACAAAGGGAGACAGGCTGACTAGTGAAAATGGTTAGTAACTGTTAACATAAAAAGAGAAATTTATCTGCTATGCTGATTTATAAGCTTTTTTAAATTAGATAAAAATCTGAACAGTGTCCTACTGATGTGCAAGACACAGAGAATAACAAAAGAAATAGGAAAAAATATGAATCAAACAAAGTTGCACTGGAATTTGTAACTGCTGATTGTTTATCAAACTGCACAGGCAAAATATGGATAGTTCATAGCAAATTTCAAATAGAAACTGACTGAGAGCTCAAATAGATAAGTGCTTTAAAGCAAATGAGGAATCCTGCCTGAATTTCATTTTAAAAAAAGTTAAATTTACATGACCAAAAATAATAAAGGACCTATTTAAAAATAATTGTTCATAATCTGGAAAGACAGTTTTTTAAGATGGAGAATATTAAAACAGGTTGGTTAAAAAAAATTGAACATTGCACCCAGGTTTAATTTTCTGTTGATTCCAAAAACTCAAGGCTTAAATTAAGAAATTATGGTTTTAAGAAAAACTGACTGCCTGACTGCCTGCCTATCTACATTTTAGAGTCTACAGAAGATGTAACTGAAAGAAGATTCTGGAGAAATTATGGAAGAGGAAAACATGTGAAAAGAGCTGCCCAACTGTATTGTGAAAGAGCCAGGTAACTGTGTCATCTTGTTCAATGTTTTCTGAATGAGCAGCAGTAGCTCTGCAAATATGAAATGAATGGTTTTTCCATGTTCATATGCCTGCATATGAACCTGAACAGAAGTTTGTCTGTTTGTCAAACACCATTCACTAACCTTGAGATACATAATTTCTCTTTGCTGTTAGGATATTTGTAACAAAACAATAATTTGTAATAAAGCTGTATGATAGGAACTAGTCCTCTCTGTTTAACCTGTCTTGTGAAGACAAAAAGAAAGGGCCTTTGAGAGCACAGAAGAAGCAATGTACTTTCAACCCTTTTCTTGTCACCCATTCACAAAGTAGTAAGCATAGTCTGCAAAGATATTTGGTTCTTTGCTTCTTTGTCTGAGTTCTTTTCCTCTCTGCCTGCAGGCCTTACTAATTCCAAAAAGCCTTGCCTAGACTGACTCTGACCTTCCCCAGTTTTTTCAAGGCCAACAGAGCTGCCCTCTCACTCTCTGTCAGTTCTTGTTCCAGCTCATCTTCCCCAGCACATTCAGACTCCAATGGGGGCATGACAAGCAGACAAAATAGAATAACAGAGTTGGAAGGGACCTTGGAGGTCTTCAAGTCCAACCCCCTGATTATGCAGGAAACCCTATACCATTTCAGACAATGGTTGTCCAATCTCTTCTTAAAAACTTCCAGTGTTGGAGCATTCACAACTTCTGGAGGCAAGTTGTTCCACGGATTAATTGTTTTAATTGTTAGGAAATTTCTTCTTAGTTCTAGGTTGCTTCTCTCCTTGATTAGTTTCCACCCATTGCATCTTGTCCTGCCTTCAGGTGCTTTAGAGAATATCTTGACTCCCTCTTCTTTGTGGCAATCCCTGAGATATTGGAACACTGCTATCATATCACCCCTAGTCCTTCTTTTTATTAAACTAGACATACCCAATTCCAGCAACCATTCTTTATATGTTTTAGGCTCCAGTCCCCTAATCATCTTTGTTGCTCTTCTCTGCACTCTTTCCTAACAACTCTTTTACATCGTGGTGACCAAAACTTGATACAGTATTCCAAGTGTGGCCTTACCAAAGTAGTTCACATGAAGATTCTATCCCTCTGTTAATGCAGCCTAGAACTGTGTTGATTTTTTTGGCAGCTGCAGCACACTGTTTTCTCATATTTAAATGATAGTTCACTAGGACTTCAAGATCCGCCTCACAGTTACTACTATTGAGCAAGGTACCATATATACTGTATCCCTGCATTTTGTTTTTCATGTCTAAATGTAAAACCTTACTATTTTCACTATTGAATTTCATTTTGTTAGTTAGGGCTCAATATTCAAGGATCTGTCAAGATCCTTCTTTATCTTAAGCCTATCTTCTGGAATGTTGGCTATTCCTGCCAGCTTGGTGTCGTCTGCAGATTTGATGAATTCCCCATTTATCCCCTTGTCCAAATCATTGTTGAAGATGTTGAAGAGAACTGGGCCTAAAACAGAGCCCTGGGGTTCCCCACTGCATACTTCTCTACATGTAGATGTAGTTCCATTGAGGACTACATGCTGAGTATGGTTGGTCAGCCAGTTATCAGTCCATCTGGTGATGAAGCTGCTTAACCCACATTTTTCTACCTTATCAAGTACTAGATTATTTAGGAAACTGCATGTTAATCTAGCATGTGTAAACTCAGTCAAACTCAGCACACTTAGTATATAATATAGATTATAATATAGAATATATGCTTGTGTGTTGTATGAATCCTCTTCCGTAGAAAACTGAGTAAGCCATGGTTATGTAAAAGATTAATATCCATATTGCCAGAGCAATATGTATGCAAAGATATATCTTTGCAATATATTGCAAAGATAAGAAGGAAGAAGATAAACTCCAATCTCAACATCTGGGACAATATACAAATATAATATTTTTAATCAAGTACCAATTTCCTTCCTACTGCATCACTTCCTATATATACAGCACACATACACATACAGAGAGAAACATAGGATATATACAAAGATCAGGTATAATATAAACTATTGTTCTTAGAACTTAAAATTCATATTATGGAGAATCAACGAATTGTAGAATCAAAAACTGAGTATTTGCTTCTGTTTGACTGTCCACAATGAGGCAACACTACTGTGAAAACTAGTTGATAAAGTAGACTGAAAACACAGAATGGGAAGATAAAAGATATTAGGAAAGGGGTTTCACTAACAAGATTTATCTTTTCTCTCTTTCACACTTTCACATATGCTGTTTCCCCTCTTCCAGCTGTTGCTGTTCAGAGAAAAGTAAAGTAAATTGCTTTTTATTTGTCTCACTTCTAAAGAGTCTGCACCACATCTCAGTAAGTATGCAGGTGATTATTTGGCATTGTCCAGAACCATTATGCTGCCAACTGTCAAATAAAGTAGGAATTATAAAATTCATGCAGTTAGACAAAGGCAAGAAGCCTTCTATTTCAGCTTTTAATAACTTTAGTTATTCTGAACAACAGCAAACATGGAAATCTTCATAGCAGGTATAAGCATTCTTGCAAATCTCAGATCTAGTTACAAACTTTGTTTTAACTTTAAGCTATTCACAAAACTTAATATGATGTCTAAATAAGCTGCTTCTGCATGTAAATAAAATCCAAGCAAATGTACTCCAATGAGACACCCTTCATTTTGGCTAGTTCTTTGTTGAAGTTCATATGGCACTATCGGGCACACAGACTGATCCACTTCCTACCACTGTAAAGATTTACATTTTTAGAATGATTCGGAAAGATGGATGATGTTGGCACCCCTTAAGCTTGATGCCCTAGGCCAGTGACTACTCAGCCTGAGCCTAAAGCTGGCCTTGGACTAGTGAAGACATGTTAAAACAATTATTATACAGTTTATCATTTAAATATTTAAGTCTTAAATGTAATACAAGGCTTTTCACCACAGCATGAATTTGTATCATGTCTTCCAACAAAATTTAGCTTCTGCTCACCTGTTTAACTGACAATGGAGAGGAGATGGAATAACATTCTTGAAACACTGTCAGAATGCTACATATGACATTGTCTCCCTTCCCTTAGCTTTCAGATACTGATGTTACATTATATCATGCATCCCAGTACAGGATTTCACATGACTTCCACATGCCATTCTTATCCTCTAAGAATTGGAATAATACTCGTTTA
Source organism: Naja naja (assembly GCA_009733165.1). Lineage (NCBI taxonomy): Eukaryota > Metazoa > Chordata > Lepidosauria > Squamata > Elapidae > Naja > Naja naja. The sequence goes on from CM019152.1 coordinate 32,976,697, forward strand.
CGGCAATCAAAGATGATAAGGAATTAATTAATTATATCACATTATTATTTCCTTTTTTATAATTCCACCTCAAATAATTAGAAACCCAGATACATTTCTGCTGATCTCTGACTTCTGTTCATTTAGCAACAAGTGAAAAATCACTGGTTCTAATATAAATCTTTGGTGGGAAGATCACTGCTGTTTATATTTTTGCATTGTCAAAAATGTTCATATCTTTCTATTCTTTTCTTTCTGCTCTTTAGCCAGTAACTCTTTAACACATAAGAAGAACTCACCTTAACCTCTAGTTGCCATGGTTGCACTAATTCTAACAGAGAATATGATATTGTGATTTTCAAGATTTTTGGCTCGGCAACTTTGGTTTTATAGATAATCTCCTCTTTTCTTTCTTTCTTCTTCATTTTATAAATATTCATCTTTGGGGTATATTATATTTGACTGTGTTTCCAGACAATTAAACCATGTTTCTAGATACAAATTCAAAATAGTTATTTATTTGGTTAATTCCAAAATCAACTGTTCTTAGGTACAATTTAATCTGTGTACCAACTTTAGCTTTATATGAAATCCTCAAGTACAGCAACATTTTGCACTATGTATTTGTACTTGCATTTTCAGTTTCTTAGTATCCTGAATATTTTGGTTATACTCAATTTCTTTGTGGTTTTTATTTCCATTATACTCTATCTAACATGCTGACTAACACAAGACCCATAATACATTTCTTGCTTCCTTAGAGTTACATTACCTTGATTACTATATTCAGCTGGGAATCAATATCCATCTAGAATGCTTATTATATTTAGGGTCTTCTTTAAAACAATAAGTTTATAACATTGTCTCTCATATCTAATATTAGTATAAAATAACTAACTGTTGAAACATTAAAAACTTTCCAATTTTTTCACCACTCCTTCCAGTTTTAAGGCATACCCCTCCCCCGCCCAAAAAACCTACTAGTGGCTTAAAACTGGCAGGTCTCTTTTCCTTATATTTTAGATTGCGACTACTGTATTCCAAACAGCCTGTCTATTTGTAATATGGCAAGTGAATTTATACAATGCTAACTGTTAGATTTGCACGAAGAGTCAGACGCGGAGTGCTTCAGTGAAGAGTTTATTAGTGACTACAGCTCATAACAGACCCAATTTGGCTGGGCTGCGGCTGCTACTTATAGCCAGCAGCCGCAGTTGCCAGCCAATCAGAGTGCAGGGTTTTCCCACACTTTTTAAACCAATCATTTCTGACATTTTACAAGAACAGTTCAAACTTAACCAATGAGGTTCAACCTGCATACATAACACTAACATTATTGATTTACCTGTTCCCTGAATATCTATCATAGCAGACATGGTCACTCACAAAACACTCATTTTGTTGATACTGCCAATCATTTTGATGGGAATGCTTGTAAATATGTTTTGCTTTGCAGCATGCTATGTTTCTATTTATTTATTTAAAAAGGATAACTTAAAATATTAAGTGGGAGAAAGAATGTGTCTTGGAACAAATTAGGTTAAGAAGTTATTTTTGTAGCACAGAAACAAATGTTGTCAGAAAATTATTTTTAACTTTTAGATATAATCTAGTTTCAATTTCTTGCTTAACATTATTAGTTAAACTATATTTATAGGACTGGAGGGGGATACATCTACAGATTTGACTGATATTGTGTACTCCTGTTATTGACTAAACCATCACAATTTTCATTTAATATTTCTTAACTTTTGATGAAAATTGGTGGTTATTGAGCATATATTTTGCATGCAGTTATGATAGTGGTGGATGTAATGATAAATGATAATTAAAATAAACTTCCATAGCAATTTGTAACAGCTAACTGTCATGTCTGTATAGGAAAAAGCAAGGACTGGTTGCTTGAAGTTACAAAGATAACAATAATGTGGGAAAAAGGCTGTATTTGCAAGTACAGAACATTAGCTTAGCATTTAAAATATCATGCCACACATTAGAAACTATTTACTGACATGCTTGACCATGAAAGCAATGTCCTTTATAAAAAGAATGAAAGCCATTGCATGAGTCCCTGCCTGCATTAATGTCTACAAGACAAAAATCAATCACAGTGAATAGAAAACATCTATGTCTACGGGTAGACTGAAAGCCTTATATAGAAACGTACTACCATTATTATTTGTTGTTCTTTTGGGTTACTTTTTGACTCCTGGCAACTGGAGTTTGCCTTCTTCCTTGGACTGAGAGAAAGTGATTGGCTAAAGTTCATCCAAGTAGCCTTGTGCCTAAGGAAAGACAAGAATGTACTGTCTCCCAGTTTCTAGCCCAATGCTGTAACCACTACACCAAAAAGGCTCTTATATTTCTACTGCCAATGATTATTTCCCAGACTCTTTTCCTCACCCCAGTCAACAACATAAAGGAGGAATTCTGTAGAAATTTGAACAATTACTTTACAAACTCTATTGTAACAATTTATGCTTACAAAAATCAAGGCTATAATCCTATGTAGTGCTGCTTAGTAGTAAATATAACAAAAGTTTACTTCTGCATAAATATACCTAGGCTTAGGTTACATGATACTACTAGATCCTATATCCTTCTATTTTTGTAGCAACAGATTTATTATGATTGGAATTTAATTAATAATTTAAAATCTAAAATCTAAAAAGATGTGAGAAATGATATATAGAGAAAGACCTTGGTATTTAAAAGTATTAAGCATGAAAATAAATGAGATAAGTAAAGCTGAGGAAGAATAGAAATGAAGGAAGTTATAATCATCACACGACAAAGACACCAAGTCAATGGATGGCCTTATTCCTTGGATATATTCATCAGTTGCATATCCTGTAGAGATTTTGATTGATGATGCACAAAAGAATAAAACCTCCCCTTAAACATTTGTATCCTCAAATTATCAACCAGGGGTGAATAACTTTAGTTTGCAAATTGCATGCAACCACTGAAGGGCTGTCTCCTCACTTTGTTCCTTTCTTTTTATAACAGTACTATGGCACTATTTTGCTATTTAAAGAGGTGATAAAAATAATGTAGGGCAAAATTAGTCAAAGTAATTTCATTTCTATGACAGAATGTCTATAACTGCTAAATTTCTTCATATTAGAATCTGCAAATGAAAGAAATTAAAAAATAATGAAAATAAAGAAAAAGTGGGAAAAAGAGAAACATGATTGTTTCTCAAGTATATTTTAAAGTGTATTAAACATAATTAAGTGTGAGGACTGTTTTTATTTCAATATTGTTCTCTTGCTCTGCCATATTGCTATGTGGTGAAAAATTGCTCAGTTATATTCTTTTCAAAAGAGAAAATTCATTAGATTCTTGAGTTAGGAATATTCAGTTTTGACTAAAATATAAACCAAACTAAATCATCTCTATCAAACAGTATCATGGTTACTGTATATTAATTATTGAAAGACATATTCTGACTGTTGGCAATATAGATGGTGTACTTGTTATTTTTCTAGAGATATGTTTTCCTTAAACATACAGAAATGATGGAAATTTGCAAGTTACATTGCAATTTATCTTGGAAGTAAATATCATTCAAAATGATTGTAGATATTTAGTCAAACTTGTAATCTTGTATATACTAGGAATTAATACTCTATAAGCCAAAATATAAAAAGTACAAAAGTAGGCTTAAATTGGGAAATTGATATAGGCAAGCCTTGTTAAATTTGCTTCAAAAAAGTTTTGGGAATATTTTCCAAACTATGCTTAGAAGTATAAATAAAAACATCAGTTCTCAAGAAACATTTGGATTTTTTGTTAATTTGTACTAATAAAAAAAGAGTGCTACAGCTACTGTTACATTTTCTGACAAACCCATTTCCTGTAGTTCTATGATCAAGGATGTACAATAGAGTATAGGAAGGTACAGAAAGCATGGTACTAGATACAATGTGTCCTCAAGTGTGCTAGTTTTGATCCTTGGTATCTCAGATCTCTCTTGCTTGTGGGATTTCTCATGTTCAATGCAGTGGTGGGATTCAATTTTTTTTACTACCGGCTCTATGGGTGTGACTTGGTGGACGTGGCAGGGGAAGAATACTGTAAAATCTCCAGTCAGAGGTGGCATTTGCCAATTCTCTGAACTACTCAAAATTTCTGCTACTGGTTCTCCAGAACTGGTCATAACCTGCTAAATACCACCTCTGTTTCAATGTTATTGTAATTTCTATCCAAATGAGTAACCTAGAGGGTTCCCCATGCACAAATAGAGCTTTATTATGATTCTATTAATTAAAAGGTTTTATTTTTCAATATGGTAAGATATGCAGTTAGTGCTTCCTTAAGAAAGATGCATAGTAACTGCATAATCTGAGGAAAAATGAATATTTTTGGAATCACAAAGCGATTATATTTTGTGAAAAGATATATCTTTTAAAGAAGATTGTGATAGGTGGGCATGTGCAGGCCCCCTGAACTAGCTTTTCTACAGTTCTCTGAAAATAAAAATTTTTGCAGTAGTTAGATGTCACACACAGACACAGAAACATGCGCATGTACAATGCTACCTTCATGCTCCAAAGGCTTTTAAATAAAGCGATTCCATTGACTTTTCTCTTTGGAAATGGCAGGAGTGGCCCACATCTCCCTTTGATTTAGTATGTTTCAGCTGGTCATTTTCAACTCCTACCAACCACATAGATTTTCTTCATGATGCTGTATCTCCAACCTTTCTTTCAAGTTTGCCATTAGTGTACTCATTTCCAGTGTAACTGAGACTAACCAGCTTGCTGCTGGTTATCCCCTTCTCTTTCCTTCCAACTTTCCCAGCATTAGAACTTTTTCTAGGGAGCTAAGTTTGCACACAATGCATTTGATGTCAGATAATTGTATAGGATAAGTGTGGTCATTTGAGCCTGCCTTTACTCTTCCTTGATTTGCTCAATGATCCATCTATTTGTTTTCTTTGCTGTCCATGGTATTTGCAAGAATCTTATCTAACACCAAAGGCATCAATACACTTATTATCCTATTTCTGTAGAGTCCAACTTTTGCTTACATTGAATGTCACATATCATGGCTTCCATAATTCCAATCTCTGTAAGTATAGACATGACATTTGAATATCTTTTTCAAACATCTCCTATTACTGCCAATTAATTTTCAAAAGAAAAACATCAGCATTATCTTATGACATAATAAAATGCCCTCAAAAATTGTTTCCTACTCTGAGAATAAAGTAAACCAAAATTTTAAAAAACCCAGAAGTTTCTTTTGAAAAATTGCAAGAGAAATTTAAGAAAAGTATTTAGACTAAGCTTTCCCTGTATCTTTTCAGCTTTGCATATCTCTAATTTGAATCTATGCATATTAATCAACCTCCACTGAAATAAAGTTTAATTTAAATGAAAGTTAAGCAAGATTCCCAGAATTTGTTTTAATGCTAAGGAACACTCTTTATATACTTGCTATTGATAAGAAAATGCTTTAGAGGACATATAGTGTTTCTGGAATGCCAGTAATAGACTGCAAAATAGTTCTGTGTGCTTGAAAGAACCCCTGTTTCTGACAGATGGCAAGATTTCAGATATATATAAATTTAAGCATTTATCACTTTAGTAATTAAGCATGACTAAGTATATGGGCACTTTGGTGTAAAAGCAATGTCAATTGAAAATCGAGGGTAATTGGATTCTGACTTCTAAAATTTCTGTAGCAATTACCATTGCTAAGGAAGTATGCCTGCTAAGTATAGCATTAAGCACTGTAGGGAAACAGAAGTAGCCAGATGCACGATTGGCCTAAAGGCAAAGTGAATAAGTAGCCAGATGCAAGAATTGCACCAATCTACATTGGCTGAAGATGTGGTTGACTTTATTAGGCTTTCTTTGAAATCTCAGAAGATTCATCTATAACCCTTGTTATAGATATCTCTGTATAAGATCTGTATCTGTATCTCTGTATAACAGATATATATCTGTATGCCTACAGAAAGACTGCATAACATATGGTTTATGGAAACACTATAGTGTGCTAAATCTGTAATAATGGCAGGTTAGAAAATCTATTATATGATTAGAAGATTATATCTTGCTGTGAAGCAAGTAGGTGCAAAGAGACTGGAGGATTCTGGATAGCAGATACAAAAAGGTTTAGCAGTAATTTACTGTTTCCTTTAGTTGCTGTTTGCCCAAATAAGAACAATTTGATCTTTCCAGATTTATAATAATTTATATACAGTATTATGATAAGTTTCCCTAGTGACTTTGAAGCCAAGTTTGTTACTTTTAATCTGGGTTCTTATATCAATCGGGCTAGGATTTCACTGCATATTAATTATATATTGTTTGTCATCACAAGAAACCAAAACCATAAACTGAAGAAGATTCTGTTGTTAGAAAACCTTATCATTGTCCCTCCCCTTTTTAAAAAAACTACCTCTTGACTTTTTCATATGAATAGTTATTAAAACTTTTTAAGAAAATATAAAAATTAATACAATGTAACATAGGAGGAAAAAATGAAATCAAGGAGAAAGCAAAAAGTGCAAGAAAAAAAGGTTAAAGAAAAGTAGAAAAATATATATAAACTAGTAGGTTACAAGTATAATTACATTTAATCCCTCTTTGTAAAGTTACATCATAATACTTTTCTTTCTATAATACATCCTATCTAATCATGAAAACTATGTCACAAGTTCATTTTTTTTCATTTTTATACAAAAAGTCCATAAGACATTTCTAGTCACCAATAAATGTTGATAGTATCTTTTTTTGTAATCAAAGAAGTTAGTTTCTCCATCTCAGCAAGATCTGACAATTTTACCAACCATTTTTCCATGGTGGATCTTTTTAATTATGCATACAAAAATCTCACCACAGTAATCATGTGTTCAAGTACTCTTCCATGTTTTTTTTCTGTTTATCCATTAGTCTTATAAGGAAGCATTATAGCTTCAATGGAATATTAATCCTTACATTTTCCAGTATCAAAGAATTGTCTGAATCCATTTTTAAAAACTTTTTACATCTCTACCAAGTATGATAAAATGTCCCCAATTTTTGTTAACATTTCATTTGAAATGCCTTCAAGATAATTTCTCTGACATGATATACCAGACCATAAAAAAATTAAAAAAAATTTTTTTTTTCACTTTTGAAAAGCATTTTTTATGTGCTTTACGATTGCTCTTATTCCTGTCTGGCTATATGGAACTATTTCAGATGTCGGGGTAAAAAACCTATTTTTAGCGCTCTTTCATCATCGTTTTCTCCCCCATAATATAAAAGTTATATTCAGCAGAATATTCTCAACATGCCCAGAGAGAGAAATATCTGCCTCTATCTAGAATCGAACTCACAGCCTCCTGATCATGAGACGAGAGCTCTACCTCTAGGCCACCACATCACTTTTTTTAGTGTTCTTCACATATGTAAATTGTAATAAAAAGGATCTTGTTACTATGATCAACTCTGCTTCAAATGTTTTGAAAATTTATAGATGGGAGCAGACCTACCAAACTTTTACTCAAACCCAAGAAAAGAAAATGTACTCTAAGCAAAGTCCTTTCCTGGTCTTAGCAAAAAAAGAAAAGAAAAGAAAAGAAAGAAAAAAAGAAAACTAAGCCCTACATGCTCTTTTGAAAACAACTGTTACATGCATCATTGTAATGTGAATAGAATAATGTTCTTGCATACATGAACTTTTTAAAGACCACTGAAGGTTTCCATGTTAAAAAAAGACCCAATATTCCAAGGTGTGTGTGTGTGTGTGTGTGTAAAGAAGCAGAATCATCTACAACATGGATGCCAAATTTGTGGCGTCATGTGATGTTGTGTGACGTTTTTCCCTTCACAGAGCTGGGGTGGGTGTGGCCTGCATGTGACACATCTGGCCCCCGGGCTGCCATTTTGATACCCCTGATGTACAACATATGGCACTGTATAAGAAGCACAACAGCCACTACAGCAGACAGAAGACTAGCAGAATACAACTATGAATTGTTGACTGCCAAGTAGCAGTCAAAAGACATGATGAAAACTTTATGTCATAACAGAGAGACAGATTAACCATATTTTCAACTGGGAAACTGTGAGCATGCCAGTCCAATGAAATCCAAAAATGCTAGGAAGCTTTGTTTGGCATTCAGACAACTCAGCCATCAATGGACACATAGAGATAAGCCACATTTATACATCAATTCAAAGGAAACAATAAAAAGCTAAAAAGGAAATAAAAAGACCAGAACATTTCCTCTTTAGATTCAACACTGAGATCAATGGCAATTAATATCAGGCAAAGAAACAAGCAAAAAACAATACTCTAATCAAGGATCTACCAAGCACAAAGCACACCTCAACTGGCAGGGCAAGCTATAGTACAGTATATAAACAGGAGAAAACACCACACTCCCTGGCACTGATGATGTTACCTAGTAAGGTAATGAAAGATTTACAAGCAAACAACCAAGTTCACAGAACATCAAGGATTCTACAGTTCAACACTGAAATACATATATTTTCTTCTAATGTATCTTTAGGATGTTTCTAATTTTATTACTCAATCAAATTCAATAGTTGATGGCTAGATTCATATTCAGACCTGAATAATTAATTCCACTGCTACCTTCCAAATATAGAATATAGGCTGGAGACTCTTACTGATATGAAACATGCTAGCTTCCCCCTTTGATAGGAATGTGCCATCAAGAACACATTATATCAATACTTGAGATTGCATGCAGCTAGTTTCCTGTTGCTTCTAAATTCAAAGGATTGGCTCTGACATCCAAAGAAGTTGGAAAATCAATAATGACATGAATATTGAATCAAGACACACAAATGACTATTGTTTTGTGATTTATAGCATCAGTTAGCTTAATCTTTAGAGTCATAGTACTTTACAAAGGTAAACCAGTAAATTCTGAACATATTATGGATGAAGAATAAGATGCCATGAAAAAAAAATTACTTGTCCAAGGTATAATAAACTATGATATTGACCATGAAATTGAATATATAACTCTTGCTTATTTGTATTACTTTCACTAACTGTAGACTTTCGCTATCCTTTGTGTTTAATTTTGTGTTGCAATGCCTTCTCTGCTTAGCAAGCTTTGAAGTTGCGCAGTAATTTCTTTGCCAGATCAATAGTGTTGGGGAAGTTTCTTTTCTTTTTAAAATACATTCCTTTTTTTAATGGAATGGCAAAATGTACTGGCTAAAATACTACAAAATCCAGAGTAAAAGATCCAGGATAATAGATATATATACACTTGGATGTTTGCTTTTACACAAACACACAATTTTATGCTTGTCTTTGTTGAGCAATATTTGGAATCTAATATTAATTGGAAATAAATTATGTTTATAAATATTTTTATTAAATGTATTTGATCATTTTATATCACTTTTACAGTCTTTGCAGTGCTCCAGCATCAATAATATTCATATATAAATATCAATTACATTCCTTTTTCTTCCTTTAACTATATATATTGCCATTAAGTTTAATTATATCTCTTAAATCTTTATATTTAATCTTTACTTCTATTTTCTAGCATTTATACCATGTGTCCCAGACCAAATGATATTCCGTTTCCCCTCTTTCTTTTAATTCTAATGATAGCTTGACCATCTCCATACAATCTAACACCTTTTTTATCACCATTCCCTCAGAAGGCGTGTTGACCTGTTTCCTATTTTGCGCATATGCAATTCTGGCTGCAGTTGTTATGTGCATTATAGTATATTGAATTTTCTTATTGTATAATTTGAAATAAATTATGAAAAAGCTACCTGATTTCTTAAATTAATAAAATGTTTTCTAAATCACAGTGTGTTTTTCAATATTTGGAACATCATCCCACTGGATATCAGACTGCTCTCTCTCTCCCTCTTTTTAGTCTTTCATAAATCCTTAAAATCACCAACTAGGGGATCTGACTGTGCAGTAGAAACTGTCTAGTAGTCAATAATTGTGTTCACTAGTTTTAATACCTTGGCTGTGGATTATGTTATACGGTTTTATATGGTTTTTATATATTTTATATATAAAATATATATATATTGTATTCTGACTTTTTGTATGATTTTTAATTGTTTCAAGCCGTTCAGTTATACATTTGAAATGGATGGTTGTGGCTATATAAATTGAAATAATAAAAAAACAAGCAAAGAAATAACAATGTACGCTTTCTTATCTTCCTTTGTATACTTTTGGAGAATGAAGGAGTTAAGTATAATTTCAGCTTCTATTCCCATCTCTGGTAGCAGAAATCATTTGTCCCAGACTTCTAATTCATCATCTATTTATAAAATCAGTGAGGGCCACTTCATGAGATATGCAGTGGGAGGAGAAACTGTTTTAAGTGGGAAAAGAAAATACTGCTACTTTAAAAGTTTTTTAAAAAAATCATTATTCATCATTAAAAAATAATGTGTGTCTGACCAGTTGCTCTGAATTGCAAATGGTATGTAAAAAAATGGATGTGCCAATAATTAGTGCCATCAGTTACGGGTGACATTTGTTACTTGGACAAAGTATACTAAGTGCATATTGAGTGTAATTGCTCTTGGTGTATTATTCTTTCTCCCGCTGTTTTTGATATAATAGTTGGATTTACTGCTTTCCTCATTCTCACATTGTGATTCACCCAATCATAATTTATGAAAAGGTTCAGTATTTCTTTGCTCTCTCTCCCCAGCTTCTTCCTTTGGGAAGGGAACTTTTTCACAAACCATGAAATTGATATTTTTTTAAACAAATTACAATATCTCTAAAACCGAGGGACCACTGTGATATACAGTAAGGCAATTCAAATAAAATACTGTATATGAACTTTCCATAATCATAATATGATCATTCTAAAATTTATGAGATCTTTTTCTCTTGCATATTTTAGAACACTGAACTGATTTCAGTTCACTGAAGCAATTAGCATTTTAAGATAATTTTGGCTGTGCATGGATTCTTACACAAGGTTTATTTTAATGGCCAAATCTCTGAATAATAGTCAAACCATATACAGTATATTTGTATTTTTCACAGGCAAGAGAACTGGGCCTAGATAACAGTGATTGGAGAGAAGAATCATTGGCTGACCAAGGATTATGCTTATTATATGTGAGATGGGGGATGGGGAATAAAGGCTGCTAAATGTCTGGGGCAAATCCATCACATTGATAGTAATGGGAAGAGCCCTGGAAGAGTTCGCTTGCAGTATTGCAAGCGAACTCTGCCCACAGCAAGGAGTTTGATCCTGACCAACTCAAAGTTGACTCAGCCTTCTATTCTTCTGAGGTCGATGAAATGATTGTTGGAGGCAATATGCTGATGTTGTAAATCATCCAGAGAGTGCTATAAAGCCCTATGTGCTTGTATAAAAGTCTTAAGAGCCATTGCTATTTCTATTTAGGAAGAGGTCTTTGTGATATAAACATTTAGCCCTTTGAGAATGACTGAATCAAGAAACAGACTGAACCTTATTATTACATGGTATTATAATTTTGAAAGTCTGTAAGAGCTTCCCTTTCCCTCCCTGTTAATAGATAAAAGAATTAGGCAGAGCATTTTTAAAATTTATTTCTTACACCCTCACCCTGTTCAGGGTAAGCTGATGTTTTTGTTTTGGCTGCTGCATGCTTTCTTCAAGGCTATCCCCATACTCCTCTAAATCATTTTAGGGCTCACGTTGTAGATGTGAGCCAAACAACTGGAAGAAAACTAAGTCTTATCAATCATGGAGGATTGCTCCAAAGTCCAAATAAGAAAACATGTAGGCTGTATATTGACTCTGGTTTATGTCTCTCAGTTAGTTGTTTTTCAAAGATATTGTTTGTTTGTTAACTACGCCATTTTATATTCTGTCCAATCATCTTCTCTATTTTTCACTGTTTGAAGGTAATAGGTAGCATAAACATACAAAACAAGCAATAACTATAAAAACTATCTAAAAATTAAATGTTGTGGATTACATTTAAAAAACCCCAAAGATAAAAAAAACATGTGCTCTCCACATAAGGATGATTTAAGCAGATTTACAAATATTCCAAAGGTCCAACACCATAATATTGGTGGGACGTTTTACACATTTACTAAATTACGACACAGGGCAACCTAGAGGGTGATTATTACACAGGGATGGGACAACTATAAAGGCTTCTAGGGCATTTCATATCTCTTGCAGGCAGCAAATTAAAACTTAAGAGTTGCTCCACTACATTTTGCTTCAGAATAGTGTTATACTTTCCATTTTTACAGATAAATCTGGTGTGTGAAAGTTAAAGAGAACAGAATAGAGGCCAGGACTCATTATTCATATATCATGACAAAGGCCACCCTGATTTCAGGTTCTAAGAATAAACTTTCTTTTCAGAAAGTCCTCTGAGAAGAAAGAGCAAAGCTAGGTGTTAAAAAGTCACAATAAACATTCTCCATATAATCATACAATCCTGACTTAACGCTATTCTGATTTGTGCTCATTATAAAAGCCTGGAATTCTAGAGAACAAATGTCTCTGTGAAAATATATCTGCACCTGACTTTTTAATGTTTTTAAAAATACTTTTCTGTTAAAAACAGCATGCTGCAGAACAAAGCTTTATCCACTAGCAAATGAATTATTTAGAAAATAAATGGATATATCTTTGGGAAGAGCCAGTGGGAGGGAGCATAATCTGATTAATTGGTGCTTTATTACTGGCTATGCCTCCAGAGGCAGAGAGTTTTGAATTCTCATCAGTCATTCTATGATAATTTTAAATGTGCCCAGCAATCATCCAAAATTGGGGCTTGATGTACTTTATCTTCAGTGTCACTTGATCAACCTTGTTTGGGCACTACACTTAGAAAAGAACATGAGCAAACTGAGACAATATCAACTATCAAGATGGTATTAGTTCTAAAAAGCAAATCCTGTGCAGCAGTGGTGGGATTAAAATTTTTTACTACCGATTCTGTGGGCATGGCTTGCTTGGTGGACGTGGCTTGGTGGTCATGTGACTGGTTGGGCATGCTTGGTCATGTGGCTGGGTGGGCATGGCTTGGTGGCCATGTGACTGGGTGGGCATGGCAAACTAAATGTCACTCACGTCAAGTGGGCCCTCGCCTGGCCCCTCCCCTCCCAGTCAAACCCAGCCTCAACGTATCTATAGTTCTGTAAAAATGTTAGTCACCTTTTTTTGACTTTATTATCTACATACTATAGATGTACTTTCAGGGACCACTGAAAGGAGGAAATGGCTCACATGCTTTGCCCAAGAGTGTGATAGGCAACAGGCTTTTAAGGGGCTGCCAGAAAGAAGGTGGGTCAATGTATTTTCCAAAGCACCAGAAAGCAAACAAGAAGCAATGGATGGAAACTGAACAAAGAGAGAAGCAACCTAAAACTAAGGAGAAACTTCCTGACAGTGAGAACAATTAACCAGTGGAACTGCTTGCAACCAGAAGTTCTGGGTGCTCAATCCCTGGAAGTTTTTAAGAAAAGACTGGACAGCCATTTCTCAGAAATGGTGTAGGGTTCCCCCCAAGGTCCCCCAAGGTCCCTTCTAAGTGTTATTACCTTTCCCAGGACCTCTACTCAGAGTTTGGTATCCTCAGTTTTCCTGCCTGGCAAGGGGTTGGACTAGAAGACCTCCATAGTCCCTTTCAACTCTGTTAAACACACATGTATTTATGTTCTGGACTATAGACATGTCAACCCTGGTGGCTCAGGCTGTTAAATGCCTGCTCTTAAGATCCAGCTGTCTACAATTACTGTGGGCTCGAATCCCACCAGGCTCAAGGTTGACTCAGCCTTCCATCCTCTCGGGGTAGGTAAATTGAGGACCCAAGATTGTTGGGGGCAATAAGCTGACTTTGTAAAAATGCTGCTTAGTAATAAGCAGGCAGATACAATGGAATGAAGGCTATTGCTGAGCACACTGGGTTGTATCCCAAAAATTGTAAGCCACCCTGAGTCTTCGGAGAAGGGCGGCATATAAATGTAATTAAAAAAAAAACCCTGAAAAATACCTGGGCAAAAGAAAAGCAGTAAAATCACACTAGGTGTAGGGACAGTGTAAAATATCAACACATGATAAATAATGGAACAATTAAAAATAATAGCACAGACTTTTCCCTGTCCCTTTCTCTCCCTTGCTTACCATTTCTTTTTCTTTCTTTCTCTCTTTCTTTTTCTCTTTCTGTCTTTCTTTCTCTCCCTTCCTCTTTCTTTTCTTTCTTTCTTTGTTTCTCTCTCACACACACATACACACCACATACTCTCTCTCCCTTCTTTCCTATTTCTTTTTCTTTCTTTCTCTTTCATACTCTTCCTTCCTCTTTCTTTCTTTCTTTCTTTCTTTCTTTCTTTCTTTCTTTCTCTCTCTCTCTCCCCTTCCTTCCTTCCTTCCTTCCTTCCTTCCTTCCTTCCTTCCTTCCTTCCTTCCTTCCTTTCCCTTCTTCTTTCTCTCTTGCTCTTTCTCTTTCTCTCTCTCTCTCTTTCTCTTTCACACACACACACGCGCGCGCGCAAGCAACTACCCTGGCCTTTTGCATGGCTGACCACACAAAACGGTGCAAACTCACCACAAAGCAACCCACACAATAGGTGTAATTCTTGGCCCTTCCCTCCCCCCCGCAGCCAAGTCTCCAGAATCCTCTATGCCAGAAAGATCATTTCCCCTAGTGGGGACGGGAATGCATGTCGCTGCTAGGCCTCTCGGAGCTTAGGATGCGGCTCCCTTCCTCCTCGCCATGCACTGGCTCTTTTACCTGCTGATCTTTTGAGCAAAAGGAAAAGCGTGCCCTCACAATCTCATGCCTGCAACAAAAGCCAGGTTTGGAAAACGCATGCCTGAGGTGGAGGAGTGGTCCTTCTTAACAAACTCCAAACTGTTGCTGCTGCTGCAAGCCATGAATCCAGGCTTGGAGTAGCTTTTGGAGCTTAACAGCCATGCGTTTTCAACTGCTCCTTTAAACTGCTCCAAGCCTGGATTCTTCATGGGTACTGGAAGTACTGGCTCCTCCCCCGCATCAGCCCAAACTCCCTCTCACTCCAGGCACTTTAACTCACAAGGGGAAACCATACTTCCAGCGCCCATGAGGAATCCAGGCTGGGAGCAGTTTTGGAGCTTAACGGACTGCTCCTCCATCCCCAGTCAGCTGGTTGAAAATGTATGGTTGGGGCGGAAGAGCAGTCTTCCTTTAAACTGCTCTAAGCCTCGGTTCCTCGTGGGTGCTGGCTAGTTGCCTTCCCCGCCACCAGCCACAGGAGAAAGGCAAGGATGCGGGGACAGTGGGGGCACCCCAGCAAGTGGTAGCCCGGGTGACTGGGTTGGGGGCGTGGCCAGCCAGAAGTCGCTACTCGTTCAGCGACGCACGCCTAATTGTTGCTACCAGTATGTATGCCCGAACTGGTGCGAACCAGTTGAATACCACCACTGCTGTGCAGAATAGATCTATAAAAAAGCAGACTGAGCACAGAGATATGACAATAGTCTTTAAACATTCTAAGGACTGTTCCACAGACATGGATTATTTTACGCACAAGAGGAATGTTTTACCCACAAGAGGGTCTGTGAGCTTAACAGTAATGCTGTCAGCAAGAAACTGAAGCTGGATCATGTTCTGTCAAAGATGCTTCCAAGATATCCTGCTCTGAGCAGAGTGTTGGATTGGTTGACCCCTATGATATCTTACAACTTTGTGACTATATCTTATATTATCATTTTTGGACTATGTTATTCATTCCATTCTCACTTTATATATTTTTGATCATACAAATAACCATTTCTTATTCTTTGAACAGGATACACTGAATGCATTGAAGAGCTGGCTGTTTTCCCAAATCCTATTAGGGTAGATAGTTCCCCTTGTTGGATTTTTTTCATGTTGTAGACATTTTTGTATTGAATGGCTGGAGTTAAAACAACAAAATGCATTTGAAGGCTCAACACAAGCCTAGGATTAGCAATTGCAGTCTCTGAAACTCTCTCATGGATTTGTTGCCTATTGACCCAAAATATCTGTTAAAGCTACTTGTGTCAGGTTTTATGTAATCTCCTGACACTTCAGCCATAGATCAATTTTTAAGCTTGATTTGGCAGAAGACTCCCAGACCTAGCTTGGCTAAATTAGGATATTTGCTGTATATAAGAACAAAGCCCCTGGCATCTCTATCCTGTTGTGAGCAATCAAGTGTTTTGTATGCAGTTTCATTCTTAGGGGTTGACACTTGAAGTGTTTTCTTCTCTCCTTTCTACTCCCAATGACAGCCACATGTCATGGCTTTTGGTGTCTTTATCATGGAGAATTGTGCTATATTTACATTACAGCCATATGTGGACAACAGCTAATTGTTCGTGCCTTAATTATCTACAAACTTTAAACCACTCCTCTTTTTTCTCCTTCTTTCCTTCTTCTGATCAGTTGGGGAAGTTTGTTTCCGTGCATCTCTACATCTTTTTCATCCGAAACTCTCTCCATACATGAACTCTCCTTATCATCACCAAGATCCTTGGTGGTGCAGGCTGTTAAACGCCAAGCACTTAATTCCAGCTGCCTGCAATTATTGTAGGCTCGAATCCCACCAGGCTCAAGGTTGACTCAGCCTTCCATCTTCTCGGGGTAGGTAAACTGAGGACTCAAGATTGTTGGGGGCAATAAGCTGACTTTGTAAAAATGCCGCTTAGTAATAAGCAGGCATATACAGTGGAATGAAGGCTATTGCTGAGCGCATTAGGTTGTGCTCCAAAAATTGTAAGCCGCCCTGAGTCTCCGGAGAAGGGCAGCATATAAATATGAATAAAAATCAAAAATCAAAAATCTCTAGGTTGGATAATTTCAATGACCGTTCATTAGTTGTGCCATAGTTTTCTTCTTTCTTTGAGTCAGAACTGGAAGAAGCTTATTCTGTAGCCAGTGAGATGGTTTGGATTTGTAAGAATATTGCAAATATTAAAGGTTAAAGGATGCCTGATCTGCTACCTCATAGAAATATTCCAAATAATAAGCATTTCTGCTTCAAATTTTTAGTTCTCTTCTGTTGGGGGTGTGCAAGGTAGCATTCCAGGTTTAAGAGGAAATACTAGAAAGTAAAGTCCATTTCCTGTGTTGTCTGGAAGCTGCAGGCAAATGGATACAGGATTGATGTGTATTATTCAGGGAATGGTCCAATAAAGTTGACATCCAGCTTCTTAACAAACATATGGAGGGAAATAACTGACAGCAAACCAGTATGATAGCCAGTCATGATGTGGAAATGAGTTTCCTGGGAGGATAATCAATAGAGTGCTTGAAAGTAGTTTCAGCATAAACCAGTTGATTCTTAAGGAAGTCTGACATTTCTGAAAAAAACCAGGAGGCGTCCAGAACAGAAGAAATTGGGAAATTGGTAGGAAAAGTGAGTCATCTGAAATGATGACAATTGTGTGAACTGCATTTTAAGCATGAACTAAATCTTTATAAATAAATGTAACCATAGGTAAAAAGATTTGCTGGAGTTTTTATTCTTTATAATGATATTGCTGTTATATAATATTTGTCCTCTCTATCCAGGTATGGCTGAAAGGCAGGTGATGTTTTACTTCTAGTAGGTGATACAGATCTTTAAATATGTTTTGTGAACTATGGTTTTTGTCAGAAATCAGAAGATTGGGCAAGATATGATTCTAAACCAGTTGGAGGTAGAAAGGCATTCACAAGAGGAAATGACCAACTACCACTAGAATAGTATTTGGTTCTTTGACATATAGTAGGAAACTATATCCTAAAGCCTCTGTCCATAGGGCAGAGCCTACATTTTTTTCTGTTGTTTTCATGGCAAGAGATATATTATGATGAAACAATTCTTGGCATGTGGTCCATCCAGAGGTAAAGTGATTTCCTTCTACTCCCAATGAATATATAGCTTGTAAGGCCCTTTCCCAGGACTTTGGAAACACTAAATAAAAAATGCATTACAATTTTGTTGTTTAGCTGTGCTTGGTTATAGAAATTCTTGCATTCTGTTATGGTTGTGAGCATAACAATTGGCCATTAATAAACTCAACTCTATAAAGAGAATTTCTTTCTTTCTCTTTTCTTTTTACTTTATATTAGAATTATTAAGTTTTTAATTTTTTTAAAAAAATCTTTAATACAGATTATATATTATAAAACAGAGTCAACTCTCAAAGGAAATTTGATAGGCTGAGATGACAGAGTCAACAATGCTGCTTATAGCAGAGAATTAACTAAGTTGCATATTAACTGATAGTAATGCATGTTTCTGCTTGTCTGGACTCCACTTAATTTTTGGTTGTTCTAATCTCTTAGCTGTGAGGAGATGATGTCACCTTATTTCTTGACATGAAAAATGTACAACAGTTAGGAAATTTGTTTGCAGAATGCTTTGCTTCCTACTAATGCAACACCTTTGGGTGCTTTTTAAGAAAGAATTTTAGAAGGGCAATCTTGTGTGAAACACCCAGGTTCTCCACAATATACAAATTGGTAAGAAATTTCTGGTGGGTGGTTGAGACTGGGTTTAATTGGTATGCACCTTAACAAATGCAACATCACAGTTTGCCAGCTAGAATGCCTTTCCCTTTTTGCCTTTTACCTTCTCTGCTATTAATAATGGAAGACATATTATTACCTTCCATTATTGAGAACCCATCTAAGTATGTGGGAATGCTGAGCTCTGCATCAACCCATTCTCCCCCAATAATTTTATTAAGGCCTATGTTAAGCAGATAAAGCTAAAACAAAACCCACTCACACTTTATTACTCTATTTTAAATACAACCAGATACATCTTCATTCCAAATCTCACTTATTTTCTATAAACACATCTCTAATTCTTTAGTTGTCCTTATTAATCAGCAAAGTTCCAGTGAAAATGAATGAAAATACCTAACAATGTAATATATAATTCTCCTTTCCATTTAGTCTAACCCTCCCATTAACAATATGGAAAAAAGCTATTAAACATGTACATCTCCATAAATAATAAACCCTTATTTAGATACCAAAAATAATGACATAGATTACAAACTAATCCATTACACTATTAAACATTTTCAAAGGAAAAACTATCAAATCCAGCTAATTATTAAATATCACCAAATATAACAGAACATTTTTTAACCATAGTCAAAGAAACATTTCTTTTTCCCTTCTTTCTCCCAGGCATACCATTGATAAAACTCTAACTCTGTTGTACTGTCGTTGCCTCTTTTCTTGAAGTCCTTATTATCGGATAAAGTTCATTTGAAATTTCCATGAAATAACTCCAATACATCTCTTACTGTATATTTCAATTTATAGGAGCAGTCTATGCCACTGTTTTGATTCATTATTTGCATATCCTTTTGGATTTTTGAATAAACACATAAATCCATTTGAAAATCCAATATTTACATATTTCTTTTAAGATACAATTTTAAAGTCTGCCATGTTGGTCTCTTCAAAAGAATTCATTCATCTTTAGCATCAAATTTTGATTCCAGTAATGACTTTAAAAAATTGAGCACTTAGAAATACACAGACAACATTTCCTTTAAAGTGGACATCATGTGCTTCAGTAATCGACATTCAAAGTTTTGTTTTGTATTTGAAATGTAAACAAGGAATTTTTCCCATACCAGAAGATCTTTCTAATTAATTTTAAATTCAAATCAATTTTGCAAAGTCTTAGTATTTAAAATGGATTTAAAAGTTTCCAGAAATAGAACTCTAAAGTCACTGCTTTGCTGTATGTTAAAAATTTGCAAAAAATATTACAAACCAGAAAATGCATAATTTTCTTTCTTTTTAAATGGACTGAAGAGAAATTCATCTAGTGATTGGTAGGCTTGTGATTCTGAAGGTTTTCAACTTAAAGAGGCAATTAAAAAAAGTAAAGTTCCAAAGTGATTTAAAAGATGAATTTGGTCGAACTTTGAGTTCATGAAAGGTTGCATTTAGCTTTCAGGATAGAACCTGTGACTCCCAGCTGATTGCAAGTGGCTGCAAAACATATGTTTCTGCAATCTACTCATTAAAAAAAATCACCTATTTCCAAGTAAATAAAGACAATCTTCAGATTTCTATTTGTTCCAGAGAGAATTTTGGCAGTCTGGCTTTCACATCCATCTGCCTTTTTGGCCATAATGCTCCTAAAATCTGTACAGTGGAGAAAAATGTGTCTTGTGTCACCAGAAGTTCAACATTACACCAAATCTAATGCCAATCTGAGCTATGTATGTGGTGAATGTGATAGCACATGGAACCCTTGGTGTTTCATTTATACTTTTTCCATCAGATTCCCAATATTCCCATTTTTATTGCATATGTATTAATGTTACTCAGTTTCATTCCCCTCCCACTGACAGTTCTTGAACCAAGAAATGTGCTTGTTTGAAGACTATATTCTGATTTCTAACTCTTGTCTTGCTTTGTTTACTCAGAATCTATGTCTCTTTCCCACAGTTTCCTAAATTACAGAAAGATTGTACAAATGTATTCACTTTCTTTTTATGGTGCTCTACTGATATGCGTTCACATTTGTTTTACAAATTGAAAAATAAGGCTATCGGTTGCATGTTATAAACAACCCATTTATTCTCCCCTCCCTAATTTGATTTTTGAAAGCTGCTCCTGGTTAATGTTTGCTCAATTGCAGTATTAATATTTTATGTTAAAACAATATTGGAAAACCTACATGAATAAATTTATTAAAATGTCAATATTTGCTTCTCTAAATATAAGTTTGCTTATGTATGAATTTTTGTATATTCCCAAATACATATGTGTTTGTAAATGGAGGCTATAGAATGCATTTTTTCCAAGTATTTTCAATCATTTTCAATAAATCAACTTTCACTGATGTAACTAGCCTTATTGGCTTTATGGAATCATCATGATTGATAAACTTATCTTACCACATCATTGGATGATGCATGTAATTGGTTTTATAATACTGAATGATTAGCAGTTTGCGTCAAATAACTACTGACTTGCTGTCATCTACATGCAATGAATTTGTATTGGCTGTTTGCTCAAGATTATAAAGGTCATGCAGTGAATTTTTGTCTTTAGTCAATATTGTCCTATGTTTTCTATTGACATGCTATGGGAAAGATTTATCTCATTGAAAACCAAATCCTTGTATCAGCATGCCAGCCATGAGCAAGCTCACAATGACTACAAATGTTCATTTCTTTGGTATTTATGTAATCATTCCCAATCTTCTTCCTGCCCTCAAGGTCTTATTAAGAAAATCCAAAACGATATTGAAAGCAGTATGAAAGGACTCTGAGTATCATTAGAATTGGATAAATAGTCTAAAGTGTTTTCTGGAGTTTTGAGCAAACTTAATTTCTTTTTAAACATCTTTCATTTTAATTCCTTGAATCTTCCTTAGAAGGAATGAATACATATACACACACACACACACACACACACACACACACACATATGGGAAATGGGTAATCAGTGAAATAAGTACAAGTTTGTGGAACCATGAACTTCAGGAAGCCAAAAAAGAGGAAGTAAAGTAATCTTGCAGAGTTGTCAGCGACTAATTTGCGTAACACTTAAAATAACACACTGGAAAGATGCATAATTCCCAAATGAGGAAGAGATGCAATTTGAAATGTTTAAAATAGAAAACATTTTGTTAAAAACTAGACTGTTATTCTCTGCTTACTTCCCCAGATTTAGCTGCTATCCTAAAGATACAACCTAAAGTTGTATATTCTTCTTGCATAGGATATATATTCATTTTGTTTGAAAGTAGTAGCAGATGAGGTTCAGCTTTTTTGTACTTCAGTTGGGAAGAAACAAACTGTAGCAATAAATGTAATCCATTTCTTCTCTCTCACACTTTTTCAAATGGGTAAAAATATAAAGCTTGGAAAATCCAGATGATCTCATAATTGGTTATTGATGAGTGCCCAGGGCAATACTGACTGTTTCTGCTGATAAAAACTTTCTTAGAGCATGTAATGTCAGCACTGATTTACTTTTCTAAAACAGTGAAGCATTGTTCCAAGCAAAACCAAGGAAAGCAGAGGTAATTACCCAAAAACAAAACAAAACAAAAACCAGAACAAGAAAGGTATTGAAATATCTGGTTAAAATGAGTGTTAAACTGCATATTAAGATGATCTGAAATATCTGCTTCCTTTTTGTCTTTTTTGTTTTTTAGACCATATGCCAGGATCAAAAAAATAATAAGGTTTCAGTATAAGTTCATTTTTTAATAGAAGAATAACATCAAAATTGCAAATAATACAAAATGTACAATACATATGATGATGGATCCTGAAACAGCAGAGAGCTAAGAGCCATCGAGAACTCAATGTTTCAAAGCCTCATTCTTTATGCCTTTCTGAAGAGCTTAATGAAATGTGGTGGCCTCAGAATTTCTACCTTTTTCTTGAGCATTCTAGTTTTGCATTTATTTATATAACCCTGAAGATTATTCTATATCATTTTTTCAGTTTCCCATATTAGTGAATTTGCCTACTCACAAGAATCAATACTTGCAGCACTTTCAAAGTCATTTAAAAATATAAAATTATAGGTAGTCCTTGACTTACAATATTTTCATTTAGTGACCGTTCAATGTTACACCAGCACTAAAAAAAATGACTTATGACAGTTTTTTTACAGTTACAACATTTGCAGCATCTCAATGTGATCAAAATTCAGATGCTTGGAACTGGTTCATACTTATGACTGTTGCAGCATCCCGGGGTCATGTGATCACTTTTTGCAAATTTCTGACAAGCAGAGTCAAATGGGGAAACCAGATTCATTTAACAACCAAGTTACTAACTTACCAACTGCAGTGATTCACTTAATAATCGTGGCAAGAAATGTCATAAAATGGGGCAAAACCCACTTAAAAAATTCTCATTTAACAACATAAAGTTTGGGCTCAATTATGGTTATAAGCCAAGAACTACCTGTATAATAAAAGATGTTTATCCCAAAATTATTAGGACTCTGGACACATCATCTGGACATATTCAGAATGAATTCTGCACATGCCTGAACATGATGGCTGCTTCATTTTAGTGCGCTGAGGGAAGACGCTGTTTTTTTTGTCTGAGAGGGGTGGTATGGGACTCGCAGCAACCCCCCCCGGCTGGTTTCAGCACCAGAAGATTCGGGCAGCGGGCTGCTGTTTCTTTGGGCCGAGTTGTCGGTGAGCTGCGTGGATCTGGCAGCGAATCCGGCGGTGGCCTTTCTCTTCGTTCTTCTGGGCCATGGACCTGGGTGTGTGGCATGACGAGGCAGCGCTGGGAGCAGCAGTGGAGGTGGTGGTGGTAGCCACGATGCAGCCACGGGCACTGCGGATGTTGAGGATGAAAACAGCTGAGGGTGTTAACAACGGTGAAAACAGTGGGGAGGCCAATGCTGATGGCAGTGGTGGTGGGGATGGGTGGCGGTCCAGCTGGCAACGTTGTCGAGCCTGGAGATGGAGGTGATTTTTGGCCCAAGATTGTTGCCGGCCTGGTCTCCTGCCAAAACATTTTGGGGGCCATCCCCCTCCCATCCTCCCCTCCCACCACCCCTTTAAACTGAGTGATTTTTTGCCCAGCCATGGTGTTCCATCTATGCTGGTTACGGGGGGGGGGCGCTGTGTCTATCGGCCTTGGTTTTTTATCTGCCAAGGCCTTTTCCCCTCCCCCCCTTATACTCGGCTGTTGGTATGAGGGATTCGGGTGCACCCTACCCCTGCAGTGGGAATGTAGTGTGGTGGGTGCAACCCCCCTTTTTTCCCCCGCCTATTATTTCATCTGTCGGGACTGGTCTGCTGGGGCAACCACGGTGAGAGCATGGTGTTTGGTCCTGTCAGTGGCTCTTGTCATCGGCCACAGGGTTACTGTGTGAAGGTAACCTGGACTTGAACTTGGACTCCCCCGCGGACGGATATCAGGACCTGGCCGAGTCGTTTAACATCTTTGTATACCCGGACATTTTATTTCCATCTGCCGTCTATGCCCTCTTTTATGTTTATAGTTTAATTTTTTACGTGTTTTAATTTTTATGTGTTTTAGTTGCTTCTAGTTTAATCACATTTTTAGATAAATTGGGTGAGTGTAGTGAGTGAGTGTAGGGAGCGAAGGAGTGTGTGAGGGTTAAGATTCCCACCGGCTGGAGACAGTGGTTGACGGTAGTGGGGGATGGAACATGACCGCGGAGGAACTTAAGGGACGGCCGATCTCAGTGGTGACTGGGAGAGGCAGATATGGCGGGAGCCATGGGGTTAGCCATCATTGGGGAATGCGTACTCACCAATTGGTGGCGGTACCACATTCCGACCCCTCGAGCTCTTCTCAGGGACCCACTGGCCAGGGAAGACCGGGCTCTGGGCTCCGGCTGTTGCTTTTAAATGCCAGGTCGGTAGTAAGGAGAGCTCCTCTGATCCATGATTTAATCCTGGAGGAGAGGGCCGACCTGGCATGTATTACTGAGACCTGGTTGGGGCCGGAGGGGGGGTTCCCCTCATTGAGATGTGCCTCTCTGGGTTTCAAGTGGTGCACCAGCCGTGACCTCAGGGCAGGGGCGGTGGAGTGGCAGTAATTGCTCGTTGGGAATTATGTCCACGGGAAGGCCCTGTTCTGGAGATAGACAGGTGTGAGTCCCTCTTTCTGAAGTTGGACCTAGGGGTTCAGGTGGGCCTGTTGTTAATGTACCTGCCTCCCAGCTGCATTGCAATGGCCCTGCCTGGACTGCTCGAGGGAGTAGCCGGGTTGGCGGTTGGGTTCCCCGGGCTGGTGGTGCTTGGGGACTTCAATCTGCCATCCCTTGGTGAATCCTCAAGCATAGCCCAGGAGTTCATGGCCTCCATGGCAACCATGGACCTGACCCAAGTAATTCTAGGCACGACTCATCAGGGGGGCACATGCTCGATCTGGTTTTTATCTCTGAACAATGGCACCATGATCTGATATTGGGGGAAATAGTCACCCAGCCCTTGTCATGGTCAGATCATTCCCTTGTAAGATTGGACTTCCTGACGACCACTCCATGCCGCAGGGAGGCGGGACCGACTAGGTGGTTCTGCCCCAGGCACCTAATGGACCCAATTGGGTTTCAGAGGGAGCTTGGGGCCTCAGTTGAGCCCACAGTTCTATTGAGGCCCTGGTGGAAGCCTGGAATAGTGCAGCCACCGGGGCCATAGATCGGGTTGCGCCTTTGCGGACTCTCACTGTCCACGGACCTCAGAAATCTCCTTGGTTTACCAAGGAACTCTGGGGGATGAAGTGGCGGAAGAGATGCCTAGAACGCTGCTGGAAGAAAAGTCGGGCTGAATCTGACTGGACACTGTTGGGAAGTCATATTGATGCCTATCTAGTGGCGATAAGAGTGGCACAACGATCATATTGGGCCAGTCTTATCACATCTGCAGACTGTCACCCGGCCGCCCTGTTTCGGGTGACACACTGCCTCTTAAGATCTGAGGAGGCGGAGGAACCCCTGCAGGGAAGGGCCGAGGAATTTGTTCAGTTTCTTGCAGATAAAGTCACTCAGATTCGGTCAGACTTGGACTCTGGCTGGGCAGAGTCCACTGAGGTGGCAGAGGCAGGTCTTAGTCCTTTTATCTGGGATGAGTTTGTCCTGGTTGGCCCTGATGATGTGGAAAAGGCCCTGGGAGCAGTGAATGCCACCACCTGTTTACTGGACCCATGTCCCTCCTGGCTTGTTTCAACAGGCTGGGAGACGACATGCAGCTGGCTCCAGGAGATTATAAATGCTTCTTTGGGTGAGGGGTGTGTTCCTCATGCCTTGAAGGAGGCTGTGGTTAGGCCCCTCCTCAAGAAGCCTTCCCTGGACCCAGCTGTTTTAAATAACTTCCGTCCTGTCTCCAACCTTCCCTTTTGGGGGAAGGTTGTTGAGAAGGTGGTGGCGCTCCAGCTCCTTCAGGCCTTGAATGAAGCTGATTATCTGGATTCCTTGCAGTCTGGTTTCAGGCCTGGGTACAGCACCGAGACGGCTTTGATCACACTAGTGGATGATCTCTGGGGGCCCCGGGATGGGGGGTCTCCTTCCATCCTGGTGCTTCTTGACCTCTCAGCGGCTTTCAATACCATCGATCATGGTATCCTTCTGGGTCGGCTCAGGGGGCTGGGAGTTGGAGGCACTGTTTTACGGTGGTTCTCCTCCTATCTCTCTGACCAGACTCAGTCGGTGTTGGTGGGGGGGCAGAGATCGAGCCCTAGGGCCCTGCCATGTGGGGTCTCTCAGGGTTCTATTCTTTCCCCCTCCAATTTAATATCTACATGAAACCGCTGGGTGAGATCATCCATCGACACGGGGTTGGGTACCATCAGTACACTGATGATACCCAGTTGTATATCTCTATCCCCGGTCAATCTAGTGAGGCTGTGGAGGTGATGTCTCGGTGCTTGGAGGCTGTGAGGGTCTGGATGGGGACTAATCAGCTCAGACTCAACCCTGACAAGACCGAGTGGCTGTGGGTCCTGCCCCCTCGGGTTCCAGTTGATTATCCAACTTTGGTACTGGGGGGAGAGAAATTGCTCCCCTCAGAATGAGTTCGCAACTTGGGGGTCCTTCTGGATCCACAGCTACAATTTGATCGCCACCTTACAGCTGTGACCAGAGGGGCCTTTGCACTGGTTCACCTGTTGCGCCAGTTGCGACCCTTCCTGGATCGAGGGGCTTTACACACAGTCGCTCATGCCCTTATCACCTCCCGATTGGACTACTGCAATGTGCTCTACATGGGGCTGCCCATGAAGAGCACTCGGAGACTTCAGCTGGTGCAAAATGTGCCGCGCAAGTGATTATGGGTGCACCTAGGTGCGCCCATATAACACCTATCCTCTGGGGGCTGCATTGGCTACCGGTGGTCTTCCGGGTGCAATTCAAGGTGCTAGTGATGACTTTTAAAGCCCTTCATGGCTTAGGAGCGGGATATCTTTGAGACCGCCTACTGCTACCTTATGCCTCCCAGCGCCCGGTTAGATCCCACAGGGAAGGCTTGCTCCGGATACCATCGGCCAGACAATGTCGGCTGGCGGGGACGCGGACGAGAGCCTTCTCTGTGGCAGCACCGTCCCTCTGGAATACGCTCCCTGCGGAGATTAGAACCATCCCCAATCTACTTGCTTTCTGCAAAGCCGTTAAGACCTGGCTTTGTTGGAGGGCATGGAATTGAGACCTTTGTTCTTCCCTCGTGTATGTTTGGATGGTATGAATAAGTTTTTTGATTTTATATTGTATAGGCAACTGCTTTTTATCTTGTTGTACACCGCCTCAAGTTCCCCGATGGGGGAAGAGAGGCGGGATATAAATTTAATAAATAAAATAATATCACTATTCTGATGTGTTGGGGGAAGGAGAGGGAGAGGGGACAGAAAGGATATGTTTAGGGAATATTGTTATAGAGAAAAGCATTTAGTTTTAGAACATAATTAGAACTTAATCTTATATGAGGAGCTGCTGTCCTTGTTTTTAAAAAAAGAGATGACCTTGTTTGGGAAGGAGAGAATTGTGGGAATGGGAGAAGAAGAAGACAGAAAAGAAGAAGACACCTGATATTGAAATCAACCAGCAACATTGCCCTAATAAGATCAAAGAAGACATACTGAGTAGGAGAGTAATTGCATGACATCTCAGGATTAGTGTCTTATGCTTCAATTACAAGAAAACACAACTTTCTTTTAAATAGGCTGATGGATTCCCTTTTTGGGATTGCAATGTTTGATGCAAATATTTTTCTGGACATTTTCATATGTATAATATCATTTCATCCAGTTCAATCTATGCGAGGTGGGGTGGGAGAGATTCCTCCCCCCCCCGTCTTTCTCTTTCTCTCTCTGAGAAAATGTCTTTTTTTTTAATGTTTTCATTTTATTTTCGCTGACTACAATTACAGAGACTATGCTTTCAAGAGAAGCTTTCAGGGTGCGGTTGATAGTTCTTTTTTCAAGAGGGGGTCCTTCACATTAATCATGCCTTTTTCTTGTGGGCTTGTTATGCAAACTTTTTAAACATGTTCTTCAGATGGTTGATCCTGAAACTGAAAACAAATTTCTGATTACTGGATGTGCTTGGAAGGACTCTATTGTTAGCCAATTGCTCCCTTTCAGAGCCCCATGAATCTCTGCCCATCCACTGCCTTGCCATGAATCTTCAGCATTCAGCCAAGGGGCTCCCAGCAACAGTGTGGAATGTCTGGAAGGAAGCAGATTCATCATCCCATCCCCTGTTTGCACACAAAGCGCAGAGGGTTTGCCTGCTCAACCTTTCCAGTTTCCACTTCAGGAAGCCAAGTCAGAAAGGGACTGCGTCCAATGGGAAGACAAAGCGAGGATGCACGGTTATTTGCCTTGTGCTGTGGATTGGCCAAGGATAACTTTCCTTCAGAAAATTTCCTGGGAGGAGGTGCATTGGAGGAGCACTGGTGGACCATTGTCAGGGGAGAAGTGCTGGTAGAGGATCATCCAAGGATTAATGCTCACAATGGGTTGGCTGTAGTGGGGGGCCTGGTGGAATGGGCACAGACATGTGCCCATAGTTAATTGTCCTAGACCCATATGAGAGTCAGTGTGGAGTAGTTGTTAAAATATCAGGATACAAACCAGGACACTATGAATTCTAGTTCTGACTTAGGCACAAAGCCACCTGGGTGACCATGGGCCAGTCACTTTCTCTTAACCTAAGGAAATTCATTTCTGAAAATCCTTGCCAAGAAAAATACAAGGTCTTAGCTATATATAAGTTTTCTGTCTTTGATTCACATAGCTAGCTGGTACCTCATTATCTCCTTTTGCTATTTCAGACCATTATTTGTAGTTCAGGTTATTGTGGTTATTATCCATTCCAGGAAAAAAAAACTTCATAAAATGAGGCTTAAAAAAGGCAGTGGTGCTATATGCAAAAAACAAATGGGGAAAAGAATATTTACATTTCACTGCAGCCAGAAAAGGATAAGAATGTTGAGAGCCAAGTTAAAAAATGTATAAAATGAGGAAGACCCAATTAAATTCCTTAGAGAAACAATGTAAAAGATTCTCACTATCCTAGATGTTGTAGATCAATCCCAACTCTAAAAGCATATGTTTCTTCTTAGTTTACTAATGTTTTTGAAAAACTGAGTTCAATTAAAGTGCACCCAGAGAATTCTATTATGTTTAGTGAAGACTTGAATATGGAAGGCAAATGAGATGGCAACTTGTAATATGAATTCAGAAAGAACAATATATGTGGAGTGGTAATTTAAAAATATGACATAGCCTACATTTAAAAGTTTCTGGTAATGCCAGAATCTATAATTTGATTTACAGTGTCTCTAGTATTGATTTACAAGACAAATATATGTCTTAGAAATTACAATTAGAAGTTACAGGTTCTAGGAAAAAATATGTGCAATTGCTAAAAGAAAGGATAAATGCTATTACTTTAAAGAAGGGTGTGTGTTAATATGTATGTGTATTCTGATTCTGCTGTTATACTTGAATTAATGACAATATTCTTATCAGAATAAGACCCCATGGTGGTGAATGCACATCAGATATATATATTTACTTCATCTCAATAAATGACCAATGCTGTACAGTTTTCTGATCCTTGAGTGTCTGAATAACACAATTATATATTTGAAACATCCAAGCATATCTTCCTTTCTGAGATAGAAAGCAATCTAAAGATGAAAATATGCTTTCACTCAAGCTATATTTTTCATAATTATGCATCTTCAGGGTTTCATAACGACCAACTTAATCACTTTTGCTGTTTAGAGGGCCATAACAGCCAATCATGATAATGACTTTGGTATTTGGTAGGAACCATTTAATGCCCAAGAGCTCTTGTTCCCAGCAACTTGATGCTACTTAAGTTTGATAGGCAGCCTCTCATTAGCACAAACTACAAAACCTCTGGCACAAAGCTCATTCCTTTAAAACAAACTCTATTCATTGATATGAAACAGCTCCAAGGACATTGATTACCTGACCTCAATTCATACATGTCATCAGCAGAATCTGACAGCCATTAAAATACTTGTATCTCCATTTCTCTAATAATTTTGAAGCACCGTTTACTTCCTTTATAGTTAATCTAAGAAATTTTTCTTCTAACTTCATTCTTTTCTTTTAATTACACACCACTTTTCCTAATGTCTAAACTCTTGATATTCTTAATTGATAATTCTTTCCAAGAAGCTGGACTTCTGGAGACACATGGCAAATTGAAGATGCCTCTGCAAAAACAAACCCAAAAAAACTGGTTATGGAATGGTGAATAGTCTGATTCTTTGAAACCTGTCTAGAAAAAGTTAGAACAGTAGATTGCCCACCAGTGCACTAGATGACTGGTCCTCATGAGGCCAGCAGATGACAGGATCAGCCATGTTGCTGCAATGGAGTAAAGACCATTAAAGCAGGGCTGTCAAAATTGTGGTGGGCAGGCCAGATGCATCACATGCTGGCCACTCCCACGCTCGGTTTAGTGAAGGGGAAAAAATCACAATATGTCAAATGTTAACACTGTGATGACACAAGTTTGACACCCCTGTTTTAAAGGACAATACATTTGCAAACATCACTTTCTAGTTACTTTTGGCTCCTTTACCATTATTCAACTTCCGAAGAAGAAAGTTGTCACCTAGACAAGTCACAAATTTCCCGGTGTATCTGTCTCCTGTCTTTTCTTAGGATGATGTAGAAGCTGATAAAGCAAACATCTGACTTAATTCCCCTAGTCATATCTTAAAAATGAAGGAAATTGTCTGCTTTTTCTTTACTTCCCAAATAAGTTAATTTATACTGAAAAAAAACCTCTTTAACTGATAATTAAACTCCCTTTGATGCTTTCTAATCTTCCTCTTCTTTCCTTAATTACATTTGCCCAATTGAACTAGATTCTTTTTCAAGCTGTTTAACTTTCCTGGTTCTTTTTTTTAATGTCTGATATATTTATTTGAGTAAGTGTTACAAATTAGAAAAGGACCAATTTGATTTTTTTTTCTTCTGTTATCCAAATAAGACTTTCTTTATGTTAAGCTATATAAAGGTCAAGGTCCATTTCTCTGTGATTCCTATACTGAGCACTGTACATCTTGGAAAATTAAAATGCAGAATTGAATTTAAAAAAAACTAGTGCTTTTCTATCTTGCTTATTGCTCTATGAAGAATTTCAGACTTTGATGTAATTATCTATATTCATACTGCAATTTTATTTTGTCAGTTTCTTTAATGATCATAACTACTAGAAATAAATGAATGACTACTAGAAATTAGCTCCTGAATGTCTGGATCTTAAGGGAATAAAGGACTATGGAAGTAATTATCACTAATTTGTAAAATATGCAGCTGATATATTCTTAATCATGCTGTAATTGAAGCTATTGTGTAATGAAATATATTTTGATTCACATCTTTAACCTGTGAGAAAGAATACTTTTAAATACATAAGAAAATAGTGCTGTGCCAGAGTGAAGTCCCATCTAGTCTGTAAAAAGGTGAATATAAAGCTCATCCTGCAAAAGGTGCGTACATACATAGAAAACTTATAAAATGTTCTTAGCATGTAATACATCTGCCTGAAACCCTTCTTTATTATCTAAACTTCTGTCTTGCCTCTCCTTTGCTAATGTCCAGGAAGAAACCTCAGGACAGTGAATTGATTTGTTAAATGTCCAAAAAAATAAGTATTAAAAAAACCAACCTAGAAATCTTGCTTGCAAGATCTGTTTGCCTTTCCCAAGCACTCTCACATGGATTTGATCAACAGTAGACTAATTTAAATCATTTGGGATCAATTGATTGGGTTTTCCAAGGTCCCAATTATCTGAGTTTTCAGTTTCCTAAGAACGTTGTGGCTTATCTTTCATTTTACTGTCTTTATTCCTTTAGCATAGCATTTACAGAGATGGCATATCCAGTAAGTCTTGACTTTAGAATATAGAGAGAAGTTCATATTCATAATTTACAGTGTGTAATTATATTCAGGATGCCAGTGCTGATCCCTTTGGCTGACTAAGAAAATGTTAGTATTTTTCAGCTTCAGAAATCTGCAAAGTGGCAAGTGTAATATAAAAGATTATGGTAATCCAGTACTTGGTTTACTTGTAAAAGGACAGAGATCCAGCAGGGCTTTTGAATTTCTTAGAAGAAAGCCCAAGTGATCATGGCAAAGATCTATTGTAGTCTACCTTTCGATCGCATACATCTTGTCAACCATGTACAATCAGCATGGCAACAGTCTTTTTCTGCTTTATGTAAGGCATTTCACCTGTGATTCTGGAGGTAATATATAACCATCAAAATCAGAACCTTCAATTAGCAGTATGCTATTGACAGTGCTTTTCTTCCATTAATTAGTTAATTCTTCTTTTAAACCTTCTAAATTTAGGTTTATCATTATATGAGATTGAAATTTACCTATACATTCCTGAAAAAATTACTTTTTAAAATTCTGAATCTCCCTACAGGATTTTCACTTGGATAGATGTCCCTGGATTCTAATGTGAGAGGTATAGAAAAACCTTTCTCTTTCCAGATTACCGAGAGATGAATGAATTTATAGATTTACTTTCATGTCCCTCTATAATCTGCCTTATTTATAAAATAAATAACTGCAAATGATGTAGGCATTTGACTTGCTGTTGGATTGCTAAATCAAAAATAGAATAATATGCATCTCTTTTTAAATCTAATCTTTGAACAGCCAACAGAATCTTAACTTTCTTGGAAAGTTTCTCTGAAACATTACTGTTAACAAATAATGAAGAACCATTAGACAGGTTGCAAAGCAATTAGGTAAGAGACATCATTGCTAATTATAAGTGCAGCCACAGACAAATCTTCTTCCAATCTCCTACCTGAATATTGATAGTATGCAGGGAAAACCACTTTGATAGATCTAAGGAATGGACTATAGCTGAATGCAAAGGATTATGCTGAAATAGGATATTTTCCCTCTGTTTGGGAAAGTAATTAACAGTCATCATTAGATGCTGTGTAGAGCACATTGGGTAGCAAGCGATTTCCAGTGGCTTTGATCATTCACAGCATCTTCAGCTTCATTCCCAGGAGATAATTAACAATGAGTCTTATGAAATGGAAGAGAACATCATAAATTACTACATCCAAAATATATAGATGACCTTTAACATCTTCTCTCAACCACAAATTTCCACTAATTAAGGATGGCTTTGATGATGAATCCAGAAAACAAAGGCATGGAAACATATAAGAGAAGAGAAAAGAAATTCAAGTTTCATCTATCCTTATTTATTCCAAAATAAAAGATAAATATTTGAATAGGAATAATAATAGTAGGAATTCAGACAGAAGCTACCACAAAACAGACTTAACAATTGTCAATATGAAAGACAAAAAAGACTGGACGGTGGCAGCAAGATAGGAAAGAAAGAACTGGAGAAAATCACAAAATACACAGACCTATAAGTATGGGTAGTGCTTGACAGGTCACTGAATGGCTGTTTGAAGTTAGGATAACTCCACTAAAAGCTATATATGAGTCTGTTTCAAACTTATGGTGGCTGAAGTTTCCCAACAGTGATTCTCCCATTATGATCAACCACAGGGATGCTACAGAGTCCTCCTCCCTCTCTTCCCCCCATCCCATCTTGATGGGACCCCATGGCAATTGGGCTGCTCCCCATGTGTCCTATGGATTGCACTTTTTATTTACCTGCTGATGGTAAACAAACTGCAGAAAGGCTTTTTTGAAAGCTTCTCTAGCATTGGAGTGCAATGCTGAGCCCTAATCTACCTGGATTGTTCCTTTCTACTAGCCTGCTTTTGGTTTGCAAGGCCTTTTACTGCTGGTGAGACTTCTTTATGGACTCAGTTGAGTGGCGGGCCTCTCCTACTAATGAGGTACCTCATGCTTGCTTAATGATTTTCACATTTGTTTAATGATGGCGTCAGGGAGAACTGGGGATGAGATCATTAAATCAAACTGTCTCACTTAACAGCTGTCATCACATTTAACTGTAATGAACAAGCTCCGTTTTGATCATAGATGGAGGTTGACCTATAGAAGTAGAATGAATGTGTCAAAAGAAAGCAAAGATAGTATCATTAGTAATAGGCACAATCCCAGAACAACTGAAAAAACACTTGAACACCATCAGCACTGACAAAATCACCATTGGTCAATTGCAAAAGGCAGCCTTACTGAGGACAGCTTACAACCTGTAACAATCAAACAACATCTTCCTATCCCAGGTCCTTGGGAAGGACTCAATGGCTGAATAAAAATGCCAAATGCAGTCTAAATATCTGGCTGATTGTGCAACCAACCATAATAATATGTGAGGCTAGGATTTAGGAAAAACAATTGGAACAAAAATACAAAATACTGGGATCATAATTCATAAGTTTTTGGTTCTTAGTAGTTGAATTATTAAATTTCCACCAGTTTTAATGCTTACAATGATATATTACCCACACATATGTTAAACTTGTATTCTGTCTAACTTTCAGTGACCTTGGCTGGCTCAAGCAAACAGCTGTATCTGATCTCTGTACCTCAGAATACAAATTTAACTCTGTATGCCATTTGTTTATGTTATCTGCTTTAAAAAATTAGCCCTGGAATTCAGGATCCACAGTCATATCTGTCTTGAGAACTATTTGTTTTAAAAATACACTCTATAATATAAGGGTGACCCACATGCACTTAGGAGTCTGAAACACTGTTGTTAGAAGGAACATCACATTAAATCAGTAGAGAAGTATTTTTTGATCAAGGTCTCAGGAACAGAAATGAAACAGTAGTTCATCTCTCTTGGCTCCTACAAGCTGCCCTATGTGACAAATAAAGTTCTATTTCTCATTAGTTTCATATAACACACTGTAGCATCCTGAAATGAGGGCATATTTAAGACCACAGTTAAGAGTGGGATTGGAAAGTGTATGAGTCATAAATCAGAGCACTGCTTTAGTTCTCCAATAGAAGAAAATTAATCTTTCTGTCTTTCTCCCTCTCTGTCTGCACCTCAGAGACTTCAGAGTCCAGCTCAATTATTTTTGAATACAGCATGCACTTTTTTTTTAAAAAAAACTTACATCAACTTTTTTTTATAATAAACACTGAAACTAGTAAACCAATGCCAAATCATTAATGATTCAGGGTGCTGGGTTTAGTGGTAATGGGGAGAAAATGGTGAAGAAAGATATGGTTTTCGATTTTAGGGCTGCCTATAAATCTTTCCAGGTTATTTCTATAAAGTGTCCATGATGGCTTTCCTTGTAGCTTGTGAAGGACAAAGGGGATATAAAAATCAGTTCCTCTGATAAAGAAGAACTAATCAGAAACTTTCCTATCTTCCTATAACTCAAGATCAGTTTCCCAATCCCTGCTGCTACATTAAGTTGAACAGTAGAAGATAGATGTTAATATTAGTTAGGACAATATCAGAGGTGGTATTCAGCAGGTACTGACCAGTTCTGGAGAACCGGTAGTGGAAATTTTGAGTAGTTTGGACTACCTCTGACTGCAGATTTTACAGTATCCTTCCCCTGCCATGCCCACCAAGCCACGCCCACAGAACTGGTAGTCAAAAAATTTGAATCCCACCACTGGATAATACAGTTTTGCTATTGAATATTGAATATGGGAAGTTATTAATATC
Source organism: Naja naja (assembly GCA_009733165.1). NCBI lineage: Eukaryota > Metazoa > Chordata > Lepidosauria > Squamata > Elapidae > Naja > Naja naja. The sequence continues at coordinate 33,012,241 of CM019152.1, forward strand.
TGGTAGCTGCTAAATTCAAAGAAAGGGTTTTCTTTTTTTTAATTTGCCTCATTTATATAGTAAATATTTTTAAATGGATTTATGCTTTATCAAACTTGGCTCTAAGACAATAACCTTGCTTAGGATTTCTTCTCCTATATATAAAAAAATCACAATTGAAGGAATTATCTAATATATATATAAAATCATATTTATGGCCAGTTCCATAATCTGAGGTATCATGAATTTAGGCAAAGCCTGAAAAAGATTATTAGCATTTTAATTACTTGTATTTCTTCAACTGTTAGTTTGCAATGTCTGTTTTCTACCTTATTAAAACTTGTGATTTAACACTTTGGGGTAATTGCTTCATTTAACATCATTTTGACTATCATTATAACTAAATGAATGAATTGTAACTAAATTCTTCACTTCCAGCAGTTTGTTCTCCCAGTCTTTTAATCACTTTGCTACAGAGATTTTACCTGCATTTTTAGAAAAATATTCATGGGTAAAATGTAGTAGCATTACACTCATTTAGTGGTGGCAGTCAAGAATGTCCAATCTTTCATATGATCATTACCTTTTGTTATATTACATTATATAATAATTATTATATTAATATATTATAATCTCCTTCATTATATAATATTCTCTACATTTTCTGTGTTTTCCTTACTTCAATCCCAACAAGATTATGAGTTCCACTCAGTGAGCTGTTTTATCAGCAATGAAAGTGTCACTGCTAAAAGTGAATGTTGCTTTGAAAAATCATTAGAGAATATCTTCTCCTAGAGAAATCTGTATCAGTCACACCTTTGATTTCTCCATCCATAAATTTGTAGAGAATTCTGATGTATCATTTGCACACAGCTGTCAAGTTGATAAAGAGGATGAATATTCTCCCCCACCTTAAGATGAAAAAGTTTGATAGTTTTGTCTCACTCAATTTTGTAGACAAACAATACTACGCTTTGCATAATCAGATTCTGCAAACCTTGAATTAGATTTACAGCACAATTTCTTTTCTCACCAAAAATGAACTTAGCTTCTTTTTGTTTTCACAGGTGAATCATGGCTAGTCAAAAATGAAATGTAGCCTGAACTGTATGAGAATACATGAGCTGATTTTGCCTTATTATAGCAGACTTGGTTGCTCCTCTTTGTAAATAAAAATGGGTATTTAAGATTGTTGAAGAAAATTTTAAGAAGAGCTGTTTTGACATTATTCTAGAACATATTGGTCCCTTGCTGTACTTTATACAGCATACTAAAGAAACAAATATAAAGATTTCACAGCTGATTTCTTTAATACTATGTGATAAAATATAATTTTACCTTAAGATTTGCAGTCTGCCAGTTTGGAGAGACATCGGATCTTTATTAAGTTTTATTCTACCTTCCTCTAAATTATATCAATCCTTCTTCAACTTGCTGCTATATTGGCTGGGCATTCTGACACATGTACACCTAATCCTTGTAAGCCACAAGAAGGTAACAATATAAATTTTCTAAATAAATAAATACTACATTCAAAAGGATGCATGTTGGAGAAGAATGATATACACGTTCCTTACTGGCACATTCTTCTAATGCATACACATCAACATTAAAATTTAAACAGGTTTTCTAATTCATCTTTGTAATATAAATATTATTTATATAATATTTACTTAGAAATAATGGACAAAGTCAGCAATTTAATTTTCCCATTCCTTTATGTCTGGTATTTTAGAAGATCAATCATTAACTTGGTTGGAGAAGGAACCCAATAGGTAATGGGGCTATGTAGGTCTTCTTCAGACAAGGACGGAATTCTATTATCTCAGAGTATGATTCAAGCTGAAAAACAGTTGGATGGTTTAAAATATCTTTTAAGATATAATTGTTTAACACCTGAGATTTATAACTCAATGAACACTGCCACCGCTTCTAATCTTTGGATTGATTCTAACAATTGCAATGGAAATATTATTCCTTGTTGAGGATTTCCATTCTCCAGTGATGTTATCCAAAAACACTATATTGTATTCATCTAGGAAAAAAGGGTTTTGTGTCCACATTCCTGTACTATTGCTCCAAGGGAAGAACAATGCTTAGTTGAATGCTGTAAAGATCTATACAAAGGCATGTGCAAGTAATCTCCAGGTTGACAGCAACACTGTTTAGGCTATTAAAACTAAAAATCCTATAAAAGTTATTTATAGTCAGTGTAAACTGAACTGTTAACCAAACACATAAAAGGGTATAACTCCAGTGAATGATGCAGGTTTTATTTTGTTTCATACAATAACTGGGTCTAAATAACGACCACAGAAGTCTGATATTACAAACCTGTAAAACACATCTGGCCCTTTAGAATGAGGTAATTCTTTCAAGCTTCTTATTTACTCACACCCACACCCACACCCACACAACACACTCACACAAACACTCAGATATTTGTTAAGCCTACTTTTACCGAACTGTGAGTTAGTACCTGTAAAATGCTTGGAGAACACTTTGTGAAGTGTCTGAAGCAGTTTGTGAGATGCTGCACCCTATCAAAGCAACCATTTTCCATACTGTCAGAATATTAAAAATGTTGCCTCTACCTTTAGACTTTTGGCTTGGAACATCAAATTCTCTCCACTTAGTTTCCTAGAAACATGCAGGAGTGAGTCTCCAGATCTAGTCTCACGTTTTCTTTTACATGGTATGTTGCTCCCTTTTTATTTTCTATATTTTGAAAGCATAAAAATAGGTCAATACATTGTAACAAATGACCCAACTCTCAGCATGGCTTGGTTCTTACATTAGGCCAGGGGTGTCAAACTCAAGGCCTGTGCATCCTTTGTACTAAACTTAAATATTACAGTAATTTAAATATTACAGTAGCTGAATTCATACAACATAATAAGCCAAAACCAAACAAATTATTTTCTTGTTATTAACGAATGAGGCTAGAAATCAGGAAACTGGGAGTTCTACTCTCACATAAGCCATGAAAACCAGCTGGCTGGGTGACTTTGGGCCAGCCACTCTTTCAGTTTAACTGAGGGTTACTGTAAATAGGGGAAGAAGGAGCATTAGATATGTTTGCTGCCTTGAAATGTTTATACAAAAATAATATGCCACAAATGGGGCTAAAACATCTAATCTGCCCTTGTGTCAGTGTGAACATCATCATCCTTGACCATCTTTATCATCATCTTGATCATCTTACTCATTCTGCTAAAAACTGAATAAAAATGAACTGTGTGCTTAAATATCTGGTAAAACTTTCAGAAAGTCTGTCAACTCTCTGCTTGGACTCAAAATCAGCTGCAAATAATAAGGCTGAAAGCAGTCAGGTCCAGAAGAGCATACAGTATATTGGTGGCAAACTATTATCCACACACTCTGAAAATTTAAAGAGGAAAACATAGAATCACTTCTTTACTATTGAACTAAGAGCTTTTTCTACATAAGAGCTTTCTTTCAGCCACTATTGAAAGAACTTTGATTGTTTTCCCCTTAATGTTTTAGCGGATAGATTATAACATGTGCCTGGGACCCCTATCTCCTGTACCTTGTTAAAGCTTAGTTGCAGTTCAGCTTTGTAGAGGGCTGGTTTTATGGTTAGTGGCTTTATCTGGATTCAGTAAACATTAAAGTCATGGTTAGATTTGCTTAGCAATGTGTCTTGTCCAATACAAAAGATAGTCATTGTAGCTTTGTATCTATTAGCCCAGGGTATAAAGGCAAACACTAAAAGTTAAGGTTGTTTATTGCTACTATTGCTCATCCCCAAACCCACCTATTAACTATACAACAGTGGAATAATAGTTACAGAGAATAAATTAGGGGCTCATGTCCTTTCTAATAAATTGCATCTCCTTTTTTCTTTTCTAGAATATCTCCAAGAATTAAAGATGATTTGACTGATATTTGTCTTCTGAATTATTAAAGGGTTTATTTCCTCATACCTCATCTAAAATCTCTTTTCCTCAGGCTCTTGTGTCATGGTTGACAGTGATAATTTCACAATTAGGAAAGAAAACAAGGTTGCTGCAAGTAAGGTAGATATTTGGCAAGTGCTTCAAAAGCTAGAAATATTGTACTTTTTTCCCTGTAGAGTCCTTGATGCTTTCTGAGCTTGGTTCTTTTTATTTATTTTTTATTTATTTGATTTGTCAATCGCTTACAAGATAATAAGTATAAGGATATAGTTATGAATACATGAAATGAATACATATAAGAAAAATAAAAGAAACAATAGGACAGGGACAGTAGGCACATTGGTGTGCTTATGCACGCCTCCTACAGACCTCTTATTTATTTATTTATTTATTTATTTATTTATTTATTTATTTATTTATTTATTTATTTGACTTGTATGCCACCCCTCTCCCGAATGGACTTGGGGCGGCTCACAATAAAACTAACACAATAAATAGTTATCTAAAATAGAATTAAACCCAACAAGCCAAATTACTAAAAACAGAGTATAAAACAACCCCGCCCCAAGAGGAGTCAGCACAAAGCAGCCTGCTGAAAAAGCCAGGTTTTCAGGTCGTGGCGGAAGGTGCGAAGATCGGGGGCCAGGCCACTCCTTTCTTAGGAAAGGAGTGAGGTCAATAGTAGAAAGTTTAAGGTTAAAGTTTTTGGGTTTTGGGGAAGAAACCACAGAGTCAGGTAGAGTGTTCCACACATTGACCACGCTGTTGCTGAAGTCGTATTTCTTGCAATCAAGTTTGGTGCGGTTAACCTTGAGTTTGTATCTATTGTGTGCTCTTGTATTGTTATGGTTGAAGCTGAAGTATTCATTGACCAGTAGGACATTGCAATGTATGATTTTATATACTATACTTAGATCGGACCAAAGACGGCATAGTTCTAGGTTTTCTAGGTCTAGAATTTCAAGTCTGGTGGCATAAGGTATTCTGCAACGAATAGAGGAGTGTAGAACTCTTCTTCTGAAATATTTATGGACTTTCTCAACTGTGTTAATATCAGATATGTGATGTGGGTTCCAGACTGATGAGCTGTATTCGAGTATTGGTCTAGCAAATGTTTTGTATGCCCTAGTTAGTAGTGTGATATTACCAGAGAAAAAGCTGTGTAGGATTAGGTTAACAACTCTTAATGCCTTTTTGGCTATGTAGTTACAGTGGGCTCTAGCACTTAGATCATTAGAGATGAGTATTCCAAGGTCCTTGACGGAGTTTGGATCATCAACAAGGTCTTGACTATTCAGCTTGTATTTTGTTTTCTGATTTTTTTTGCCAATATGTAAGACAGAGCAATAAATAAATAAATATTTGTTGAGATTTGAAGTTGCCATTTGTTTGACCATTCTGATACATAGTCGAGGTCTTTTTGAAGGGTAGCAGTATTGTCTGTGGTGTTGAATAGCTTTACATCATCAGCGAAGAGAACGCAGTTGCTCTTAATACAATCACAGAGGTCATTTATGTAGAGTATGAAGAGAGTTGGTCCTAGAACGCTGCCTTGGGGGACACCACTGTTGACAGATACAGAATTTGATAGGACGCTCCCAATTTTGACCATTTGTTGTCTGTTTGGCAGGAATGCTTCTATCCAGTTATGCAGGTGTCCAGAGATACCATAAGATTTTAGTTTTAGTAGTAGTTTGTCATGTGCCACTGATTCGAAGGCTTTACAGAAGTCTATGTAGATTGCATCTATTGCTTTGCCCTGATCAAGTTGTGTAGTCCATATGTTTTTGCAGTGTAAGAGTTGCAGATTACAGGATAGTTTTTTTCTGATAAAAACCTATATATATGTGTGTGTGTGTGTGTGTGTGTGTAGGTCTTGGTGTACTCGGGGCTTGTCCCGTGTAAGATTGAGAACACTTTGGCAATGTTTCGACAAAATCTCATCCGTCATCTTCAGGCTGGCTGAAGATGACGGATGAGATTTCGTCGAAACATTGCCAAGGTGTTCTCAATCTTCAACAAGACCCGAGTACAAGACCACATACCTTACCCGTGAAAATCTACATATATATATATATATATATAGATAAGACCTAAATATTTACCCGTGAAAATCTACAAAATATATATATATATATATATATATATATATATATATATATACACACACACACACACACACACACACACACACTAGGTTCTTTGCTTACACACACACACACACACACACACACAGACTTCCTTCTATCTCCATTTTAGCTAAATAAGATTCCTAATTAGTCTCCTAATTCTAGAAATAAGATTGAGTGTATGAAATGCTAAACGAAAAAATAAGATATTGCTATAGTGCTTCCTTCCTGCCTTCCTGCCTTCCTGTCTTCCTGCCTTCCTGCCTGCCCTCCCTCCCTCCCTCCCTCCCTCTCTCCCTCTGTCCCTCTTATACTGGAATCATTTTTTCCCTCAGGTAAGAAGTAGGGGGATTTTTGGGAAGGATAGAAACTATTGTTTATTCTTTCTCTCTAAACTTTCTCAGCCTATGCCAGACTCCTTGACACAATGTTGTGAAAAGAAGGAAGAAGACAATGTGGAGAATGTAAACAAGCAAAAGGAATGGAAAAAGTTTTTCCTCTGAGAAAATATTAAAGAGGATTATTTTGAAACAATTCCAAAGGCCTGAAAATCTAGAGGTTTAATCCTCAAAGAGTATGCAGAACAGAGAAGGACTAGAACTAATCCTCCTTAAAAGGAGTAATCTCTAGAAAGTATCCTAGAAGAAATAAAAGATGCTGGAAATTGCCAGCAAAAAGGAGGAAAAATGACACCTATTTTGTTTCTTGGAGTTCAGTACCTTTAAACAAGAAACACACTTTCAATATCTTCCATTCAACTGTCTCTTCCATAGGTGACGAGGTCATCATCAGTTCTTTCATTTGTATCTGGGATAATCTTTGCTATTTTAATTATTCCAATAAAAGAACATTTTGGGGATTAGGATTATAAAAAGATGATTATGATCTATACATGCAACTATAGACAACAACTGTAAAAATGTGGTTTCTGAGTGCTGATGGTGTTCCATGTAATGTGTGAATAAGGATTGGTAAAAGAAAGGAGAACCATAAACCACTCCTAAGGGTCTGTGAGGTGGATATGCTGATAAACTGAAGACATTTGGAATCCTCTACTGAGTGGACCATTATTAACTGGAATCAAGCAAGAGGATTTGTGTCATGTTAGAGGAGTTACAGCAGTTCAACTATCTTGCAAACTCTGGCTCTGCACTGTAACAGACCCAAAACAGGAATAGCCTTCTGATCTGTCCTTCAGTTCTCAAAGTGACAATTGACTGTCATCCGAGTTAAAGGAACACAATGTAGTAGAAAAGAATAAATGGACGACAATTGGTAAACACTACTGAACAATTCTGCTGCTTTGAGTGAACTATCTGTGCTTACTCTCTCCAATACTAATCACACTAATCTGAAAAGACATTCCTAGCAGCTCCTCCTAATTAGGACACACATCTCTTTGCTCACCCCACTGAGAAAGCAGCATGACTCACTGGACTCATTGGGTGTTTTATGCGAGAATTGAGAACTGCATGAAAGGAGCTAAAGTACTGTAACTTGGAATCACTTTTGCATAATAGTTGCTAACCATAACCCAAAGATTTATTTGTTTATTAAATTTATATGGTTGTCCACCTCAAACAGCTCATTCTGGGCAACAAACAATGGAAACAGAGCTGTTAATAAATTCAGGTCTCCAGGTCTGGACATATAAAGTGATCTTCAAGCCCTCACAAAAGGCCAACATCTTAATCTCTAGAGGGAGAATGATTCAGAAGGCAAGAGTTGCAGTACAGAATGCTTCCCACCTAGTCCCCATGAGCCAACATTACAGGTAGTCCACAGCCACTCATTTAGTGACTATTCAAAGTTACAATGGCACTGAAAAAAGTGACATGACTTTTTTTTCACATTTATGTCTGTTGCAGCAATCCCATGGTCACATCAAAATGTAGTTGCTTGGAAACAAGCATGTATTTATGACCATTGTAGAGTCCTGGGGGTCATGTGATCATCCTTCACAATCTTCTGACAAGAAAAATCAATGGGGAAGACAGTTTCACTTAACAACCATGTTACTAACTTAACAACTGCAGGGATTCACTTAACTGCAGCAGGAAATGGGGCAAAAATCATAACAACTGCTTGCTTAGCAATAGAAATTTTGGGCTCAGTTATGATAATAAGTCGAAGATTACCTGTGGTTTGGCTGATAGGACCTGGAGCATGCTTATCCTGCCAGACTGGATTGGATGGGTAGAAACAACTGGGAAAAGACACTTCCTTAGGTAAGCTGATTCTAAGCCATGACGGGCTTTAAAGGGGACAACCAGTACCTTGAAGGGTACTTGGAAACATACTGACAACTAATGTAACTCATGAAGTGTGACATGTAACAAGTACCTGCCTCCATTTCATACCTTTTCCACTGCATTCTTTCCTAATTGAAGCTTTCAAATGCTTTCCATGGGAAGCCCCATGAGGAGCATGTTGCAGTAAACCATAAGGGAAGTCATGAGGACATGAATGACAGGGAGTAGAGCCTCCCAGTCCCAGAATGAATGTAATTGGCATACAATCCCAAAATATTCAAAGTCTCTTTTAGTAATGTCTGCTACCTGCTCTTTCAGCAGGAGCTGTGAATCCAAAAGAACACCGCATATCACACAAGGGCTAGATCCCACCCATCCAGGACCAAAGGTAAAAAAGCTTGACACCAGAAGTCAAGCAGTTATATTCACATCATGATTGGGTTGAGCCAAAGCAATTGATTGGGACAAGATATCTACAGCATCATTCAGGCAGCCTGGAATAAAGATATAAAGGTAGGTATCTTCAGCATATTGATGATACTTAACCCTACCCCATTGGATCATCCCTCCCTGTGGCCTCATGTAGATGTTAAAAAATTGGAGAGGGAAGACCCAGCCAAGTGGCACCTCACAAAGAAGTGGGGGGGGGGGCTACAGGTTGGCTATCTTTCCCATCCCATCATTACCAATTGGAGTAAGAGGAAGGAGAACCAGCACAACACAGGGCTGCCCACTCCTATCTTCCAAAGCCAGTCAGAAAGGATACCATGATTGATGACATCAAAGGTACTGAGAGGTCAAGAAGAGCAATGATGGATGTAGTGCTCCCCTGTCAGAGGTCATCCCAGCCAATGCCATTTCAGTTCCGTATGCTAGTCTAAAAGCTTAGGGAACTCCAGTGCCAAATCAGCTGCAGTGTCAAGAAACTCAGGCACCAAAATTGCTTCACAGCAGGGAAACTGGTACGGTAGCAACAAGCAATCATTTGGAAAACCGATCCCTTTGATTATATAGCTCTAAACTAATTTTCCATTGGAGATGTAGATTCCAGTACAGACTGATTGTTGACTGAAACAATATGTAACTATGAATCACAAATCATTCATTTATTAGAATGTTAATTTGCTCTCCAGAATAATCTTTGGCAGTCCATGCCAAGTCCAGTGGGATTGTTATGGGGCCAAAGGCATTACTGAAGACACATAAGGCTGCATGTTTTGTTTTGCAGCTTACTAGTTTCATTCTTATTTAAAACCTTTAAAAAAACAAGAAAGAACAAAACAAGCAAATAAAAAGGGTGGGACAGGAACCTGATGAACACCAACTTACTTCTAGGATTTATTGGTCCTCTGAGAACCACATTGCCTGTTCCAATTTCTTTTATTGAAGAGTAGTTATTTTCATAGGGACAAGAATAATGATTTATATTGTATTCTAATCAATATGTTGATTGAAGAATGAAACACCATATAGTGTAGGTTTGTCCTTTTATATCTATACTACATGTGAAGTACCTCTTGGTCTCACTAGCATTTCAATGCATTGAAACCTACTGTATTGTAGAGTATATCTAAAGGAAAATCAGCTTGATGAAAGAAAAAGAATGTACTTACAACATCTACTCTAATACACTTCTATGCTTCTAATAAAATAACAGAGAAAATAATGAGTGAATGAAAATCTATTATGAAAGAAGATCAAATGCCTGATAAGATATGACTTCCCAGCACGACTATGTTTTGCAAGTGATAGGAGAATAGGCAAGAGCACATATCCAAGCATATCTCCCTGGATGGCTGGCACATTTACATCTATACTGACAACAACAGAAGGAAATAGCTAGGCAATAGTGTTTTCAAAAGTAAGTGGAGGAAACATTCTGTCTTACTGGCTTTGTTCGAAGTTATTTTTTGGCCTAGATTCTTCTTTGTACCAATTTCTTTTTGGCAGCATTGCTATTCCTTACTTACTTTGTAGCTTTTTTTTTTTAACTGGGGATGAGCTGAAGCCACAAAACATTTTTCTGGATTTCTTTCCTCATTCTGTGGTGGTTCTTGCTCTTATGGATAGACCATTAATGGTCACAGTACAGATATAAGATGAGAACCAGTACAATGATAACATAGAACTTGAAATTCAGTAAATTATTTAAAAAATCTGTATTTTTGTATTTAAATGTATTTCTAAAACATTTAAAAATGTTTTAGAATTTATATTTTAGGGGGGGCTATTACCACCCTGTTTCCTTGTCCCCAGATGCAGGGTTGGAGAAAGCTAAGGCACATTTTTGCATATCTTATCAAAGGAAATATATATTTTTCTGGAAACCGTACTGGCTTAACCCTAGATTTTAGCCTGAAATTTGACTGATGATTTGATAAGCTTCAGTCTGCTTTAGGATGGTATAATTTAAATTGACCAGAATAAAAGTAATCTTCATATCTTCCATTCCTACAATCCTTCTTTCCTACAGTTCTCATTTTTTTTCTGTGCATAATTTCATACATTTCATGCTCTGGAAATTTCTGTCTGACAAGACTAAGTTCTTTTAACACATTTTGCTTGGTATTATCTTATTCTGAAAAGGATAATCTATCAGATGAAATTCATGGTCTAGGCTTGATTCTGTTTTCCTCATTAATCTGAATAAATCCATAATTCATCTATAATGTAAGCAAAATTTCAATGTGGAAACATTTCCGTGGTCTAAGTTTTGAATTTGTACACAATTTATAACAGAATACTGTAAAATAATCATTATTTTACAAGTCAGCACAAGCACTGGAAAATTATAGAACAAGCAACTTGATGACCAAAAACTTTCTGGCTTGGCAGCGCAGTGGGGGAGGAGAGAGGGGTTAGTTCCTTGTGTGGTAGGCAGACAGCTGCCACTTGCTCAAGGGGAACTTCACACATGCACTTGCCCACTGTTCGCACTGCCTGGTTCCGAACAGGCCATGGCCTGGTAGTGGGCCACGGCCTGGGGGCTGGGGATTCCTGTTCTAGATGTTTGGAATTTCAATTCAACTAGCATAGCCAATAATCATGTGTTAGATAACATCTTGAGAGTCTTACATTATCCACCAATGGAACAAAGGTTACCAGCAAGCCAATCATGTTTCTCTACTCGAAATATATATCTAAAATTTCAGTCTTCTTCACATAAGACTGCTGTGTTCCCCTAATATTACTTTTTCTAGAAAGAAACAGAAGTGATAAGATCTATTGTTCACTATTATGCATGGTGATAGGTTTCCCGAAAAGCTGCATTATTAGGGAATACCATGTGCTTGATTATATGCATTATTTAAAATATAATCTATGTCTCTGTCTGTCTATCTATCTTTCTATCTATCATGCCATTACTGTAATACATGAATATGGTTTCATTAATGCAGACACATTTCTAATGTAGAAAAGTGAAAAGAGCTTTTGGGCTCTTGTGATAGACCCATCTGTCTGTTTCCTTTTGTCCTTTCATCATAGATGAAGATAAGGGAAGCATTTAATAAGCTTTTTACATTTATCATGAACAGTAATGGAAGTTTTTGTTTCGTTCAATTTTCATAATGAATGTGCATATGAATTGTTGTTATAGAGTGCTTTGAGTATATTATGGTAGGATAATTATCATTATTATTATCATGGGAGAAAGCAAGATAGGCAGGTGGAGTTCTCAGAGCACACTTCCAGTGAACCATCTCTCTTTTCAAAAAGAGTTTTGTTTTTTAGCTGGGCCATTTATTTTTTTTATAAGAGTTTTTGGCCTCTCAGGGCACATATTGATTATGAGTGATCATGTGATGCATCACCAATGTTAGCAGGATCAAAATATTATACTTTATAAAAATCCCATACTTTTAAGATATTTTTGTGCCTTGTTGGGGCAAAGATAGGAACACTAAAGGCAAAATGTCCATTTCAACAACAATCTTAAAAATTAAAACCATACCCAAAAATCAAATCTCAAATGCCAGGGTGCAATCTACAATTGCCTAGAACCCACTGAAAGAGAATTGAAGGGCAGAGACCACATGAAGCCTGTGGAATGCCCATCCTATTTTAAGCATCTTTCCCAGCCCTTGTAAACTATGGCTATGCATCTTTGGGCCATTCCACATAATATGTTTTTAAAGACTATCTAAAGCATTTTGAAATATCTGAAGCACAAACGTTCAAAAATATTCCCTAAAGATAGGCCTAATCATTTATTTATTTAAGTAAATAAATTTAAATAAATAAATAAGTCTAGGAGGAAGAAAATTAAACATTTTTTATTTAAATTTAATATTTATTTAATGTTCTTCCTCCTAGAGTTTACATTTTACTACAAAATTAGCCTGATGTGTAAAATTTTCATGAGAATGCAATTTTACAAATTCTGAGCATGGTAGGAAACTTGTGGTTTGGTATGTTTCAGACATACTAAAATAAACAATGTAAACTTATTTCCTTGAAGTGTTACAATGCCCTTTTCAAGACAATCAAGCATTGAAATATTAAAACAGCAACTAAACTGTCACTTGGCTGAACTTGCACTCAGTTTCTACTAACATTTTCTCTTTTAATAAAAAAGCACATAAAAAGGCAGAAAGAAACAAGAAATCAATTTGTTTTCTTTGTTAAAATATATAATACATCATTTAAAGAGACAACTGCTGTAGATAAGAAAAAATATTATCACCATGTTAAAATCATTGTTGTGGTTTTCAAAAACTTATGTCAAACACATTATCAGAAAATAAGGCTTTCCTTTTTCTACCACTAAAGTTGGTTTCTTTATTGCTATAATGTTTTTGTAAAGTAAAAGATACTGGTTATCTTTTATTAGGCAAAAACAGATGGTAATATACAAATCCAGACACAGAGAATACTTGGTATGGCCAGATCTACAAATGTCTTTGTAACATGATCAATCCAACTAACTTAAAAAAAACAACAACCAAGTTTCTGAAATATTTATAATATACAGTAAGACAATAAAAGCCATTTGAAGCTTTTAAACATTTGTTCAAAACCATGTTCTGAAATATTTATAAATTACATGTAAGAGAATAAGAGCCATATAAAACATAGAGGTACAAACCATGGCTTCCTACCTGTTGGGGTGAGGTGCCTCCAGGTGATGACAGGTTCAGGACGTCCATTTGCCATACACACTAAGGTCACATTACTTCCTTCATTCACAGTGACATCTGAAGATATGTTGGAGATCTTTGGTGGAACTGCAGGAACAAAAATGGTTGGTCAGAGTTGGCCTTAAGTTGATCCAAAATGACATAAAATGTGTTAAAGATACCATTCTGAATCCTGCTGGTACAAATAAACAGGAACGGCATTTACAAATGGCATAGAAACATAATTTATGCCTTACTGAATGAACCATAATTGTTTGCTTGTTTGTTTGTTTTTACAGCAATTAAATTAAAATTAGTTAAACCATATTATGCCTTAGGCATGTTGAATGAATCACACCATGTTGTCCTACATTTCGGTCTCTTGCAGAGCTCCTTACAAGTTTTACTTAATTTGCTGGCTTTTTATATGTCAGCTCAAAATAATTTATACTAACTATGCTTACTCTACTAAAGGTAGAGCTGGCTTTCAGTTTAGCTGAACACAAGGACTGAGGTTCACACATTGCAATAAGTTATAATTTATGATTTACAAAACACAATGGATTTAAAGTCAGCACCAAATCATGTTACTGAATGGAGTATGGGGACCTGATACATGGGCCTGAGCACTTTAATGTCTAATTTAACTTTCTTTCCACGAATGAAATCAAAGTACCTGCTAGAATGAATATAATAGTATCCATATTTAAGAGATTTAACCAGATCTGTCTTGCTATTTTCATTATGGTTGCATTATCTTAAGGAATTTGCTGTGAAATATCTCACAGAACGTATATACTCATGTTTTAGTTTTAGTTTTCACTTCAAGAGTCCTTATGGTTTTCTAAATAATAGTGGAATATTGAATCAAATGAAAACTGATGCAATACAATGTATTTCTATGGCCAAGTATATTATTATATTTGGCTGTAGCAATATAGCTGGGTAACGAAAATGTGTACAATGTCATGGTTCTTGCTGTTGTCAGCTTATAGAATCAACTTATAGAGCTCCGAATAGGAACTAAGATGCAATGATTAATTCTAATCAGTATGCAGTCCAAAATAACATTGTGGAATTATCTTAAATAGTATTTTTTAAGATGAGATATATAAGAAAGAAACAGATCAACCTAATGCTCTCTAGACATTTTGTATCATAACCCCCACAGTCACTGACACTGCCAATGCTGCAGATGGTTTTGGTAATTTAATTCATAATATTTGGAGTACATGGGACTATTTATACTAGTCTCTTGCACATGAAAATTTATTGGGTAATAATCTGTCTGCTCTTTTCTGACTCAAGCTAGGTTTATTGAATTTTATTTGGGTTGATAAAAACCTGAGACAAACACTAGGAATTAATTTGAAAAGCAAGAATCAAAGAAACAGTAAGTGTGGTGAGATGGATTTAATTTATTATATTTTTATACAACTTCATACAATTGTACTTTCAAAAGATCTTTAAGTTCTTTCCTTCGCCTGAAAAATACTTTAAATCCATCTGAACATTAAAATGGTGCCAAGTTTATGTGGGAATTTTTTTTTTTTGCATGTCATCCATAAAATTTAGTGGTTATTTTCCATTAAAATGGTTGTTCTCCTAGAAGTACCATATCAAAAAGCATAGGTATTAATATATTAATAAAACAATTGTATTAATATCCCATGTCCTAAGAAGTTCATTACTTTCATGTATACATTTTAAAGATCATGTTTCCTGTTTCATCGTGAAACCTCTGCCTAACACTGTGTATTTAAATCTGCATTTGCATTAAGCTCAGAGATAAAAACATCCTTCTATCCCATTCATTCCAGAGAAGAGAAGACTAACCTCATTCATTGTACATAATTCAAGAGCAGGGGACAGCAAGAAAAAGCTGTCACAGAACACAGCAACCAGGATTAAGCAAATGACAGAATTATTCAAAAGTATTATTTCAGTTTTGAATGTGTGTATTAGTTGCGTATTGTAAACTCCAATGCTTCAAGTAAAATAGAGACATAGCCATATGTTACTATTGTAAAGATTAATATTTTTTTAAATTCATATTTATATGCTGCCCTTCTCCAGAGACTCAGGGTGGCTTACAATTTTTGGGATACAACCCAATGCGCTCAGCAATACCCTTCATTCCATTGTATATGCCTGCTTATTACTAAGCGGCATTTTTACAAAGTCAGCTTATTGCCCCCAACAATCTTGGGTCCTCAATTTACCTACCCCGGGAGCATGGAAGGCTGAGTCAACCTTGAGCCTGTTGGGATTCGAGCCTGCACTAATTACAGGCAGCTGGAATTAAGTGCTAGGCATTTAACAGCCTACACCACCAAGGCACTACATATTATTGAATTATAATATTATTTATTTATTTATTTATTTATTTATTTATTTATTTATTTATTCGACTTATATGCCGCCCCCTCTCCGAAAGGACTTGGGTGGCTCACAGCTAAAGTACAATAATAACAATAAATTACCTAAAAATATATTAAACAGTTGTAAGGCGAATTAGAATTAAAACCCCAAAATAAACAAACCCCAAAGAGTCAGCACAGCCCAAATTGTAAAAACAGCCAGGTTTTTAACTCGTGGCAGAAGGTGTGAAGATCGGGAGCCAGCCGGAGCTCCAGCGGAAGAAGATTCCATAAAGTGGGGGCCGCCACAGAGTAGGCCCTCCCCCGGGTCACTGCCAGGCGACATTGTTATTATAATATTGAAGTTTCCTTGTCTTATTAAGAGTGTGCTTTACTGAATATAGTCTTCTGAAGCTGAATTCAAAGCAATTCATTCAAAGCAAGATCTATGGTTATCAAACCACAATATCATTAATTTAAATGTGTCAGTCTATATAAGTGCATCTCCATAGTTCACTCTAAATTTAGTTAAAGATCAAGAACTATAAACAGAAGAGACCAAGGAACTTATCATGCCATATTTTGACAGGGCATAAAAAGGCATATGCTTCTCACAATGCTAAAAATGTTCTATTTCTGATTAAGCCATAATAATTTGTGTATTTGCAAAAAAAATATTAATCAGTAAACTTAAAAATATGATGCAACTCTGCTTTATAATTTTATCATCCTTGTCAGTGATGCCTTCCTTCTTGCTGATGTCCGAAGGACCCATCACCACAGCATGTTATGATGCTTTTGGTTCTTTCTTATCTATTATATGCTATATTAATTTAGCCTTGAATTTGCCCTCCCTTTTTTTTCCGCCTCCCTCCTTGGTTTTTTTAAAGAGAACATTTATTACTTTAAGTAATTAAGTTTTTTTTATGTAAATAAACATTATACAAGATATAGGCATGAATTACTCCTGAAAGTCAAAATTTCTAATGTAGATATGGGATGGAAACAAAACAAATAATAAGACATCAAAAGAAAGGGACAGATGATGAGAAGATAGGTAGGCAGAAAACTGATTATGAAAAATCAGAAAATAAGCACAGGCCCTGAAAAATTATAGATATTTAAATGTATGCAGTATCTTCGAAATGAAACTTGTTTATTACTTGGAATTCAGTTCATATGAAGCAATGGACCATTATCTGTGAATAACGATGAACGTATCTGGACTGCAAGCTAGAAGGGCTCTTGATTTACTCACACCTGGAATCCCTTCACTAGGTACTGAACCATCCAAAAAACATGGACATTTCCTTCCTTCCTTCCTTCCTTCCTTCCTTCCTTCCTTCCTTCCTTCCTTCCTTCCTCCCTCCTCCCTCCTTCCTCCTCCCTCCTTCCTTCCTTCCTTCCTTCCTTCCTTCCTTCCTTCCTTCCTTCCTTCCTTCCTTCCTTCCTTCCTTCCTTCCTTCCTTCCTTCCTTCCTTCCTTCCTTCCTTCCTTCCTCTTAGAGCCTTCCAGAACTGGTGGGACTAAACTTTTTGGAAGGAAAATGGAATTTGGGATCAAGGAATAAAATTGTGAAAAATGGAAATTTAGTATCTTTTTAAAAATGCCTCAAAGTTTGCAACACACATTCACTCTGATTTACAGTGCTTTTGTATCTCTTAAAATAAAGAAAAAAGGTGTAATATTTGCTCTCTAGCAGTAGAGGGTGCTGAAATACTGAAAAAAAATCATTTCACCCTCTGCTGATGAAGGGAAAAAATGCATCTATTTTTAAAGATGGAAGAAATTGTTATCACCCACCTCCCTCACACAGGTATGAATAAAAAATTTAAAATGTAAGTTAAAGATTAATAATAAAACTAAACAAATGTCACATAAAACCTGATGGGGCCCTTAAGCTGATGACAACACATCAGAGAGTAAAAATGTTGTGAAGGACAAAAGCCAGGAACTTCTTCCATCATTCCAGTCTATAGACAACCATAATAAAGCAGTTTGGCACCCACCAATTCTTCCCCCTTAATACAGCAGCCATGCTTTAAGTAGCCTTCAGAATTTGTTAGGGAATTGTTTTGTCTCTTTGTCCACTAAGTCTCTGACTTTCACTATTTTCTCTTCAAGGCTTCACATTATAAGGGAATCCACTGTGTGTCAAACTGCTCTTAAGTGAGTGGATATTTTATTGAAGCACCAGTATCCATTTCATTTTACAGTAAATGTTTTGCAAAACAGGAATGTTGGGGTGGAAGGCCTTTGATCCTTGTCAATTCTATGACTCTACAAAATACTTTCTTGAATATAAGTCAGAAATAACCATCTGTAATGCACACAACTGTATGGTTTGTGTTTCAATGAGATCTCAAGGTTTATATCAGTGTTAACACAACCTAAGGCATTGTACCATAACATCCCCTCAATACCGAATTATAATAATTTTACAAAATGGAGTGTAATAAAAACCGATGAAAACAATGCATTCATATGAGGTGAAATGAATTAATGGACTTTTCTGTTTTTCTCTCCCTCTCCACCACAATACCATTTGTTTGTTTCTCTATGTCAGAAGCTCAGGCATTTTTCTTATGGGAGACAGATAAAAGGTAGAAAATGAATTGTTTGTAGCTAAATAACTGAGTTACTAACACATGTTAAATAAAAGATGGCTACCTAGCTTTTAAAAAACAGGGCTTTGTATAAACTTCCAACAATACTATGTGTCATCCATAATCCAGGTAATATTCCAAGGCTTGGTGTTTTTGGACATGAACCATTTACACTGATGTAAAAATAAAATAAAAAAGAGACAAAAAAGGCATGGAAGACCCTAGAATTGGCATACAATATGGAAGCAAGTTCGCAGCTCTGTCTTAAAAACTAGGTTTACTTGGAATAAAGGAGTGATCTGTAAACTCATACAGGCCACATCTTTTCTGAACAAGGACACTAATATAATTTCCTGACTTAATATATGTAAAATATTCTCAACTATTCATGATTAGGTCAATTGGAGCCAAATGTTGGTGCTTCTGATCATAGCTTTCTCTCTCCATTTGCACTTATACATCTAGTGCCGTATCACCCATGCAAAACCAGTGTTCCATTTCTCTTCTGCTTTGATAACTTTATTTAAACATACTGTAGATCTTGCAAAGAGGAAAAAAAGGAAGGCAAGGAGATAGGAATGTGATAAAGAGCTGGAGATGTATGGTATTCTTCTTAATGTTTCTTAAATGCATGCTTTCAGTGCAGCCACAAAGAGCAGAATGCTTTCAGTTTACTTTACAACTGCCTGCTGCTCATTGATCACTGATGCATCTAGTGACTGCATGTGTGTCTAAAAGAACTAGTGTATAGGTGTCAAACTCGCCACATCACATTACCATCACGTAACATTTCATGAACTTTCTCCCATTTGTGGAGCCAGGGGATTGGGCATGGCCTGTGCATGACACATCTGGCCCATGGGCCACCAGTTGGACATCCCTGAACCAGTTCTTACTAAAGCACATAGTAAGAACAATCTTCCAAAATTACTCAGGACAATAATTTTCAATTAATATCAATAATAGTGTCATTACGAGTCACCAAAAGATTCCCTTAAATGCAAACAAAAGAAAACATGCCCCTCTTGTCCTACCCCACTCTCCCACGGTCTGCTGTCTTACTGTATTTAAAGCACACATTAAGGTTTTGATAATCTGACATTCCTTTGATATTCTAAAGATGTCACCGAGTGAACGATGGAAATGAGTTAGCTAATACTTGGTAATGTTCAACTTTGGGAGATGAGAACATCATTAAACTTCCATCTAGGAAAAAAAAAGTTACAGACATAAAAATCCTTCACAGAAGCTCCCCAATTAAGCTTTAAGAATTGTAATTTCCTCTTCTCTGGCTCCTAATTAGCAACATTTTTCATCAAATATAAAAAAATAAATAAATTACCTCTTGGTGAAAATGAAAAGGGAGAGAAGGCTTTGCTGCCCATCACATGCACAGACACCTTAAGCTCTTTGGAGCTGACATTTATTTGCTACAATTAGTGATCTTTTCTGAGGGCAACTAATTGGCAGCAAATTGGACTCATTAGTAACTGTTGAGTTAAAGTGAAATAAAAAAGGAATGGGGATTTATAGAGGACCTGAACTGGTAAATAGGATTATATGGCTAATTTCCTCCTCCCACTCTATACCCCTAGGGCTAATCACACCTATATGAAGAAAAATATTGCCACTTTTATCCAACTGGGTAACTACCTAAACAATACCCCAAATTTTTGGGTCAATGCATGCTAATACCTATCAGTCATTTTGAAGCTACAACAACCTACACAAACCTCTTCATTAGTAGTAGTAGCAGCTGCTTGATTTTTGTTCTATTTTCAATGTTTGTTTTGCTGAACATAAATTTACAGCAATTCATGAATAGCAATTATCCCAATTCAATTCTTTATCAAAAGTAAATTTAGAAAGAAAGTTTAACTTTCTTTTCTAGACAAGAAAGTTTCAGTAGGGATATTTATTTATTTATTTATTGGACTTGTATGCCGCCCCATCTCTGAAGACTCGGGGCGGCTCACAGCTAAAAATAACAACAATAAATAATTAAGAAAAGATTAAACCAAAACAAGCCCAAAAAGACAATTTAAATACTTAAAAATAAAACCACCCCACCCAGAAGGGTCACAGCCCGGATTGGTCAAACAACCAGGTCTTCAAATCATGGTGGAAGGTGCGGAGGTCAGGGGCCAGGCGGAGCCCCAAGGGA
The DNA here is from genome assembly GCA_009733165.1 of Naja naja. NCBI lineage: Eukaryota > Metazoa > Chordata > Lepidosauria > Squamata > Elapidae > Naja > Naja naja. Next base: position 33,032,768 of record CM019152.1, read on the forward strand.
AGTTGGTTCCAGAGGTCAGGGGCCATGACAGAATAGGCTCGTTGTCGGGGGACCGCCGGCCGGCACTGGCTGGCCGACTGGACCCCAAGGAGTCCTTGCCTGTGTGCTCGCACAGGGCGGCTGGCATTCGATGTCGGCAGGATTTGCTCCCTTAAATATTGAGGACCCATGTCATGAAGGACTTTGTATGTTAAAACTAAAACCTTGAATCTCACCCGGAGCACAACCGGCAACCAATGCAGGCAGCGCAGGAGGGGGGTAACATGGGAGAATCAGGAAACTCCCATCACCACCCGCGCCGCCGCATTCTGCACCAGCTGCAATCTCTGGATGGTATGCAAAGGCAGTCCCAAATAGAGAGCATTGCAGTAGTCGAGTCTAGAGGTAACAAGGGCATGAGTGACTGTGCGCAGGGCATCTTGGTCCAGAAATGGGCGTAGTTGACAAACAAGGGGGAGCTGGGCAAAGGCCCCCCTGGTGATGGCCCCCACCTGCTCCTCCAACCGGAGCCGTACATCCAGGAGGACCCCCAGATTCTGCGCCCTATCCATAAGGGGCAACACCGCTCACCCTATGGCCAAAGATGGATATTCCTGACTGGGCCAAGATGCCGGTATGCACAGCCACTCAGTCTTGGCGGGGTTGAGTCAAAGCATGTTCCCGCCATCCAAAGCACGCATCCAAACACTGGGTCATCAGGGAGAGGGCATACCAGCCACAACCACGGGTCTAGAGCCACGGATCAGCCGCTCAGCCTGGGCCATGACCGCGAACGCCTCCCTTCTGGGCCCTCCAGACCTGCAGGCCTCCGCCCCTCCCCGTAGGTCTTTTCCTCCCAGAACTCTCACTTCTGGGGAAGAGGAAGGGGGGGCTCTTCGAGGATGGGTCAAAAGGCCCAAACCCCTGCAGAAACGCTGCCCCTATCCATAGGCCGGAGAAAGGGCGGGACTCCACGTGGTTACCTTCATGGTTACCGCAGTACCACAAACCACAGACTGCCACTGTTGCTGCTGCCTTCCATGGAACCAACGCCCCAGTGCCGCAGCAGAATCGCAAATTGCCAGGGCTGTCATAGCCACCGCCGCCGTCAGGTCCTAGCGTCGCCGTGCCCGTCGCCAGCAGCAAACAGCTGACAACCACCACCAACAACGACATTGGGTCCTCGGCAGCCATCGCCATCGCCACAGGCGCCGAGACTTCCTGGCACCAGGGCTCCGCGAGGCAAGCGGTGTGGGGTAAATGGCATTGCTGCCATGCCCCCAGTTCAGCCGGCAAGCCTGCAGCTGATGCAAAGGCTGCGGGGGGGGGAACCCAGCAACACTGAACCGCCGGCTCATTTTCTGCCGGAACGGCTCTAGCGGCATCCCACGACTCTCCGGGGACGACTCCAAGGAAACCAGGAACAATAGGCAAGCCTCTTCACTCAGTAATCAACAAACCCTCCGAACGCCGAGAGAACCCACTCACCACCGGACCGCCATCTTGGGCATGCGCACAACCAATGAAATAAGTCAGAAAGTTAAGACTTTTTTTCCTCCTTTAAACCAGAAAGTTATCTCTTATTGACTGACCATTTGTACTGTAATACATGTATACATGTGTGTGTGTGTGTGTGTCTATAAAAGCAAGACAAAAATGTAATAAGAAATGCATGCAAAGCCAGAATTGAGAAGACAGCACAGATAGCAAGTGCTACCTCTGTAAAAGAAGCTGAAGAAACTTGAAGGAGTTAGCTGCTGCAATAAGATAGCGTAGACTAATAGCATGAAAAAATAGCAACAATGGTACAAGAAATACCATCTGACCACAAGCAAGAACTGGTTGGACAGTAAAGTTGACAAATAGAAAATGAAGATGCTAAAGTGCTCTGGAACTTTAAAATTCAAATAGACAGAAACCTGCCTTATTTAACAATTGTTAATAAGAAAGACAACAGCATCTGGATAGTGGACATTGCAGTACATGGAGACATCAGAATAAAAGAGAAAGAACTGGAGAAAATCACAAAATGCAAAGACTTGAAAATAGAAATAAAACAACCGAGACAAAATAAAGCAAATAAACCAATAATAATAGGTATTTGGGTGCAATCCCACGAGTCAATTGCAAAAGGCAGCTTTACTTGGAACAACTGACATCCTGTAATGATACCTTTAAAACCATCAAACATCAACACCTACCTATCCTATCCTTTGGAAAAGACTTGATAGGTAGAAAAAATGCCAAATACAGCCTAAAATATCTGGTCAGCTGTGTAACCAACTATAATAATAATAATTACAAAAGGCAGCTTTACTCAGAACAGCTTGAGAGACTATCTTTAATATTATTAAGCAACATCTGCCTATCCCAGGTGCTGGGTTTTTGGACAAAAATAAAAAATCCAGTCTAAACATTTGGTGACTGTATGACCAACAATAAGAATAACAGAAACAGTAGGAGATAGCCATAATAGGAGCAGCAATGCCAACTCTTTCTTAACTACATCATTATTTAGAAACTGGTGGCCATGTTAGACTTTCTAAAAAAAGTTAAAGAAGTTTATAAACCATGTTCCAGCAAAGTATTCAGAATAGTTGGCATTTTGTATTTAAAAAGACAGGATACAGAGGCAGAAAGAAAATAAGCAATAATCTGGTACTTCATCTATCTGTCTGTTTAAAAGATTTATATGTCATACAATCTGCTAACAGTTATTGAAAGTGCATAAGATTTAGCACAGCAATATTAAATGTGATAAATAAAAAAAACAAAGTAAATCAGTAGCATTGAGAGAGCTAGTTAAACAATTGGTTTGAGCCTTAAATTGTAATAAGTTGGAAGCTGGCTTTACGACTATTGGATGTTTACTCTTTAATATGGAGACCATGGAGAAAGAAAACAAAGAACCTGATGTCAAATGCTATTTGTGACAAAGCCCATAAAAGTACCCCACTGATGACCTAACCATGTGTTGTTGGCTGTGTAGTAGAAGTAGTAAATAGCTCAGATTTAAGCAGTGCACAGTTTGTACTATTATTACAGCACAATTGGTTTGTATAGTGAAAAACTGAAAGTCCTGATCTTCTAATATTAGTAAACTTGAAAAAGGTACATATCTCAAGTTATATATGAGTTCCCAACAAATTAAAGATAAACTTTGTTAAAGTTCATATGAAACGAGGCAAATGTCCTAGATGCCCAGAGAAATTTTTTGAAAAAGCTATGGCTTCTAACATCTACATAGAATAAATAAATAAATACATTAAATTTAACACAACACATAACTGTTTTGCTATTCGTTAGAGAAAACCTGAATTCCAAAGCAAATTTCTTTGTTCCTGGACCTCCTCCAGCTTATGGGGTCATTTATCAGAGTTGTGGGATGATGGTACACCCCCAGCTCAGACACTGCAATTTATATTTCAATGTCACTGAAGTTCTGCTTTTGCCTTTAAAGGATTCAAATCTCTTAAATACCAGTAATGAAGAAGAGTATGGAAAAATCTGTGTTTTGCATGTGTGTTAGAAAAAGCATCTCTCTCTCTCCCTCTGAATGTTGATTGTAACATGGATGGACTCTGGTATTTAGACAGCCAAGAAAACTGGCAGAAGTATTATGAATACTGACTTGCTATTCACAACAAAAACTATGAGAGATACTCAAATTAAGTTCAAAAAATAACTGATAATATGTAAACCTGTTGAGGAAAACATGGAGAAACCATTCACCATGCATACTGCCACATTCTAAATCAGTTGCAGTTTATAGACTGCCTTCAAGTTCTGCCCCATTAACAATAATTGAAATAAGATTACCACTTTATGAACCATAAAGACATAGTCTTTCTCCTCCAAGTAGGTGAAGATTTATCACAACTGATTTATCAGGCGAAACTGTAAAAGTTCTTCCATGCTACTGAAGTTATGTGGATTCATGGGGACTCCTCAGTTGCAATCCTCTAAGCCAAGGTGCAAAAGAACTGCATATGCAGGTAGTAGATCAAACTTTATCAATTTCTTCAAGAAAGAAACAATAAAACTGATTCAGGCAGATGTTAGCAATAATATTATACAGATGGGTAATATTACCTAAGTAAAATTCAGATGGGTAATATTGCTTAAGCTGACATCATATCCACCAAAAGGATTGGAAACACTGGATCATATGTCTGTTAACTGTAAATTAGAATCTGTCAAGAGATAACCATGTTTTTATCAGATTGTTGTTGTTTTTTTGGAAATTTTCCATAATCAGATTCTCTGAATCTGAGAAACTGAGAATCTTGAATCTGAGAAACTGGGTGACATGGCTGCTTTTGTTGCAAATACCATATATATTTCAGATGCATAAAGCATCTGAGTTACAGTATTTTTAAATATTAGTGAAATTCAATGTAAATGTTACATTGGAGTTTTGTCTGTGGTAGCTTCACTTCCACTTGGAGCTGTCCAGAGTTCTGTTTATCCAACACTGCTAGATCTTATATTCCAGCCCAACTATGCTCACTGAAAGCAACAGCAGGAATCAAACAATATTTAGTTCCTGAATTAATAGGAACAGAGATGTGACCATTGTCTCATGTCTTGTTTTCTGATCTGAACACATCACTGAGCACAGAACAGAGAGAGAGAGATTGAGATGTTGGGCTCTTAAAAGCCCATATATTTCCCTTTCAAACCAGCATGCTAAGGGTGGTGGCTACCTAGTCCTTTTCCATTTTATCATTAGAGTGATTTACATTCATTATAATTAAACATGAAGTAAGCAATATGTCAGTATTTGGATTGGCATATGGTTTAACAAGTTTTAGATGAGTTAGGTAAGAAAAACTTACCTAACTAGTATCACTAGCTCTCCAGATATCATTAAATTCAAAATCTATTATCCCTAGTGTTGATAGGAGCTACTGTTCAGCCACATATGTAGGATTACACATTGCCTAACCTTTCTTTAAATCAATGAATTGTCTGTCAAGTAGCAATTCTTTCATAAGAGTATATGATAGATATATTTAAATAATTTATTTATAATAAAGGTAGATTTTCAAATTACTTGAAAAAAATAATTGCATCTTTACACAGAGGCAGTGAAAACCCTGTCTTTTCCATCTTAATAACATTGAACTTTTTTATTGTAAAAGTTTTTTTGTTTTTTAATTATTTGAATGCATCTTTGAGAGAACAGTGTGGTTCCAGGTGTTTTACATTTTAAATCCATCATATCCACAATCACAAATACAGCTCTCTAACATCACATCATTATCTATTAACAAATTTTCTTCTTTATATTCTCATAAATTACTTTATATCAGTCTCTTTATTTTTAATCAATCTCTATCTTCGTTGGTCATATATTCAGCATATTTACCATTTAATGATTTTAATCTATCCATATCAATTCATTAGTCATTACAGCTTTCTAACATCACATCATTATTTATTACCAAATTTTCTTCTTTATATTCTCATAAACTGCTTTATGTTTTTAATCAATCTCTATCTTCCTTGATCTTATATTCTTACATTCATCATATTACAGTTTAGTATATTTATGTCAATTCATTAATCATTCAGAATTTCATCTTAATTTATATTATCCCCTTTCCAATACTACATTTGCCACTCTCCCATATATTTTTATTTTCTAAATGCTCCCTTCCCTCTAATTCCACATTTTTGTACAAATATATTTTCCATCTTATTTTCTTTTAGCCAATAATATAAAACTTATAATAATGTATCCTTATTGCCTTATACACATGAATAACAAAATATATAATTCATTAGAAATATTATCCTATACTATATAATTATATCTATTTCTCTATCAGACTCCACTTAACTTTTCCTTTCCCACCTTAAGTATTAGCCACTTATATCTTCCATAAACATTTATCTGTCTTACTTAAGTAACCTATTACAAAGTCCTACTTTCATAACTGTTCCATTTTAATTATTCCTTCTTATTCTTTCTAACTCTTAATCCAAACTCCTCAAAATCTATTATATGTGTTTTACTACTAAGGTACCTCATCATGTGGAGTCCCCCTCTTTTCCATTGCTAACCATCATCTCTAAGTCTCTCTTCTGTCTTAGTTCGTCATTGGTTTTAGCTTGCTTGCCATTCTCTATCATCTTTTGGCTTTTTCCCTTAATCCTTCCTCCATTTTTCATTTTCTGATATTTTTTCTCCCAGTTTTCGAAATTTATCCCCACCCTCTTCTGATCTCCTTTCTGTAATTTCCTAACAATTTCATTTATCAGCAATCCAATTTTAATATCTCCCTTGTTTATTACATCAATCATTAAAATCTCAAGTTCACTTTCTTTTTTCTTCTTCTGTATTATTTGTTGTTCCTCTTGTTCCGTTTCACTGGTTTCTCTTTTTTCCTAGCTCCTCCCCCATCTTGGTTCTTTCTTTTTCTTCTACTACTGTCACCATTTGTGAGTTAATCTCTATGTTATGTATTTTAGTGCATAAGTCCAAAGCTCACTCATAACTCAAAGGTCCTTCTTTATTTCTTTGCATATATCACTCATCTTTATATTACTTATTATTCCAATTGTCCAAAATCTAGTAGTTTTTATTTTATTTAAACCAGCGTCTCTTTAATTTTTAATGTCAATGTCCTCCAATCTTTATTTCCCAACGTTAATCAGTCAAAGTCACCAATAATTCCAGGGGTAATGTCTCTAATATTACTTACTGTTTGATTTTATTATGTTTCAGCTTCCAGAGGTCTTAATCTTCCTTTTATTCCTTTTTTGATTAAATCGTTAGCTTGAAGGGATCTGCAGGATTTTTTTTCATCAACCAGTGGCGCTTTTAATCCAGTTTCACAGCCACCCTTTTTCAAGTTTCTTTCAAAAATCAAATGTTATTTCTCTTTTAGAACAATTATTTCCAGAATTTAAAATAATGCCTTCCTGTGCCAAATTCTGTCCGATCGCCAACTCCAAATTAGTGTTCTTCCAAATTAATTTGTTTTAGACTCTTTGTGTTTCCCAATTTTTCTTCTATCTTCTATCTTCCAAACCACTGCTGATACGACTCTTTATATATCTTCTCTGTTATAGTCTTTTTGGGGTAAATAAAAATAAAATAGATTCTTCTCATCCTTCTCCTTACACCATTCCTGATCTCCTCTCCAGCACTTTGCTTAGGTGGTTCTTGGCTGTCCCAACTTTGTAGCAGCCATCTTGGCCACTCTTCTGTCCGTCCTGGCATAAAGAGAAAGTTTGGGGTCCCCACGGGGGAGTTGCTTCCCCGGAACCTCACTGGGTGCCTCTCCTTAGCTTTGCCATGCCTCCATGGCGGCTTTTGGCTCCATCCGGAGCCCACAAACAGCGAGAAGCCAGTGCCAGAACAGAGACTTCCATTCGTTCTTTCTGGTCTTGTCGTGATGTCAACCAGAAGTCAATAGCATTGAACTTTTGAAATACTTAGAATACATAGAGATTAGGCTTATCAGTTTGAATATTTTGTTGATTCTTCCCCTCTTCCTATTTATTAATATTCAAGTAGTCTATTTTTCAAAGAATACATTTAGTTTCTAGATAAGAAAAAGAAGAGTACTGAACTATGTAATAAACCACAGCAAAGTAATTTTGATAGTATATATACACACATTCATATACATGGTAGGAGGACAGAAATAAACTTGCTTACAACACAGACAAAGTTGATCTACAAACACTTAGTATTTTTGAACATCCTTTTTTATCTTAGTAAATAGGATTCATCAAGTTAGATTTAAATTAAATTTAAGCAAAGACTAAAATCATTCTAAAAGTCAATAAAGATATCAGAATCCACCAGTGCTGTTTAGCTGTTGAAAGCTGACCAAGATTTTTGGTCTCATTGGATGTGTTTCAGTTGCCAATTTCATACCTTCTGTAACTTTTAGATTAATGCATAGCTTTCAGATTCATGTTGTAAACATATTATTGTTACTATATATTTGAATTGCATTACATGATCTAATAAACATTGATCTAATAAAAATCCAAATCCATGTGATATAGCCTAATCCAAAAAAGTAAACTGTTTTTAAAAGGGCAAGTATGCTACAGATTCTAAATTTTTATTTAAAGTACTGATGTTGCTAAAAAATATTCAATCATTATAGAAAAGTTTGCTGTGATCTGGAATTGTATCCCATGATTCTGTTGCAAAAACAGATTAAGAAAATTTTCTGCAGAATAGGGATGCACTATTTCTTCAATCTAACAGCTGCATTTGGTATTCCAGAAATCTCTCACTTAGACACATCTGGAAGCAATACCCAAGGGTTGTTGGTATATGATGTTAACTTCACATATTAAATATTTCTGATGTGACTTAAAACTATGAGGTCTAAAAAGGCAAATCAATTATCTTTACCACTAGAGAAGTTGTTTAAGATGACAATTGATAATGCAGATCAAATTCTTATTTGACAACAAGCATGAAGGAAAAGTTATCCAATGTCAATGTATCAATAACACCTAAATTAATGAATGTGAATTTTACATTAGGGTTATGCAGGATGCTTATTCAGTCAGTGATAGAGTTTATACATGGTACTAAGCCACATATTTTTAATTAGGTTTGTTGAACTGGTGCTTATCTATTATGCTAAGGGAAAGTTAAAAACAGTAAGTCAAAATAAATCAAACAAACAATTTTAGGACGTAGGAGAATGTGAAAAAAATATCAGAGTTATATCTATTTTCAATAAAGAAGAAATGATTAATGAGACTCCCTAAAACTAAAACCAATAATTTGCTTTGATTTTATTGAATATATTTTATCCATATCATTCTTGTACTCTATTCTTTTAAAATTCATATTTAAATCAGCTTAATATCAGTCTTGTTAATGACAATCTTAGAAATTGAGAAATCCAAGCAAAAGTTTTCTTGTAGACACCAGGTGAATTTTTCTGGTGAAAAAGAACAACAGTGGAAAAACTAAGTTAGAAATTTAAAAAGAAAAGTAAAAGCTGGTGTTCAGGCATGAGTATTGTTTAGGTTTTATATATAGGAAATAGCAATGTTCCACTGGTATTCCTTTGGAATTTCCTGCAGCTATTTCTCTCTGTTATAGGACAGAAGTATGTCTATCACGAAACATGCCTTGTGCCTCATAAATTTGTCTTCTATCCTTAGGTAGAGTAACTATGCAGGACATTTTTTTTGCTTTCCTTTAGGCAGCAAAATAGCTTAGTGCCACAAGTTCAGATGAACTTTCAGCATAAAAAAACCAAGACAAGAATTTCTCTCTCCCCCCCTCTCTCACACACAAATGTCTATCATATCATATCCATCATTCGTGCTTCACCTGATTACACCCTGATAATATTTTTTAATGCCAGATAATAAATTAAATGTAAAGTTTTGAATATTTGAGTAAACAAACTAAACAAATGACCCCAAAAAGAACTGAAAGCATATATAAAGTGTAAAGGACAACACATAATTCAAATACATGACAACTTCTTTACAATAAGTAGCTCTGAAGTATCAAGTGCCTGCAAAGCAGGAACTGTAATTTTGCAAGACTTACTTTAGTAATGTGTATTTATGTCCAAATTTCTTAAGTGCTCCCTGAAACAAAATAACTAAAATGACAACTATTACAAATCCAGTTAAGTTAATGTTGGCATGTTCACAGCTTCTAATCCCACTCTGTTTATAATAAAATATACATCATGTAACCTGCTCCTATTTGCATATGCATTTCAGTTGCTCATACCATGAAGATACACAGAATACTATTAAGTCATGTACCTATGAAATTATTCTATATTCTTTTATTTGGAACTTCTTATTCAAACCATACATATAATCCAGTGTTATAATTGATTTCTTAGGACTATAGAGATGTAACAAATTAGAAATAAGCACTGTCATCAAGACATTGTTTTTTTAGAAAATTCATTAATGGTGAAAGTCAGTAGAATAGAAAATAAATAGTTTTTGGAATACTAATGGTATAATATAAACATAACACTATTGCTAACTGATAACACTGCAGTGAATCTTGAAAAATGAAATAGATGTTTGAGAATCTAGAATCTAATATTGAGTGAATAATGAAAAACTTAAAAATCATGGGATCCAGTTGCTTGCAAAAACATTTTGCTTTTGTTAAAAACTGTTAAAAGTATTAAATGATCTAAAAAAATCTAAAATGTAAATTTAAAGATTCCCTTTAGGAGAAAAACAATTTAGAATATCATATTTATTTTTAATCTATAATCTTTACTATAGTGTTATTCTAATATGTTAAGAAGAATTAAATGTGATTTAAACTCTAGAAGTTGACAATATGATGCAATGACCTAGTAATTCTAGAAAATAATTTTCTGGACTTCATAGCTAAAGCATATATTAATATTTTATACCAGCTTATTAATTTTTTTTCAAAACATTTCATGTTTTTCAGGACCAATTTATTAAGAATGACACTATATGTATTTAGAATATTTCATGGCTATACAATATGGACTTGATGTTTTAGTTGAATCTTAAGTTTCTTGAACACTAATATCACAGAGCTGTAGTGGCACAGTGGTTAGGATGCAGTACTGCAGGCTACTTCTGCTGACTGCTGGCTGCCAGCAGTGTGGCAGTTCAATTCTCATTGGATAAAGGTTGACTCAGCCTTTCATCCTTCCAAGGTTGGGTAAAATGAGGACCCAGATTGTTGGGAAATATGCTGACTCCGTAAACCACTTAGAGAGGTCTGTAAAGCACTGTGAAGTAGTATATAAGCTTAAGTTATAAGGGATAGAAGTGGGAAACTTTCAGTCATTTCAAATATGTTAACTTACCTAATTAGTGTGTAAACAACATTAGATGAAAACTATATCAACTTAAGATAAGTTTAATTCAAAAAAAATTTCTTCTATTTTTTTTTTTAGTATATTGGACATGTCAAAGGAAGTATCATATCTTTGGCTGGGTTTCAACTTCTATATTGTGTAAGTACAATATGTAAGTGGGAACTCTGACCTATATGTTTAATTTGGGCAACAGTGCTATTCCTTTGATCAATATTCATGGGGATGCAAGTAGGATATTTAAAAAAATAAACAAGAGCCAACGATGTGAATATGAGATGTTACAATATATTCCAAAATATTGGAACTTATAAAAGGATTATGGGAATTCTGGTTTGACATCACTGTGAGATTGATGCAGGGGAGCAGGACTCTGCATCCCCATGTTGAATCTTCTTCATTGGAAGGCCCCCCCAAGGTGCAATAGTCATCCTGTAGGGGTGACATATAAGGAGGGGCATCCTGCAGGTTGTGGAGAGCAGCTGCTCTCTTGCTGGACACAGGGTTTCTTCCCTCTTTGTGAAAGATGAAGATGAGGCAGCCATTATGGCTGCCTTGAAGCTGGGGCAGCCGAAGAATCTAAGATCGTGCTGGAGCAGTGTGAGTGGACAGTGACTGGACCTGAGTGAAGTGATTTTTAATTTTTGCCTAGGACTTGACCCTAAAAGAAAATAAATCTGGAAAAGAAGCTTTCTGGAATATTTTTAAGTGGCAATTAAAGAGAGGTAGAGAGAAATTGCACCCTAATAGGAAATAAGCAAAAGCTATAAAATGCAGAAAGACTGGATGTAAAAATCTTCCTGGCATGATTTTGAATAGACATCTTAAAATGCTGAACATTTGACTATTTATTGGATATTTTTTCTGAATCAATTTGAAATAAATAACTGACAGAATAGTGTTAATGCTGATTTTTAACATTGATTTCTAAGCTGAAGGCACCATCTACTGGTGAACAGATATATATACTATGGCTTACTCCTAGAATAACAACTCTGAATAATAACTCTGGAAAATTCTGATAAAAAAAGAAAGAAAATAACACCTGGAGGTCTGCTGTATTATCTACTGTTCTACACTTATCTATCTTATGGTTACCAGGATTAACCTTGAAAACCTGGAGGATACCTAATGGAATAACTTTTGAATACTAACTAGCAATTTAAAGAGTGGATTTAAGGAGTTATTTGGAAAATCCCCTGAACTGTACAAATGGAACCAACTGACTAATTGTGGGATATAAAGACTATAACTATTATATCTCCTGATGGACAATGCTAAGATCAAATAATCTGCTGGCTTTGGGAAGTCAAGAAGAACAGACTCCTGAGCAGTGACAGATTACTGATAGAACACTGACTGTTATTTGGACTTTTAAAAATAAGGCAAGATGTCTCACCAGGAGGAATTGGAAACACTTCAAAAAGAAACTCTGTTGGTTCTTCAAAGTTTTTACAATACTATGATGGGGAATTTCAGGGAGATAAAAGATTTACTACATGACATAACTGGAAAGGCTGAAAATGTGCAACAAGAAATAATGAATCAACATAATAAAATCCAGGAAACAAGGGAGATAACTGGAAGCTTAGGGGCTGAGATAGAACAGACTACACAACAAATAGAACAAGGAGAAAAGAAGGAGGAGATAATAAAGTTAGGTGAATATATACTAGGAGATAGAAAAATGGAACTGAATAAATTGAAAGATATTTTTGGAATGAAAACAGAGGTTTTGGCAGACTTGTGGGTGTAACACCAGCAAAAAATAGTGGAGATAGAAATAATGGTTGGGTTGAATACAAAAGATGTAGATAAGGACCCAAGGGAGGAGTTTGGGAAGCAAGTCAAAAAGAGAAGAAGTGAAACTTCCAAGAGGATGAGAGTTGATGGATAGAAAGGATCTTTTAAAAAAAAACAAGATTGGTTGTATTAAGAATTAGAATAGATTAAGAAATTAGAAATAGGGGGAACATTGTTATACATATTTTGCATAACACATTTAAAGTGAACATTAGAGGTTAAGATCAGATTTTGAAAAAAGGTGTTATCACGTATGCTCAAGAATAATGTTATTACTATTAGAAAGATGTAGCAAATATTGAATAACTGAAAAATGGGGAATTATGTGCTGACAGAAATATGTATAATAACATTAGAACCACGTAAGTTTGATCAATGTAGTAATTTTTATCTGTATCAATATTATTTTTGTATCAAAATGAATGACACTCAGATACCACACTGTCCATGCAATGATATTGATGTATATTAAAAAAAACTTTACAGAAAAAAAAAGATTTATTATGTGTGGAAAACAGCTAGGATTATTGTAATCCAGTGAAAAGACTCTAATGTACTTAAAATCCTGCATGGAGGACATGCTTAAATTTTCTGCATACAAATTTACTTTTCTCCAAAGTCATGGAAATCAATATGATTCTCGATAGTCAAGGTTTAATTTGATGTTTAAGGCTTGAAGTTGTTATAAAATATATTAACTTTTTTCTTCCTCTTTTATTTTTCTCTAGACTTTATTTATTTTTCTGGCTTATCTTTTTTGTGCTATCATTATTATTGTACTTCTTAACTGCTTTCTTTGTTACATTAAAAAGCCATAAATATATATGTGTATACAGTATATGCATGAGTACACACACATGCATGTGCATGTGCAGATGTACACAATGGCACTCAAACATATTCTCAAAAAGAGGGGGAATAAATGAACAAGGAGAGTTCAGATATGTAACTAGTCACATTTCAACAACTTATAATTTCACAATTCTGAAAATTTATCCCTTTGAAAATATAGTAGCTTGCTTTGGAGAGGTAAGAGCTGTATTCATTCATGATTACTTAATTTTATTTGAATTTTGTCCTTTTTAAGGACAAAAACATAAACTCTTTTAAATTACTCAGATGGTGCTTATTAGGTGATTTGAGCAAAACTTGAACTGAATTCCTAAGAACAATATCCTATCGCTGATATGAAACTTTGAGATGATATTAATCAACTATTTTCAATGGTATAGACTGTTCCAGAATATGAGATAGAAGATAGAAGTCTGTATATTTGTATCTACAGTGTACAATAACCTCATAATATTTTGAGATAGAAATGTTCCAGTTTTATACAGGAAAAGCAAAAGAGCAAGTCACAAATCAATGATGTTCCTGTTTATAGGGATCAGTTCATCTTTCAATGCAGTTGAATGCAGTTAATAGTAAGCTTTACTATGAACCTGTACATAAAAAATTCTGATTATTAAATTTGCAAATTTTAATCTGGCTCAAGGTACAAGACAGAAATCAAACCTTTAGATGCACATGGGTAGCTCCCAATGACTTATGTGTCATAGTACCTGAAGATTTTAGAAGACAGTTTAAAAAGGGAAATGCCATCTGTTAGAAGGTAGAAATGTGATTAGGAAGATAAGAAAATTGCATAGATTACTGAGCCAAATAGAACAAAACCAATGCATCAATCATGTGGCTAAAGCTTTGCAAAAGGAGACTCTACTAACAATGACTCCCTGTATAGATAATCCACTAGCTATAGATTTTTAACTTTTTTTTCTTGGTCAACACACAAAATTATAGCTCTTGAGATAATCAAATCTTGATTTAATATATACAGGTTCTGTGTAATATTGCCTAATACAGTTTATCAAAAATTAAATCACACTGTGAGTTATGACATTTTATATATAATTTGCTCCTGAAAAACTAAGATTCAACTTTTAAACTCAGGGCCATGCATTGTGAGTTGTAATATTAAATAAAAGCATAGCTCCAAATAAGCTATGAGCTGTACCATAAACCCACAAGAATCTGAGTGGTATACAAATTTCATAAATGACTAACAACAAAAAGACCACAAATAAAATAATGGATTTTCCCCCTCACTGCAAACTAAGTATTTGCTGATCATTTTCTAAGTAGATTCAAGAAATAAAACAAAATGAGGCAGCTGAACACCAGGACATAATAGGAAAGGAAAAGCCAAATCTTAGGAAGGAAGGAAGGAAGGAAGGAAGGAAGGAAGGAAGGAAAGAAAGGAAAAGGAAGGAAGGATAAGGAAGGAAGGAAGGAAGGAAGGAAGGAAGGAAGGAAAGAAAGAAAGAAAACCAAATTAACAGGTACTGCTGGAGGGAAAGGAAATATTGTGCAGATAATTAGACTGTATGACACACTAAAGGATTTTTAACCTTATGAATGGTCATTGAAACACATATACATTCTTCAGGTTAATGGTATCCAAGGTAATAAAGTATCTCATCCTACTTTATGCTCTACTCCCCTAAAGTCATGGTGTAAATCAAATGTTATAAGAAAGTTTGAGGCAGACAGATTCATATCCAGTCCCCAGAAAAAAAATGGAGCCAGTAGCTATGCACTGTAGAGGCTGTCTTTCTCCCTCTGGTGAGAAGCATGACTGACAACTGTGTTTGTCAGTGAAGACAGCTTGTCTTGAATTTGAGATAGCTGGCCATCACTTGGGGAGATTATTAGAGGGAGAGAATGAAATACTAAACTGGAAATACACAAACCATAATCAAACAAGCTAGGTTTAGTGGAAACATGTGGTCCTGGTGTTAGAAAAGAGCATTATGGTATAAAAATGTCAGGAAAACAACTAAAAGAGTTTTTTTTAACTATCAAAAATATTATAAGGATATTTCATCAAATTCATTACTGTAGAAACAACATTTCTATAGGTTTCATGATGTCTCCCATAATAGTATTGAAATTATTATAGCTACACATATTAAGTGTGTGTCAGGGGCCAGGGAGAAATAACCCTGAGTACTGGTATTCCATTTTTATCCCTGCAGACCCTTCAGAGACTCTTCATTTTCTAACCTATAGTTTCTTTCAAGGGTGAAAAATAAAAAGAAGTTGTGGTGGATGACACATGGACTACTTAGGAGCAGATGTACATCTTTAGGACTCAATATTTCTCAAGTCATTGGTCTACAAAGAAGGAAATATTTTGAAACTGTTCTATGCAAGTATAACCCTTGCATCATTTTCTGGACAATGTGTCTTCACAAGTACTATTCTGTTAGCATATGTAGTAACTTGGTGTCCTATTCATATTCATACATTGTTATCGTTATTACATCCTCTTATTTCCACACTCTCGCATACAAACTCTACATGTCTTTCACTGTCTTATTTAAATACTGCATTATATCTTAATGAGCACTGCAAGCAAAAGCTCTCTTTGCACTTTTTACTTACCCTTATCACCTGCACAAATATATATCTGTGATTCAACAGTCACTGAAGAAAATTAATGGCTAAACAAACTCTGTGCAAAATAAGTCCCATCCAGACCACTTCTAAGAAGTTCTGAAATAACATAAATAGTAATAGTAATAGTAGTAATAGTAATGTTTATTTGATCAATGGCCAGCAAAATTTAAATTTTGAAATAAAATACATTTGCTTAGCTTTTTCTAAGAAGTGAATAACAGCTACCAATGATCTGAATCCATAATAGTGCAAAATGTTGGAATTAAAGTTTTAATTTAGATTAAAGGGGCAAGCTGTATACTTAGAATTTGTTCCCAATGTAAAACAGTACTTGTACAGCAAGGCATACTGCCTTTTGTTATTTAGCACACAAATAGAAGCTTATCATCATTTTAAAAGTTTAATCATCGTTTTCCCTAGATTTGGAAAATATTTCATCATTAGAGTTTATTTGATTTCAGAACTCACAGAAAACTTCTGTGAATCCTTATCTTCCTGATGCCAGCATTCCAACAATGGAAAGGGAGAAAAAAAGGATACATAGATTTATGGATGTGAATATTGGAAAATGAAAAATGTTTTTCCAGATATTAAAGAGAATAATTTTTGTCTACCATTATAATGTATCATAAAGTTTATTTTACAATTATTACAATTTAAAAACTCCTATGAAATATGTAGGAAGCAAAGCTAATAAGAGCACTGAAATTGAAAATAAAAAGGATTTCAAATCAATTTAGGAGAATAAATAAATAATTGCATATAATGCAAGGAGAAGTTCATGTTATCTATTGAACTTTTATCAAGAACAAGAAAATTACTAGGTAGCAGCTATTGCCATTAGAGAGGAAAGAAGAGCTGTCATGCAGAATGATTTTTAAACAACTGAAAGGCAAAAACAAAAAACAAAAAAACCCTGCTTGTTAAAAATTCTGTGAATAAGTTTAGTTGGGCTATCATGAAATTAAGGTGATTTAGTAAATATAATTATTGATACAGAGCAGTCAAGGAATTATTTCCAGGAAGAAAAAAAGCTCAAGTCTCTACAAATCATCAGTTAATGGATTAAATGCATCCAAGGGTGAGAAGGAAATTAGCTGATCAATTCATTCAACAACTGCTAATTATATTTGACAAGTCAGAGAGAAATGAAAAGTAAGTGAAGGACTGAGGAAAAACAACTGTGATAGAAACCTGCATGTGGGCTCAATAAGTACAGACTCTGATTCAGTTTTTGTGCCTGATTCAAAGCTACGGATTGTTAAATGATTATCTGAGGTTCTGTGTATAAGGTCAAATGTAATGTTTGTATTGTACACCAACTCAGATGAAACCTATATTACAGTCGAAGACCAGCATAAGGAGGATGGCATAAAAAAAATAAGAACCCTAAAAGATATGTCAAAATAAAACAAATCATATAAAAAGCTACAAAATATAAAAATAAAGATCTAAAAGAAAAAAAGAATCTAAGAGGAGAAGTAAGGGCAGTATATGTATGTAAAGAAGGATGGCAACCTAAATCTATCACAGTACAAATTACCTTAAAACAAGAAACTAGGTGCTAAGTAAAATTGGTTTATGGCAAAAGTCAACTTCTGATGGATTTAAGTACAGCTACGCAGTACTTGGCAGCATTCTATGTTGTAGCAGGGCTGATATATAAAAGCATCAGGGAGTGTAAATTGTTGTGCTGGTTATGGAAAGAAAATAAGGAAGGAAGGAAGGAAGGAAGGAGGGAAGGAAGGAAGGAAGGAAGGAAGGAAGGAAGGAAGGAAGGAAACAGGTAAGATGTCAAGTGGTTAAAATAGTGGGCTTGTTGACCAGAAGGTTGGCAGTTCAAAACCAAACACCTTATAATGGAGTAAGCTTCCATTACTTGGCCCAGCTCCTGCCAATCAGCCAGAAATTATAAAACATGTAAATGCAAGTGGATAAATAGGTAGCACTTCAGAGGGAAGATAACAGCATTCCAGATACCTCAAACATATAGTCATGCCAGCCACATGACCAAGCTCTTTGGACAACATTGGCTCTTAGGCTGTGCATCAGAGATGAACCCTGCTAGGTTGCGGACATGACTGGCATGGGAAAGCTTTATCTTTTTCTTAAAAATCCATCATTTTTTGATATCTGTAGAAGTTTTGTAGTATAATACATCCTTTCTACATTGCTTTTTTCCAATTAAAAATCAATTCAGAATATACACAGTGGTAATCACTTGTTTGCAGCATCATACAACACTACTTTGCAGACTAATGCATTTATGCTAAGTGAAACATTTGTTAAGTGAATTTGGCCATTTTACAACCTTTCTTGCCAAAGTTGTTAAGTGAATGCAGTTATTAAGTTAATAACATGCTTGCTAAGTGAATTTGGTTTCCCCATTGACTTTGCTTATAAGAAGGTTACAAAAGGTGATCACGTGATCCCAGATACTGCAACTGTCATAAGTATGAGTCAATTGCCAAGCATCTGAATTTTGATCACATGACCATGGAGATGCTGCAACAGTTGCGAGAGCATCTCCTGCCGATATCAAACACCCATCACCCTGTGCGTGCGCACAGACGAGGACTCCTTGGGGTACTGTCCGTGAGACAATGTTGGCTGGTGGTGCCCCGGGGAAGGGCCTACTCTGTCGCAGCTCCCGCCTTGTGGAACCAACTACCTCTGGAGCTCCGTTTGGCTCCTGATCTCCACTCTTTCTGCTGCGATTTGAAAACCTGGCTGTTTGAGCAGGCCGGGCTGGACTGACCTCTTGGGGGGGCGGTTAAAATTGTTTTAAATTTTAAATCAGTTTTAAATTAGTTTACCTATTGGGCTTGTTTAAGTTTAATTCTTTTAAATATATTTATTGTTCTGTTTTAGTTGTGAGTTGCCCCGAGTCCTGTCGGAGAGGGGGTGGCATACAAGTCCATTTATAAATAAATAAATAAAAGTTGTAAGTGTGAAAAATGTTCATAAGTCACCTTTTCCAGAGGCATTGCAACTTTGAATGGTCGTTAAATAAACTGTTGTAAGTCAAGGACCACCTGTATATATGTATACGACATGTAAACATATACATATATGAAATCCATTTGGTGTAGTGGTTAAGGCTTTGTGAATCATGTAAAAGGAGTAATATTTTTTTCTTCTGTTACAGTTGCCTTATATGTGGAGTTATATTCAGCAGATATAGTCTTTGGATCAGTATCGACTCCTGGCAACTACATGGACAAATCCATGCAGTTTTCTCTGGCATTTTTTAGAAGTAGGGAGAGTCAGCCCACTAACTTCATGCCTAAAAAATGACTAGAAATTACAGGGTCCTGTAGTCCTTTTAACTATTATTAATTGATTTTCTTTCCTTGCATTAGACATGTGTTAGGCATGACTATTACCCCATTCTTGTATGCAACAGGAAAACTGCTTACAACAACTTTCAAGCAATATAACATGCATTAATTCTCTTATGTAGGGATGAAGCAAGGAAGCAGAAAGTTTCCCAAAAGCAGAAAACCAAGAACAAAAATAAAGTAATTATACTGAAACAGAAAACAAGAGTAAGGTTTTTTTTGTGTGTGTATGAAAAGCAGAATTGCTGATCAGAATTGCTAGAAATTGACAATTTGGCTTCTACATACAAATTTTAGAGTGATGTGGTGGTCTAAGGGAGAGCTTTCACCTCAATCGGGAGGCTGTGAGTTTCTAGGCAGAGGCAGATATTTCTCCCTCTGGGCATGTTGGGAATATATCTGCTGAATATAACTCCACGTTGGCAACAGGAAGGGCACCCGGCCAATAAACACTCAGCTCCATTCAATTGCCCAGACTCTACCCCACAAGGGATTAGCGGGTCATTAAAAGAAGATGATACTGATACAAACGTTTTAGATTTAAGTGTTTCCATTCTGTTTGTTTAATACTTACGAAAAACTAAAGGAAGTGAAATGTTCTTTGCTGTCAAATTAAATACGCAAACCCCAATGAAGTTCAAGATTCTGTTCTGTATCATTCTGGAGTGCAGGACATGAAATAATGGACTTAAATTACAAGAAGGCAGATTATGGTTGAATGCTAGGAAAATCATTCTTAACAGCAGGAGTGGAACCAATTACCAACTGAGGTGGTGAGCTCCCCTTCACTGAATGTGTCCAATCAGAGGCTAAAAAAACAAATATCTTGGATGCTATTATTTGGATTTCTGCACTTCATCATTTTAGATACATCTATCCCAAGCACAGACAGCTCTTTGTTCTTTCTGCCCTGTAGTTGTTAAAAGGAAGAATGATTTTAAAAAAGATGGAAATCCTATTTCTGCACTAACAGCATGATTCAACAGACAACTTTTTCAATTCTGCTTCTCCCACACTATAATATTAAAAAATCTGCAAGATCTTTAGTTCATAAAGATGTGTACACATTTTGACAACTGTTTTTAAAAGATAACAAGATTCTAATGACAATTATACCAGCATTTCTAATATATGATTCTTTTATCTTATATAAACATGCGTACTGAGCAGATTTAACTATAATGTAGGCTAATCATTTGGATCTAGCTAGATCTCCAATCAGAGATTCATAAACATAAAACATAAATGGAAGCATTCTTGTTAATTGTATCAGCAATTAACATTAGTCAGAGGAACAAATTATCGTTCAAAATGCAGATGTATTTCTCAGCCATCTCTATCAAAATTGTAGCTATTAAACTTTTAAAATAATATTGGCTAATTCACTCTTCTGGTATCAGTATTGATTATATCTCTCACTTTGATGTGGGTTCATTTAAATCATAAAAGTCTTATCCTTGCCTTATAGTAGCCTCCATCAAACCTGAACAGCCTTTCAGTTATGGTCAACTTCAGAATCTCTTAGACAGTATGGCCGTAGTTAATAATTTTGGGAGCTGATCTCCACACTTTTGGATAGAACCCAGCAGACGAAAACTGCACCGGTGTTCTTTAAAGTGAATCATGGTTTCAGGATTTCAAACCCTCATAGCTGAATTACTTACTTCTCTTTCTACTTACACCACCCTGTTGAAATAACAGCACACTAGTTTTAACTAATTCTTTATGGGGAGTTCTCCAGAGATTAAAAACTATGTGACAGTGGTAATTTAGATAACTAGTATAAAGAATATTCTGCCTCAGGTTCTGATTTGTACTATCTCTAGGATGTGATGTGGTAAAGTTGAGTTTATACAATGCAATGTAAATTTAGGTTTACCATCATTTTACTCTTTCTGAAACAGTTGTTTTTGTCAAATGTGCGACCATTCAAATCAGAAGATTGAAATGTTTAAAAATGCTGCTAAGATTATAGCTACTATATAGATAATTGTAATAATGTTCTACATGTAACTTTAATAGATTTATTTATATTTATTTATTTAATCATTCATATGATAGCACATTTACACAGTGACTCTGGGCAGCATCAAGGATATAATATCTGTATTTTAATTAAATATTGCATGAAAAAACTATTGCAGCCTCCTAACTTCTCTTTTCTTAGATACCAAAATAATTCTAGAGATATAAACTTTTGTTATTTGATATTGTGGCATTGACACACATGTTCAGACACACACACACACACACACTTACTAAGCATGATAGTACTAACACACACTTACTGAGCATGATAGTATTAACATGTCAATCAATTAGGGTAATTTTTACTGCTAAAAGTTAACAACCTGGTTCTCAGAATGCAAATCCAAAGTGCTGCATAGTGTCCACCATGTATTCTCTCTAAATTTAATTTCAAAAATGATAATCAAAAGGAAAAGTCTTTGTTACATAAAATATTGCTTTATTTAAACTCCTGCCTGGAAAATTTAATTCAGGCCAGCACCAGGATGTCAGCACTCCCATGGATTAAAAAGCAATGATAGAACTACAGTAGTTTTGTTATATTATTTCTAAATGATTTAAGCTTTGACTTTCCTCTATAATACATAAGGCTTTTAAATGACAGGGTGAAATGTAAGATTTCTATCACCAGTGTTATTCACTCTAAGAATATATATCTGACTAGCTGTTATGTGTTTTTTTCTTAATTTAAAGAAGTTTTAAAAAATATATTATATTATATTATTATTATTCCTGTACAAGAAGTTATATATTAAATGTCTGCAATTGAATTAATAAATCTGCAGTACCTGAAGGTCAGTTTGATGCCACAAATGGAAGATTGGGGCTAGGAGACCATTGGTTTGGCTAAGGCAGGGATGTCAAACTTGCGGCATCATGGCATTGTCACATGATATATTGGGACTTTTCTCCCTTTGCTAAACCGGGCAGGGTCTGGGCCAACATGTGACACATGCAGCCCGTGGGCCATGATTTTGACACCCCTGGGATAAGGCCTTTTGAAAGATTTTGACTAAAGGAATACAGTATATGAACCCTTCTAGATATTACTTATTCTTTCACACAGACATTGTTATTTGTGATGACAGCAAAAAAATACATGAATTATATAATTTGTATCAATGATGACTGATGCATATTGCATAACTCATGACATTTGTGTAATGTAATGATGAATGTGATGGCCTTGGGACTTGTACAGGGTGCCTACGTAGCTGGCTCTATATATTGCAGCCAACTATTTAGGCACCCTGTACAATGCCATCACATGCATTGCAGCTATCCAAAATGTGGTTTGTTTGATTCTTGCTTAGCATATTGTAAAATCCTAGATGGCTAATCTTAATAAGCCACACTCTTAGCAGATTTCTATTATAATATTTGTTTATCCACTCTTAGCAGATTTCTGTTATAATATTTGTTTATCCACTTCAACATTTTCAGACCTGGAAACAGAACTTTGACTTTTCTTTATTGTCAAAAAAGCAGACTATTTCCAAACTCCTTAAAGTTTGATCACATGCTATCAAAGGCTGATTCCGTCTTCAATTTTGTAATAGTCTCCATCTCAGGCAACTGACTTCTACAGTTCTGGCACAAAGAAGAAAATCCTTCTGACTCTCTAAAATGGTATCTTAAAAAGGCAAAGAACTGAGATAAAAAAGAAATAATTACTTACTGATAAAAGTGACCCACGGGTTACCAGATTGCAGTGTCATTGTTTAAACCACAGTTATTTGCTTCACATATAATATTAAGCCCTAAAACATGAATATATCTGTTGCACTAAGTTCAAATCAAATGACCTACCTTATAGTTGAACACAAAGAGTAACTAGATAATTGGAAGTGTATGAAAATTTGTACACATTGTTCCTGTTAGCATAATTACTACATGTCATGGTTTGGACCTCTTAACAGTGTAGTTCTGCTAAAGTTATTATGGTAATCTTGGCATGTTAGCATATTCTTGTTTGGAGATGGTTAATTATTTTTACAGTTGCTAAACCTTCTCTTGTGATTTGTCAATTGCTAATCTTTCTCTTGTGATTTGTCAGTGTTCTGTAACTCTCTCCAAAACTTGCTGTAAGTGGTAATTACAAGTAATCAACAGCAACACTGATTATCATTTCTTTCTTCTGTATTTTATTGGATTTTATTGGATTTACTATGGGTTTATTGGGTTTACAAAGGTTAAATAAATAAGGACTATAAACAGGAAGAAAAAAGTGACACATTATGAGGAGAAATAATAGAAAAATTATATTAGTTTTACTTAATGCATCCACAGTTCCTACCTTGGTGTTTATCTGATTTGTTTAGGTTACCCATTCCTTGAATTGCTGCTGAAAATATGCATGTCTGGGACATATATTACTTCCTTGAGAGGTTAATTGGGTTAAGATGTGAGTTGGGGTGATGTAAATTAAGACAAAGAATATACCATTATTTAAAATGGGCAGCATTTAGTTATACAAAAATTATACTTTTAGACATAGGGGATTTAAAAATAGAGCTCAATAAACAAAAATGCAATAGATGGACTAGCATGCATAGATACATACCTATACTGTATAGACCATCACATTGTTCATTCCTATGGTAAGGAACATTATGTAAAATGCATAACTCAAGTAGGAAATAGTTGCTGAAATTAAAGGCATGAAATTAAGAAAAAAGGAAACTTAGCTAAAATTCATTGATACTAAAATAATTCATTACACTTTTCCAAACCAAATAGCTAAACTTCAAGTAATATTCTGAATCAGGAAATCAACATCATATTTGTCTTATGCCACACCAGTTACTGTCTCCTACTCCCATGCAACAGTATCCAATTCCCACTTTTAACTGCACACGAGCCTTTTTGCCATCCCAGCTTGATTTTATCAAAGAGAATAATAACATCCTTCCTAATAACAGAACCCCAGATATGCCACTTTCAGTTCATTATGTTACCTAGCCACTTACGTCAAGGCAGCCCATGATTTGAACATTGGAAATGCTCCAGCACATTTCATTTGGCCCATATTGAGCTTGTGACTTAACTAAGAGCTAAAATGAAGACTTCTAATCCAACCTCATAAGTAAAGTGCCAATCTTCCCCAATTCTTTGGGGAGTGGAAGCCAATCAACTATATAGCATAAACTCTAGTGTTGGATCCTCCAGGAAAAGTGGATAATTTACCTTTAACATTGGAATTCTTATTTCGGGATCCCATGAATTGATAGTGGAGTCAAGTAGAAAGTGTAAAACATCTTGAACCAATGTTTTGTGTATTCTGATAGTTTGTTTTGAATTTGGAATAAAATCTGCAATTTCAATTTTAGCCCAAATAAAATGTGGGAGTTTTATGCAGCATTATGCCAAGTATTCCAATAATAACAGTATGTACCAATCTTGCTTGGAAGTACTTTACAACATAACCCTATGTAAATCTACTGTGAGAAAGCATTGTGTAATTTAATGTAGTGTAGTAGCTTTTAGAAATGCATAACGTTTTGTTAAAAAACCAAGATATCATAAAATAAAATGTCAGAAAAAGTAAAGGAATAAAATAAAAGTCCATGTCTAAATGATTGATTTAAGCAAGATAAAAGCTAATACAAACTATCAGAAGGTAATGAAGATGAAAGGAATAAGAAAGTAATTAAAGAAAAAGCAAAAAGTACAAGAAAAAAAGATAAAGAAAATTTGTCAAGAAAGAAAAAAGCATAAAAAGTGTTATTGTTTTTATAGTGATTGTAAGTGCAAATATATTTTGATTCTAAAGTTTCCATCATATTACTCTTCTTTCTATAATCTATTGTGTCTAATAATTGAAACCATGTCACAAGTTCATTCCCCCCCCCAATTTTATGTAAAAAGTCCCTGAGAGGCTTCAGACAACAATCAATACTTTTTTTCCAGTCAAAAAAGTTAATTTATCTATTTCAACAAAATCTGTCAACTTCATAACTATTCCATCATGGAAAACAATATTTGCCACATTCCAAGTAACTGAATCATACTATTCACTTAATAACAATTATACATAAAATAGATCTGTACAATCTGAAACTTTAATTAGTAAAGTAATTTGTTTTAATCTAACCATGTATTTTACAGAATAAACAGTGTAGGACAGGGGTGTCAAACTCAAGGCCCACAGGCCGGATCCAGCTTGTGTGGTGCTTGACCTGGCCCATAGGGCCATCTTGGAAAAAGCAAAGGACTGGCCTGCGGTGCCCCTGCTAGCAAAAATGGAGCTTAGGTGGCTGCATGCAGCCCCCTTGCCTTGTTTGCAGCCTGGATGGACTCCTGCAGACTTCTGTCAGTGAAAACAAAACATGGGGGATACACACAGTCCCCCGGGCTCTGTTTTTGCTGGCAGAGGCCTGCAGGAGGCTGTCCAGGCTGAAAACAGGGCATGGGGAGGCCATGCGCAGTCCCCTGGGCTGTTTTCACTGGCAGAGAGCTGTGGCAGGCCATCCAGGCTGAAAAGGGGGTGCAGAGGGCCATGCGCAGCCTCCAAAAGTTCCATTTTTGCTGGCAGAGAGCTGCAGAAGGCTGCTCAGGCCAAAAGTGGGCCACAGGGGACTGCATGCGCCCCCCGCCCCGAGTTCCAGTTTTGCTGGCAGATGGCTATCAAAACAAACTAAAAACAAAACAAAAGGAGATGTTTCCTCTTTTTCATTTGAGCATGCAAGAAGGGACAGGAGAGGAGAAAGGGAAAGAGGAAAGAAAAAGAAGGAAAAATGAGAAGAGAGGAAGAAAAGAAAAATAAGGAAAGAGAGGAAGGAAGAAGAAAGGAGAATGAAGAGAGAAGGAAAAAGAAGGAAGGAAGATTAGAGACTGAGGGAGGGTCTCAGGGAAGTACTACCATAGCATTTGGCCACCACAGGTGTCCCTGACACGAGTCCCATGTCACACCCACCATTGTCATGCCAACCCCTGCCCACCCAGCCATGCCTACTTCCCCTGGCCCTCCAAGATCAAACACAACCCTGATGTGGCCCTGAATGAAATTGAATTTGACACCTCAGTGTAGGAGATGACTAGGTTGAGCCTGAGGGAGCCGTCAAGCATGCCATCACTCTCTTCATGCTCACAAGAGATATCTGTCCAGCCCATCTTGAATTCCTTTGACTCTTATCTACAGCCATTTGCTTTGACCATTAGTAGTAGTGTTAGCAAGCAACAACCCTGTATTCAGAAAGAAACCACCTTTTTTCTGATTTTCTTCATTTGACAACAATAAAGTGATAACATATGCTGAATTTTTCACCATTCTTTCAATTAGTAACTCAAAACAGTGCATAAGCGCACCAACGTGCCTACCGTCCCTGTCCTATTGTTTCTTTTATTTCTCTTATATGTATTCATTTCTTGTATTCACAACTATGTTTATCCTTATACCTATTATCTTGTAAGCGATTGACAAATCAAATAAAGAAAGAAATAAAACGAATCTTCTGGTTCTCCCCTTCAAAATATTTTGAGGTCTGCTTTTAAGGGAAAATAATTATTCACTTCAATATGACAACTTCCTAGGAATTTTATTCAACTCCATTTAAGCATCTTTAAAGTGTATATACTCATTTTCTACAATAAAATACATTTCTTTCTATTTATTTGTTTATATTATGTTTTATGTTAACGGTAGTTTAAAGTGCTTAATTGTGCTTTCAATATAACCCCAAATTAATATGGCTAATTTAGGACTCATACAGTACCGTGTTTCCCTGAAAATAAGACACTGTCTTATATTTTTTTTGGCTCCCAAAAACACACTAGGTCTTATTTTTGGGGTAGGTCTTATATATTTATGGTGCCAAATAGTGGATGTGAGTGTGTGGGGGTGTTTTATGGTGCACGGTTGCTCCCTGAAAAGTCTTCCTGGAACTGGAGATTTACACTAG
This sequence comes from Naja naja, assembly GCA_009733165.1. NCBI lineage: Eukaryota > Metazoa > Chordata > Lepidosauria > Squamata > Elapidae > Naja > Naja naja. Next base: position 33,060,107 of record CM019152.1, read on the forward strand.
GTCTTATTTTCGGGGTAGGTCTTATATTAGGGCAGGTTTAGAAAATAGTGCTAGGTCTTACTTTCGGGGTAGGTCTTATTTTCGGGGAAACACGGTATGTATAAAGACAACATATTTAACATGAAAGTCTTTTGAAGAAGTCTATTTGAATCATATAATCAGTTATGGGGTAAATTTAGAGTTATGGCAAAGCATATCTGAGCTGTAAAAACCCAGAGAACTACTGAATGTCAGTAAAGACATGCCTAAAATTAAAAAATCTTTCTGCTCTCTAATGTTCATTATTATTTAAGGTTTTCATGGAAAGTGTTACATTTTTTAAAAACTAGACCAGACATTGTTCTTTCCACTTGCTAAGGCTTGGATTGCTGAAGTAACCCTAAGGATATAATCTGAATATTCTTTTTAAATTTATTTAAAAGTACAATAGAAATGTTGAAAGTTTAGGAGTTATTTGGTTTTATTGTTTTTAAACAAAACATTGTGCCAATTTTCAAGAAATTACTGTGGAATTACAGTCTAAATTAACTGTAGGATAGAAATTTGGGGACTCTTGAGGTTTACAAAAAATAATAATGATGAGGCACATGAAAGCTATGACCCAAAGCCTGCGGATCCAAGATTTTAGAAAATATATTTAAGAGAACCTGAATTATCATTATATATTTTTGGATTTTCAGTTATTAATGTGATGTTGTTGATGATGTTATCCATTTGATCATATCAGACTCTTGGCGATTCTATTGGCCAAGTCTCTCCACATCTTTTGATCTTGCACTGCTTCTTTGAGTTTTTCTATACTCTGGCTGATGTCAAGTTTGATGGTATCCAACCATCATGTTCTTTGGCCTGATTTCCTTATTAATGTATATTTAGTTAAGTAACTGGATTCTGACTATGTTTTTTTAACCTTTAACCTTTTTTCTACCATCTACTAGTTGTCCATATCTTTGCAGATGCAATAGCTCTAATTTTTGCTTCTGAGGTTTGGGCAATAGGCTTCCACAGATGTTACCAGTAATACTAGTCTAATGTATTTTTGTCCCAGTACTGAAAATATACCACTGTGCATTCCTGAAGCCCTTCATTTTCTTTTCTTCTGTTCAATTGCGTCCAATTTTTGTAGACTGCCTGGACAAGCCCTTGCACATTTGACAAATTCCAAATTTCCTTGGCAAAGTTTTTCAGAAGTAACTTGCCATTGCCTCCTTCCTAGGGCTGACAGAAAGTGCCTGACCTAAGGTTACCATGCAGGTACCTATGTGCCTAAGGCAGTAACAGACCTCAAGGTCTCCTATTTTCTAGCTTCATGATTTAACCATGACATTGAACTGATTCTCAAGCACTTCCATAAGCTCCTATTTAAGCATTTTGTTATGTTACTAATATTTAAAAGTTTCATGTATGGTTCCTAACACTTTATTTACTTCACAATGAGTTTTTCACATGGCATTATTGTCTAGTTTCAGGGTGGGAGCCAGTCTGAAGGTTACTCCTCATCTGATTGAAAATGGAGTGAATTTATAACACTGGATGTCATTCTTGAAAAACAACAACAATGCTCCAAATATCAATAAAAGTGCTTTATTTATGCAATATGATTTAAATAATGTGTATATTCCTTTGTGAAAGAAATTATTTCATATTAATCACTTTCTGATATCTCCAGCTGTGTAGTCTCAACAACATTCTTGCCATTATAGTTAGAACAAGCCTGCAGAGGATTTTTCCTCTTTTTTTGCACCTGGCTTTATTCTTCTTGGTTTGTGCATGGGTATAAGAAATGGAAGGGATGAATCTTTAAATCACATGACATTGAATCCCACTGAATTTTTCATCAATGTCAAAGGCACAGGAAATGCAACAAGCCATTTAGTGCCAGACATAAAATCTCAAAGAGAATGGATAGCACCTGACAAGTGACATTCCTTTCAGACTCTTCTTCAGCTTCAGTAATGAGTCTCAGCCGCCTTCAGTGTTCTATGCCAGAGGAGAGAACCTGTGGATTTCAGGTTGCCAAGAGATGTTGAGTCCACAATATTGAACTTATTAAAGTAACAGCAGTAAATTGGCTACAGTGGGATTGGCAGGTATGCTTTCTTACCTGAAGGCAATCTAGCAATTTGTTTTGAGTGACCAAGTCTATTCTCAGAAAAAGTTCACTTTTCAAATCCTTCTTTTTTGCTCTCAGCATTCATTCCTAGTATGCTACACTATCTCCTCATAGGCATGTTGTGCTCTGGGTTACAACTGCCTTATGCTCTGTACTTCATATGTTCCTTCTTTCACTGTGAAAAGCGAACAAAGCAAACGCCTGGTTTCTTGTAAACAACATGATGCCACAAGGTAACAAAAAATGAGAAGCGAGTCAAGGGGGAAGCAGAGCATCATTCTTCATGACTGATTTCATTCCACCTGAATGTACAAAATGAGGAGGGAGACTGTCCCTTTTCAACCATGCCTGCAAGCTTTTTTATGAGTTTTCAGGGAGTAGATGCCTTCAGAGATGTTTTTCTCTAGAAAGAAGCCTGCCATAGGGTTTGCAAACTCCCAGAAGCTCATCAAATTGATGACATTTGGTTCAGAAAGCTGTATAAATAGTCCAGACTTCTACAACTTTCAAAGGTCTAGACCCAGGGATCTCTAACAACCATAGGCAACTGACCATTTAAGTGCTGGTATCTATAATCAGCACATTCCTGTCAAATCAGTGAAAATATTACTAATACAACTATATGCTGTGCATATAACAATAAAGGAAAGGTGGCAATGCTGAGGTGCACACTGATACTTGAAACATCTGCATCTAGTTTAAAAGCAATGAAGAGATCCATATAAGCAAATCAATTTTTTCTTTTCAACACAGAGACTTATTTCTATTGTTAGTGACTTTTTGCCACGATCTTTCTGACATTTTTATGAGATAATATCCAAGTCATTAAAACATTATTTGTTTCAAAAACATTTGTGAGTCTATTATGTTTCCCTATTATGTTTGCAAAAGAAGCAACTACTAGGTTCTTAATCTATTTTGCTTTAGTTGATTCCTCCTTCAAAATATAAATTCTATCTTTAATTTTAGATGTCACATTCACACACAAAAAGCTAGAGAAAAGGATTGCATATGATGGCTCTTTTTTAAGGCAATGAATGGAATATCGCCTTAATAAACTATTTAAAGTGGTTTATTTAGAAAGAAAAATGCAGATGTCCTTAGCATTATACTTTAATCCTGTTTTGAACAGAGCAAGCTTTTTTGAGAGATTATTTTACTAAAATAATAATTTTTAAATTGTAATGTATAAAACCTTTTACTATGACTACAAGGAATGTAGCATTATATTATTATTTAGTTTTCTAAAAAAGCTAATGGGCTGATAAAATGACATCCATTTCAAACAAGTATGCTGAACTTTACTGGTTATTCCAATGATGTTGACTTTTATCTTATTCCAACCATAACCATCCATATCTACTAACATAGAGAATATATTCCAGAATTGATGTATAAAAAGTTTAATCTCTAATAGCATGACAAATTAAATGCAAAACAGTTCATAATTCACAGCAGAACATCACTGTCTATTAATGCTGGAAGTTATGTTGTCTTCTGAATGATTAAAAAATTACCCCTAGTCTAGACAAGTGCTCCTATCTACATAATCAATAAAAGAAAAGTTTGAGATATAAATCAGAAGAAAAATGTACTCAGACTCTATCAGAATCAAATGTACAATGCAGCATTTAGTTGTTGATGGAGCTTAAGTATTCTTAACTGTTTTTTGAATTTCATACTTTATATGCAAAATTATATGTCCCAGCTTCCAAGCAGAAGAATAGCTTGGATGAAATGCCTAAATATTAGAAATGCACTAGTGATAGACTTGGTTTAGGAGAAAAAAAGTGCTCCAAGCATCCATGAATAAACAAAATTAGACCATAGGGTATGAAAATCATTTCCCACGAGGTTGTCCATAGGGATTAATTTCCAATCGTAGAAATCATTGTTTTCCTCTTCCACTATTGTTCCATAGAATAATATTTCTGGAGAGTAGCATGACAAAAATCAGTTGGCTCAAAATGCTTATCCTGAAATAGAAATATAGTTGTTGAAAACTGATACCATCTTTTCTGTCATTTAAAATGAAAAATGCTAAAAACAGTAATGCATTCCAACAGCCCTCAACCTTTTTTTTTTAAAAAAATTCATATTTATGTGCTGCCCTTCTCCAGAGACTCAGGGCAGCTTACAATTTTTGCCCAATGCGCTCAGCAATAGCCTTCATTCCATTGTATATGCCTGCTTATTACTAGGGCTTTTTCACTCCCCCAAGCGGCATTTTTACAAAGTCAGCTTATTGCCCCCAACAATCTTGGGTCCTCAATTTACCTACCCCGGGAGGATGGAAGGCTGAGTCAACCTTGAGCCTGGTGGGATTTGAGCCTGCACTGATTGCAGGCAGCTGGAACTAAGTGCTAGGCGTTTAACAGCCTGCACCACCAAGGCTCTTTTGGGCACTAAAGCCTGGTTCTGTGGAGAAAGGTTTTTCTGTGGACCGGAAGAGATATGGTTTTGCATGGTGCCTGCATCCTGTGGATAAGGTTTCGCTTGTTTATGTGGACCGGTTGCTGGCATGCTGTGGACTGGTGCTAGTCCATGGAGTGGGAGTTTGGGGCTCCTGATGTACACCATCAAATATGATTAACATGCTGGAGGTGCAAACATAAGTAAGGAACATTTTTTCACATGTGGTGGATGTGCCAGGAAGCGAAGAAGTATTGGATGAGGATAAAGAAATGACTCAAGGAGATCATTAAGCAAAAATTGAGTGGAAACTGGAATATTTTTATTAGGTATAATAAAGGACAATTTAATTAAAAAATCAATATATCATACTCCATATAATGACAGCGGCCAGAATTGTTTTTGCACAACATTGGAAACAAACCAACACCCCTACAGAAGATATGGTGATTAAAAAAAGTGCTTGAATGTGCAGAAATGGATAAATTAATGATGGAGTTAAAAGACAAGGAGGAAACAGAATATTATAAGATTTGAGACATATGGTATGAATGGCTAGAGGAGAAAGGTAAAGAATATGTATAAAAATTACTTAAGAGTAGCAGGAAAGGTATATACAAGGAATTATAAAAAGGTAAATATAAATATATTAGAGAAATATATCAGGAATTGAAAATGAAAATGAAAGTATTACTATGTAAATAGGAAAGTAGCTGACTCTGAAACACTGTCAAAAATGGAAATGTGGTGTAAATGTTTGAAAAATGTGTAATAAAGATTTAAAATTAAAAAAATATGTTTAACATTATTTATAGAGAAATTGCCAAGAACATTCAGGAAGAAAAATCTTTAGGAAATATTGGTCACATGCAATGCATCCTCCAAGCCTCCCAAAACTGCTTAATGTTACTCCTATCTGAAAAGGTACCTCTCCAAACATCTATAACCTTCAGTAATATAAGCAGGTTGGCTTTTAATTGGATGAGGCTGTTGCTTGGAAGAATGTAAAGATCTTCAAGGGATTATGTGTCATTGTTCCCTGTAGATAACAGCACTGTATATTCTGCCAAGTCATAGGGAGGTGTTGGAATACATGTTCTTGTATTTTATGCAACAACTACAGTCATTTGGTAGATGGCAGTGTTTATAAATCTGCATCTATGTTAATACTCTGGCTTTTTGTTCTGAGTAAAGTTTCCTGTTTTCTGTTGTAGTTAAGCAGAAAGGCCAATGTGGACTGTACATTGTACACTTTGTTCTGTAGGACTATATAAATAGAATTGCTAACAGAAGGGAAGAAAGGATATTAAATGCATTTTTACATTCTGCTTTTTGAAGACCACTTTGTGATTTAAACTTGTATTCCATATATAATAAAATAATAAATACACTAACATTATCATGAATTTATTTACATTATATTAGGTTCACTCCTAACAAGACATAAAATGGTTCTTGAGAAAGGAGAACAATTAGTATTGTAATCCTCATCTTGATTTTTCTTCAGGTTCTCAAGTCCTTGTCCTTGTATGGTATTGACTGAAACGCTTGCGTTCTTCTGCAGGAAACATGACTGAGAAAGTTTGGTATTCTCTAGGACATGTTACAAACCATCCAGTTCCTATCTGTATTTTTCTGTTACCATTTTTTTAGTTCAGTCATCTTGAATTTAGTCCAAAATCCTACAGATAGAATTCTTATGAATTTCTGTTTCTGAACAGTAACTATGAGCTGAAGTAGGTTCCAGATATCTGGCATAACTTGGCTAAACCTAAAACTTCGAGTAGGACAGTTAAATGAAAACCAGGTGAAATGACTGCTTCAAATGAAAAGTAGTATCATGCCTTCCAGTTTGTCTTCAGTCTGAGTGGTTTATTTTCTCTCCCTTGATAAAGGACATTTATTGCTATTATGCTTGTCTTTTTGCCCTCAGCCACTGCCATTCTGATCTCCCCAATTCACTTTCCAATTAAATTTTCTGCTCCTGAGAAATAGCTCAGTGGGGACCTTCTTACTCTATTCCAGCCTATGTTTGATTGGTCAAAATAGCCTCTAGAAATTTTTAGCTGACTTATACATAGAGTACTATACATTGGAAACTATTTTTTAAAATACCAGCTCTCTAAGTTCCAGATTTACAAGTACATTCCCAAAATAGCAGTCTGAATCTTAAGATTTTACATTTAAAAATAATTTTTAAAATATGAATAACATATATAAATGGTGAACATCATGGGGAGTTTATAAAGTTAAACATTTGGATTTCATAAATTACACACACACATACACAGACACACACAGAGTTTATATTTATAATGGTATTTCAATTTCTTTCATGCTATTATAGCAAGCATGCTTTTTTGAGACTGTATATTGAAATTCATACAACTGAATGTTTTAAACTATTATTTATAAAATTTGTTTTTTAGCAATAAGGCAAAGAAGCCAATGCTGTCCCCAATGCCATTGCTCCCACTGCTGTCAACTAATTATCCAACCATCCTGAAAGGCAAAATGCCTCTTACCAACATCACCACCAATGGCTTGTAGCACCTGAATAATGCTCATACAGCAGTCATCTGATCCATGTCAAATTGACAAGCTACCTTGTCTCATGAGTTGTCCCAGTAAAACTTCTATTGTCGATATAGTTGCGCAGAAGTGATAGGTGTGTGTGAGGCTCTGCTACCTCTAGCAAACAGCTCAAGAATGAGTTTGAGGTGCGCACACCAGGTGGTAAACCACGTAAGTGCAGAAACGTATCAACCAACCACATAGTTCAATCTATAAAGAATCAACCCTTCTGTAGTTCTCTGCAATATACAAACACACTTTAGAATATACTAATGCAATCTGATCACAATGTAGCCTACAATACACACCAACCATCTCACTATCACCTTGTTCTTAACTCCCGCCCCCGTGCCTTTATTTTAACTGGCAATGAAGCTCATTATTTAAAGTTCCAAAACACTGAAAGTGTTTAATCTAGAGATAAAGATGGTAAACATCAGAAGTATAAGAATTACTTAAAAATAAAATAAGTGCCTATCTATTCCACAAAGCCACAGAACCCAGCATTTAATCCCTAATCAGAAATCTTTGGGAAGTCAAAAATAAAGATTTTAATAATAACAAGATCTTCCTACTTGAATTTCCCAGCAACTTATACTGCTTCTAATATTTGAAGAAACATGTACACACACAACTTATAAGAAAGGATTGTTTATAAGGAAAGACATTGAAATATTTTGGCCAAATAAAAAGCTGAAGTGCTTTTACAAATTACAAATATAATAGTTTTAAACTCCATACCTGTTCAAATGGATAGTATATATTTATAAAATATATTTATATAATTAAAGCAGTGACTACTGATGTCAAAATGTGTATAGTCTAAAAAAGAATTGTATTTCTTTCTTCTAATTATCTAAAATTCGTTTAAATTATTTTGTTTCAATGACTAAATAAAACTGCAACTACACTCCATGTTTGCGACTAATATCTATTTCTAATAGCTATTTCTTCACTGCCAAGATAGGAGAGAGCAAATGGCAGGATCATTGCACCTATGAATAAGGAAAAAGATCAGCTGCTAAGGTATGAGCATTGATGGGCTTCAAAAAATTTAGCAACCAGAAATCTCTGCCTGGTTGGTTGGTGGGCGTGGCCATGGAGGGTGTCATTCTCCTGCACCACCCTGACCTGGGAGCAAAACAGGATTTGCAGCCAGAGGTGGGATTTGCTGAACTGGACATAAAATTAACAACCAGTTTGCCCAAACTGGTGCAAACCGGTATCAGCCCACCTTGGGTTTGAGTATGAAATACAATTGTGCAGATAATTTAAAGATCAAGAGTCTTAAGAACAATGTGAGGTTTCACTGACATATCACAACTGAATTAAAAATTAAGAAATATATGTATGTAATATTCCAAGTTGCTCGGTGGTAAAGTTTCTAAAATAACCATAGAAATTAAGTAGATCTGCCATATCAAGGCCGCAAAAATCCATTTGATCATTAGATGGCAGTTAAGATATGCCAAATTAAGCGTTCACTGACATGTAATGATCATTTAGATGTTTACCTCTAGATATGGTAGCCTAAATTACCCAGCTCAAGCTCTATTTTCATGAGAAACTTAATTATATTGTGTTGTTCAAGTTTTATGACTTGCAGCTAAGCAGCCTTCCTTCATGAAAATGGAAGAACAAAAAAATGCACAAGCCCCAAAATGCAATATTTGTTTAATGCAAGGATTATGAGGAGCATCTTGAGAATTCCTTATATATCAAAATAAATAATGAAACATTATTTAAATAATAAAAATTGATTAGGGAAGATGAAATGAGAGCTATAGAACTTCAAGGAGATAACGAAATTGAATACAAGCTACAGTAATTATTTAAGTTGGCCTTCACTAGAGAAGATTGATATTCCCAGTGCTTGGCGGTGAACTGGAACAGGTGTTAAATTCTTAGTTACTCTTGATAAATTGTATTGTACTGTACTGTAGAGACTTTAAGTATTAGATATCTGGATTAGAAAACCTCCAAGGTCTCTTCTAGCTCTATTCTGATTTTGAAGTAATTTCAGGAATTGTGAACCAATTGCCTTCTCCTCCCAATGACAAATATGTGACAGTGAGTTAGCTTTCTTTGTATGTGATCAACTACCGGTACTGATTTTAGTTCTTCCACACTGAAAAGGAATAATTTTCTTTCCAGGTTTCTCAGAAACATTCCAGAATCATTCTGATGGATAATAACAAAATGAATTTTGCCTTCGATGGAAAACACATTTGGCTTATATCTACTGCCATTTTTCTCCTGGCATATATATTGCAATAAGCTTTGGCCCTCATTTTTTCATCTGCATGGACTGCATAAATTATATAGGTCTTAGCTACCAAAAGCTGCGTTTGGCTCATTCTGACTAATTTTTAGCACTGTTTGAAGGATTTTGAAATAATGCATTCTAGTTCTATAATTGTTGCTACGAAATGTTCCCTTTTTCTCATAACCTCTCTTGTGTGATTCTTCTATTTTACAATTCACTGCTCTTCAGTACATTTTTGTATATATGTACATACTGTTAAAGTGGCTTGAATCTTACCCTTAGATTCTACATCCTAAGACTTTTTTGATCTGGCCATGTATTCTTTCTCATACGCTTTGTCCTTCTTTAAAATGCATAACTACCGGGGCTGAACACAATTTTGAGTGCTGGGCTCACACTGCTATGTATTGAAGGAATATAAGTTCTGCTTGATATCCTTTTTATATACACCCAGTGTTTATATTAGCCCTGTTTGCCACATCATTAAACTTTGAATTCCTGTGGAGGATGCTATCTACAATAATCTCTGATCCTTTTCCAATTTACTACTTCAGGCACAAATCCAACCATCATATAGACCATGATCTAATGAGTTAAATTTCTGTATCAGTAAACATTCTACAATTAATAAATTCAATTTATGTATTTGAAATAAGCTCGTACATATATTAAAAATTACACTAACATTTGCACTTTTTATAATTTATGCATGAATTTATGAAATTATTTTTAAAGAAACTGGGATTAAGATATAAATGTTGAACAGTCAATTTAAGTACAGTATTTATCTAAGGACAATTAACATTGTGGAAATGAAAAAGACAACTGGGGTGCAGATTATTGTTGCTTTGGTAGTCCCAGTAGATAGTAAATGTCTTGCTGGAATCAGTCTTAGGATCAGACCAGATGACTAGTTCATGTTGGAGATAAGATAGCTAGTAGCTGTCTGCGTATGTAGGAAGGAGACAGGGAAGGGGAAATGATCCATTGTTGCTGCCATTAATGGAAAGTTGTCTTTAACAATGTAGTTCTTCCAGTATTGGAAGGCTTTATATATGTTTGAAAGTATAAGGGGCCCCTATCAATTGTTTGGTTTATGTTTTATGTTGTTGGTGTGGGGATAACATATGTGAACATGATTTCACAAAGTATATATGCATGTAGAATTGACTGGGGATTTGGATACAACAGATTGGCTTGGTAGGAATATTACAGTTGTGATGGTTTCAGGAAGTTATGCAAGGACACATCAAGTTTGCCCTGAACAGAGAAAGATAACCAGCAAAATTTGTGCTGGTCTCCAATTGAGGTTTAGTTTACTCATACCTAAATCTAGTTGGTCAGAAATCTGACTTACTTGTCTGGCATGTACCGTGTTTTCCCAAAAATAAGACCCAGCTTACCTTACAACCACCACAGCCAGGCATCCCACACCCCAAAATCTGTTGTGTGCTGCTAAATTTCTGTGTGAGTGGTGGCACTGGCATGATATGTCATGTGGCATCCTGCCACAAGTAGTGGCACTGGTGCAATAAGCCATGTGACCTTCTGTCGCGAGTGGCAACAGCAGTTCAATGTATGTATGTGGCATCAGGTTGAAGGTGGCCACAAGCAAACCATAGAAGAAGTTGGGCATGGATGACAGGTGTTGGAGCATGGGAGGCCTGGCTGTAGTGAACCTAAGGTAAGTGGGTGAGGAGCACATGGGGCAGCACCCCTCCACCCTAGCTTTTTATGCATGTGCCTCATCCCACCTTGTACAACCAGATGATGGGACAGAGTGGGTGTGGTCTTAACTCGGGCTTATTTTTGGGATAGGTCTTATTTTCAGGAAAACATGATATCAAGATCTGGATTAGCAAAGATGATTTCCCCCCCATCCTCTCTGAGATCAGTTTTCCTATTTATTTATTTATTTATTTATTTATTTATTTATTTATTTATTTATTTATTTATTTATTTATTTATTTAGACTTGTATGCTGCCACTCTCTAAAAAGGACTTGGGGCGGCTCACAGCTAAAAACACAGAACAATAAATTATTTAAAAAGAAATTAAACTAGACAAGCCAAAATACAACTATAAAACCGAATTAAAATCGAATTTAAAACCCACCCTCTCCCCCAGGAGATCAGTCCAGCCCAGCCTGTAAAAACAACCAGGTTTTTAGATCGCGCCGGAAAGAGGAGAGGTCGGGAGCCAGCCGGAGCTCAACGGGTAGCTGATTCAATAAGGTGGGGGCCGATACAGAATAGGCCCTTCCCCAGGTCACCGCCAGCTGACATTGTCATGCGGACGGCAACCCAAGGAGTCCCAACCTGTGTGCTCGCACAGGGCGACCGGTATTTGATATTGGCAGGAGACGCTCCCGCAAGTACCCCGGACCCATGCCATGAAGGATTTATGTCCTTTATGTCCTTTATCAGTTTCATTGGATGGAGTTGGTCTTTAGAGAATCTCTGATCACAGATTCTGAACTATAGATTTTGCTTCTAAATATGAATATCCACAGATTAGGTTACATCTGAGAAATGTGAGAACATACCATCCTCTCTACTGTCTAGTCGAATGCCTTCTCACATTGCTTGACTAAGTCTCAGGCTGGTTCTGAAATCCCCCTGATTTCTGGTCCTGGGTGCCTCCAAATTTAATGATCTGGGGCCAAGTTGGTTGTATACGACAGTTCATGGCTATCCTTCATGGTGCTCTTTTCTTTAATTATCTTAATTAACTTATCCAGATTTAACATACAAGTCAAAAATGAAAATGGGAAGGGAAAGGGAAAAAGAAAAAAGTGTAGAAGGAGGGGGAAAAAGAAAAAAAACATTGATTCTTTTGAGCACTGTAGAATAACAATCTTATTGCAGTTTCAGCTTTTTACTTTTACATACTTAATATGTATTAGGCATTTCTACAACAATAAACTTGTTTAATCACCAAAACCAAAGTTAACATTTGATTTTTTTCCATCTCAAGCAAAAATTCCAGAAATGGTTTTCCTATTAGAAACAAAGTTGAATGCACTCTTTTCTTTGATTAAAGCAGTTAATTTAGCCATCTCTGATAGTTGCAATTTTTCCAGCCGTTCATCCATTGTGGAAATTAAAGTACCTTTTCCAATTTTATACATAATAAATGCTGCTGTCAACATATATATCAGTAAAATTCCAGGTTTTTTTCAAGTTCTTTTTCCATTAAAACTAAAATACTTCAAGGTATTATTTAGCTTTTGCTGCATGTACATGATCATGCTATATCAACAATATAAAAATAAAAACTGCAGCGTACAAAAAGAAAAAATACTGTGCAATAACTATAAATTATTAGAATAAAATAAAAATATAATATTTTAAAATGTTAAAAGAAAACAGAAAAGGTATTCTTCAAAATAAATAAATATATTTTTGCAGTTTTCCAGAAACTCCTTTGAAACCATACCATTACTATTGCTGCAGTATTAGAAAGAGGGGGTAGTTTTAGAATGGAAAAGATAGCCTTAGCAATAGCAATAGCACTGTTATATACTGTTTCACAGTGCTTTACAGCCCTCACTAAGCAGTTTACAGAGTTTGCATATTGCTCCAAAATCTGGGTTTTCATTTTACTGATCTCAGAAGGATGGAAGGCTGAGTCAACTTTGAGCCGGTGAGAATTGAATTGCTGCCAGTCGGCAGAATTAGCCTACAATACTGCATTCTAACCACTGCACCACCACAGCCATGGGTGGGATTCTACCAGTTCACACCTATTCACTAGAACCAGTTGTTAACATTCTAAGCAGTTCGGAGAACCGGTTGTTAGAAGAAATTACTGGCCTAATCCTGTAAGGAAGGCAGGAAGGAAACATTCTGGTGTTGCTTACAGAAACTGCCTCTCCGTTAACCCTTCTTACATTCTTGGCAGGACTAGACTTCCTGTCTCAGGAACGTTTCTGGAGTTTTTCCCTTCCTTTGCTGGTACTTTGCTTGTGTGGAGTGACCATTCAAAGTTACAATGGCACTGACAAAAGTGACTTATGACTATTTTTCACACTTACGACTGTTGCAGCATCCCCACAGTCATGAGGGGCCAGGCAAGGAGATGCGTGCCTCGATGTGAGTGATATTGAGTTGGCCACACCCAGCCAATAACATGACCACCAAGCCATGTCCACCCAGTCACATGACCACCAAGCCACGCCTACCACCTAAGCCACACCCAATGAGCCAGTTGTTAAAAATTTGAATCCCACCCCTGACTACAGCTCTCTAGATACTCTTTCCCTCAGTACTGCTCTAATCAAATTCACATCTTACCACAGCTGCACTTTAAAAAACTGAAAAATTCTTCCACTCCAACATCCTGCATAAGACAGAAAATGTGCACCTTCAAGTTTGTCTTGCTTTGCAATGACATGACTGTTGCTGAGGTTCACCATCTGGTAGAGAAATCAGGATGCATTAAAATCAAGAGCAAGAAGTTCGAAACAGGAATTCACAGGAGGCAGCAGGCTCAAACGGGGCCTGTGCAATTTCACCTTCATAAGGAAGAAATGCACTCCCTCAAACCTGCAGCCTGTTATAAAAGTGTTTCTGAACAGCTACTCAACTCTAAATGATCCAGACACTGCAGCTAATTTTCTCTCAGACATCTGTTAACACACATTAGTTTATGTCATTAAATAGGAAAACACAGTTTATATGGAAAGGGCAGAGCTCAAAGGCCCTGTGTTTAGAGATGCAGAAAGAGACAGGAAGAATAACAAGAGACAGGAGATGTTTGTGCACAGTTTTTGTCTGTCTCATTTTTTCAGCAATGAAAAAAAAGGGCTTGGACAGAGTTAAATGCTCATGAGTAACTGTTGACTACTATTGCAGTAATGTACTCCTGAAGTCATTCCAAATGAAATCTAGCATACGTGATACTGGGAATCTCAGAAACTACCAACAAAATCATTAGTTACAAACCAATCTCAAATGGTACTGTATGTCAGATCAGACTATTTGTCTATGGAGACCAATATAATCTAATCTGAATATTAGTATCTCTCCTTTCACATTTTCACCCATATTGCCTGCCATCTCCACTATTTCTTTATGAGATGTTAAGAAATTGAATATAAATTTAATACCTAATAACACATGCATGAGTTCTACCTTGAGTCAACGTCTCTTCCTCACCTAAAACTAAATTAATCTCCACTTCTTATTTTCATTCCTTCCTTTGATTTTTCTCTAAATCAATTTAATAGAAGCAGAAATTATGTTGATTCTATGAAGGTTATTGATCTTAAACAAAAAAAGCCCAGCTATTCAGCTATTTTGGTTCAGTTTTCTTCAAACAAAAATTTTGGAATTTGTGGAGAGCAACTCATAGAGGAATGATTGAAAGACAAACGTCTGATAATCACAAAAGTTCCTTGGAGTCTTATCTAATTATTCCCAGGAGTAGACTGCCAGACTTGGAAGGTTCCTGAATTATAAACAAAATATAGTACAGTAGTTATCTTGAACTCTGCACGTGCGGGTGAGTTGATTGTACCTGACATAACCTCCATGATTTGATTAGCAGTTTATAACCCCCAAAGTGAAAGCAAGAAAGCAAAACATCTCCAGACAACCTGAGATGGAAAAAGAATTGCAGAGAAATAAACAAAAGAACTAGGCCATTTCTACATTTGACTCAATCATTTTTGGGCTCAGAATTGCTGGCCAACATTAAGAATCCTCCAAAATGGTGCCTCTGAAAATTCTTAGTAAACAAGCCAGTAGAAAATCACCTAGTCCTGAAAAAGAATTTTCCTTGTAGCTGAGAAACACTGGCTTCCTAATATGTTTAGGTGCAATAATTGCTAAGATGAGCACTGAAGGTTAATAATCTCTTGGGTCAAAACTCATAAACTAAATTATAATCCTAAACAAGTTTTCAGGCTGTTATCTGAACAGTAAACATAGGGTTGAAATACATATATAATTTATGATATTCTACTTTTTCTGTTTAAATGAGAAAACTCAGAACAATTAAATAGGTTAGCCAGTAAAACCTGCTGTTCTGTGTAGTCATAATTGTAGAAAACTTAGGTCATTAATATTCTTTTTATCGATTTCCAGATGGAATTCTATTTTCCATCGCTACTAAAGTAGAATATATTCCCAAACCTAGGGTCACAATCAATGGAACTGAGAGCCAAAACTAATTTCTGTTCTTTTCTCTCTTTTCATGTAAAATATAAAATATCATATAAAATATGATGAAAATTGCTACTTTTTCCAACAGAAACCTATTTGTTTCTATATTTAATATGTAAATTCTGTTTTATTTAAGTTTCTGTTCTTATTCATTTCCTCATCTTATCCTTCCCATCTCCCTTGAAAATCATAGTCCCAAAAGAATTCATTATAAATAAGTTTTGCTTGCTTATATTGCAATTTTCTATTTGTTTATTAGTGTGCTTGCCAATTCTTTTGAGAAAAAGAAGGAATGCTACTTTATTTGTAATATTTCATTGAAAGAGCTGAATGGCAGAAGGATAATCTTCATTTTGCTCTTGTCTATCAACTTTAAGTTGATGAATTTCATAAATATCTGTTTCTTGATCCTGTATAGCAACAGTCCCCAAACTTTTGAGCACTAAGGACCGGTTCTATGGACAGAGGTTTTTGTGTGGACTGGAGAGGGTGTGGTTTTGTATGCTGCCCACATCCTGTGGATGGGGCTTTGCTTGTTTATGTGGCCTGGGTTCTGGCATGCACAGATCAGTTCCGGGCCACAGACTGGGGGTTTGGGAGCTCTGCTCTATAGGACAGCTAGCTAAGACCTATGGATAAATGAAGGGAACATCATAGCAGAAACAGAAGAAACAAATGTCACCATTATTATGTTCATACATTCTCCTTATAGGCATATTAGTTGAAGAGAGATAACAGACAAACTATTTCTAGTAGAACCTAGGAGGTATAATCTAGGCCAGGGGTCGCCAACCTTTTGGACTTCAGGGACCACCAAACTCATAATTTTAAATCCTGTGGACCAGAGACCCTGGGAAAATCCCCCCAAAAAAGTCTACAGGAAAATTCCCCACCCCATTTTCCTACCGATCAATCATTGTTTACTTGGGATTGCAGGATACTGTCTCCAGCTCTGTTCTCAGGGAGGGAGGGAGGGAGGGAGGGAGGGAGGGAGGGAGAGAGAGACTCTTTTGGCTTCATGCAAGGAAAGCAGCAGAAGCAGCAGAAGTTTTTCTTTCTCTCCCCCAAACTCTACCAGAAATGAGTCTTTGTGAGACTTGTCGCGCTGGCACAGCTCGTGTCCCAAAGATTCATTTCTGGTGGAGTTTAGGTGAGAGAAAGAAAGACTTTTGCTTCTTTCCTTGCGTGCAGCCAAAAGCAGAAGAAGAAAGAAGTGGAAAAAAGCAGTCCGGTGACCAGGCTAGGTGTGTGGGGCGAGTGGGGCAAGTTCCCCCCTCCTGTCCTTTCCCCCCTCCCCTCACTACTTCATGTTGTGCACAATGCAAGTGATGCAATCCTTGTGTTTCCATGGGCCATTTGTGCAGCACAGCCTTGTGTTTCTGTGCAGCCTGGATTAATTGCTTTGGGGGTGACATTTCTCTGCGAACCACCAAAATGTTCTCGCGGACCACCAGTGGTCCCCGGCCTACTAGTTGGCGACCACTGATCTAGGCGACCACTGATCTTCACACTTTAAAGTCAAAATGCATTATCGAATTTGGTCTGCTGATGCACCCATTAGATATTATGGTGAGGCTCCTTATTTGAAGTAGCCTCAAGAAAACCTACATTTCAAGTTGCACCTAATTTAGGGTCTGAATAAGCACACCTCTGTATGATTCTACAGGGTACTTCTGTGCAATTCATCTCAATAATTGTGAGTGTCTTACAGTGAGATTAGCCCATTCATTCTAGAAATGTTGAGAATAAATGAGCTAATCTCACTTTAGGACAGAAAGGTCAGTACTGCTGTTCTCATTTCAAACATGGGAAACAGAAACAGTAAATTCCCTGGTAGCAAAATGAGATTTGAGCCTCCACATTTCTTATCACTAGCTATCTTTACTTCTCTGTTTGTCTTGCTGAGGTATTCGCTTGTGAAGATGTCTTTTCTAATATATGGCTGGAAAGGGATCTTAATCAATCAAGAGATCTTAGAGATGTTTTTGTGAGTCTGCAGCAAGTACTATACAAATCAACAAATACCAGAGGCCACTAAATTATATTTGGGGGTTGTACATCACATGATATCAGTATTTGACTCTTTTAAGGCAAGTGTAATGTTATAAATTGTGGATACATTTTTATGTCAACTTTATAAGTAATGAAAAGACCTATCTTTAGTGGAAAGTTTAATATTACTGATGTCAGAGCCATTAAAGACACACAGTTTGATCCCATTCTCTTGTTTCATATAATGCATTGGAGGAGAAATACTGTATATGTTATCATTTACATTTGAGGCTGTCCTGATCACCATTATGTGGTCAGAAGAATGTTATGAACTGATCCTGGTACCAGAATTTGCATTATATATAATAAAAAAAGGCTTATGCATTCTAGAACCTAAAAATATTAACATTAATACTCCATAGCAATACCAATAGCACTTAGTCTTATATATCACTTCATAGTGCTTTACAGCCCTCTCTCAGCCCTCTACAGAGTCCTTGCAAATGGCCCTTAACGACCTGGTTCCTCATTGTACTGACTTTGGCAGGATGAGCCAGTGAGAATCAAACTGTTGGCAGTCGTAGAATTAGCCTGCAATACTGCATTCCAACCACTGCACCATCACGGCTCAAGCAATTTATTAATAATAAGCAGTTCATTGTTTATGGGAAAATATCACAAAACATGTAAAGCTAATCTCAAAGCAATAAAATGATGAGTAGTAGTAACCTATTATATTATTCTATAACTGAGTGAATACTTCAGGTGGCAAAGTAAACTAAAGTTCTGGAATTTCTTGTCATATGAAAGAGGGAGAAAGATTCACAAGATGCAGCATTTATGCATAAGTCTTACAGGAGAGCACTACTTGTGCAGATACAACTTCATACTGGACTGAAGAAATAAATGTTTCTGGATTGAAGATAAAGCTCTACATCTGGGGACAATGTAAAGGAATGTAGAGATAAGAGGAAGAAATGTCAGAGTGATTAAGAAAACATGAGCTCAGTCTTGACCAAGAAGTGAGAAAAAAAAATCACAATTGTATTATAATTACAAATTTAATACATTTATTATTGTAATAATGATGATAATAATAAATATTACTCCAAATTAATTTTATTTTGCATAAAAATGAATTATAGAATTCTAGTTAGTGTCTATTTCCTCATTGGCCTATCTCAAACATCCAATTTAGGAAGTGATATGCCACATCTTTCTTTAGCAATTTGTGCATATAGTTCTAGTCATTGAAGGTCTGTGTTACATAGATCTTCCAACACTAGGAATGGAAGGAAAAGAGGGATCCCAATTAATAATTACTTTGTCAGTACCTTGTAGCTGAGTTTGCTCATTATTTGCCTCATTTGGAGTCACAGGATCAAACTCCTTCCAGATAACATCCCCAAGACCCGCCACATCACTCCCATTGGACTCTGACCAGTCAGAGTCCAAGCTGGTCCGGATCCGAGTGATCTTGTCCATCAGAGGTTGACTAAACTCCTCGGCACATTCCTGTAGAGGGTCCTCCCCCTCTCTGATTAAGGAAGGAGCGGGTGACCCTGAACAGGGTGGCTGGGAGATTATCTGCGGACGTGATGAGAGCAGAGAAGTGAGCACACTTCGCTGCCCTCATCACAGCAAGATAAGACCTAATATAAGTTCTTAACTGCGATCGGTCGGATTCGGATTGACTGGACCTCCAACAGCTATCTAGGCCTCTTTTCTGACACTTCATTTCCCAGAGCTCCACGGAAAACCAGGGAGCCAACCGGAATCTGCATCGGGTTAGAGGCCGCAAAGGAACAACTTGGTCAAGCACCCCAGCAGCAGCTGTCTCCCATGCGTCCACTAGGGTCTCAACCGAGCTGTGGGTGAGGGAGGTCAGGATTGACCCAAGCGCTGTCTGGAACCCCTCTGGGTCCATTAGGTGCCTGGGGTGGAACCATGTCATTGGTTCCGCCTCCCAGCAGCGAGGAGTGGCATATCAGAAGGTCAGCTGTAGAAGGGAATGATAGGTCCATGGCAGGGGATAAACAGTTGGTGATCCCCCACCTAGATCATTATACCACTGTCCCGAGAGAAAAACAAGGTCAGGTGTGTGCCCCCCCTTGTGGGTGGGGCCCTGTATTACCTGGGTCAGGTCCATGGCCGCCATGGAAGCCATGAACTCCTGATCCAGCCTCGACGCCCCCCCCCCAGGTAGGGCAACTTGAAGTCCCCCATCACCATAAGTTTGGGGAACTCAACCACCACCCCCGACAGGACGTCGAGCAGATCAGGCAGGGCTGCCACCACACAGCTGGGAGAAAGGTACGCGAGCAGCAAACCCAACTGGTCTCTAGGGCCCCACTTCAAAAGAAGAGACTCACACCCGCCTATCTGCGGGACAGTGGCCTCCCGTGGACAAAGAACCTCCCTGATCACAACAGCCACCCCCCCGCCCCTACCCTGAGTTCGAGGCTGATGTATTACATGGAAACCTGGTGGGCACAATTCTACCAGAGGGACCCCTCCCTCCGGGCCCAACCAGGTCTCCATGATACATGCCAGGTCCGTGTTTTCCTCCTCGATCAGCTCCCGGATGAGGGGAGCTTTGTTACCAATGGACCTGGCATTCAAATAGACCAGCCTCAGCCCAGGACCGTGATCCTCCAAGCCCCCAGGGGAGTGGGCAGGAACCGGAGGGTCAGAGCGCGCCACTGCCCGAAGACAGCGAGGGTGCACTCCCCAAAAGCAATATGGCCCTCCGTCCTTACCTCTGCTGCCCCTCCCAATGACCGTGTGAATTCTGTACTCCACCCATTCCCCAAAAGCTCTGGACAGCCCCAACCCCCTCCCCCCGCTGCGGCCCATAATCCTAGTGGGGCTCCATCAGGCTCCAACCAAGCCTGGGTACCCACCCCCTTCCCTAGACCCCTTAAAATTTATTTTAAAAAGTTAACAAAGAGGTCTTGGCACCCTTCTTATCACCCTGCCCGTGACCCCTACCCTTATCCGTGTGATGCCACCTCTCAGGACCCAAGATCCGTCATCAAGGTAGGCCATTGATAGGCCACACCTGGGATAGAGGGGAATCCCTCAGGGCCTGCAATTCTGCAACTATATAGGTCCGCAGATTTAGATCATATAATTTCGGGGAGAGTGATGACAAAAACCAAGTGAAGCGTGTCTAGATCGAATGGTCAAGGTCCAGGTAGAGTCTCCAGGGCAGTCCAAGACCCGGGGGCCCTCTCACAGCCACCGACTATCTAGACCCTCACCAATCGGGCTTCAGGTCTGGGTACAGCACGGAGATGGCATTGGTTGCACTGGTGGATGATCTCTGGAGGGCGCGGGACAGGGGTTATTCCTCTGTCCTAGTCCTGTTAGATCTCTTGGTGGCTTTTGATACCATCGACCATGGTAACCGACATCTTGGGGGGTTGGGAGTGTGGGGCACCATTTTGCAGTGGTTCTCTTCCTACCTCTTGGGCTGGATGCAGATGGTGTTGGCAGGGGGGCAAAGATTGCCCCCTAGACTCCTCCTTTCGAGGTGCTTCAGGGGTCGGTTCTCTCGCCCCTCCTGTTCAACATCTATATGAAGCCGCTGTGTGAGATCATCCATGGTTTTGGGGTGAGGTATCATCAATATACTGATGATACCCAGCTTTTTATCTCCACCCCGAACCAGCCCAGTGATGCCCTTGACATGATGTCCCGATGCCTGGAGGCGGTGCAGGCCTGGATGGGGAGGAACAGGCTTCGACTCAACCCGGCCAAGACTGAGTGGCTGTATGTACCGGCATCTCGTTCCAGTGAGGATATTCCATCTTTAAATATGGGGAGAGAGGTATTGCCCCCCGTGGATAGGGCCTGCAACTTGGGTGTCCTCCTGGATGCACGGCTCAGTTTGGAGGAGCAGGTGGGAGCCGTGGCCAGGGGGGGGCATTTGCCCAGGTTCGCCTGGTGCGCCAGTTGCACCCCTATCTGGATCAAGATGCCCTACATACGGTCACTCATGTGCTCGTTACTTCCCGGCTGGACTACTGCAATGCTCTTTACATGGGGCTGCCATTGAGGACCACCCGGAGGCTTCAACTGGTCCAGAATGCGACGGTGCGGGAATGCGGTTGTGATGGGAGTGTCCCGATACTCCCATGTTACACCCATCCTGCGCGAGCTGCATTGGTTACCGGTTGCCCTCCAGGTGAGATTCAAGGTGTTGAAGGTGTACTTGTCGGCTGGCGACCCCCAGGGGTAGGGCCTTCTCTGTGGGAGCACCCACCCTATGGAACCAACTGCCCCCTGAGCTTCGGACGGCCCCTGACCTCCGCTCCTTCCATCGTGGCTTGAAGACATGGTTATTCCAACTGGTCAACCTGGACTGAGGGGGGGATGGGAGTTTTAACGATTTGTCTTATGATTTTAATTTTGATTGGGTTTCTAGTTGGTTTTTAACTGTTGTGATATTTTATTGTATTTTTATATGGTTGTACGCCACCCCGAGTCCTTTGGGAGATGGGGCGGCCTAGAAATCTAAATAAATAAATAAATAAATAAATAAATAAATAAATAAATAAATGTAACCTTGCTTACAGAAACCATGGTTCTATTACAAGAAATAAAATATTGAGAGAAATAGGTGAATGGAATTTTAACCCAAGAAAATTTAAAGATGTACAGGGCAAGATAAAAACAAAGGAAGCAATTAGACCAAGTCTGGATACCAAGCCAAAAAAGATAAGAAATGTCATGCAGCAGGTAACAGAAAAGCAATCCATCAGCACCAGACAACATCCAGGATGACAGCTACTAAAGGTAACAATGGCTACAAAGCTGGTCACATAACAGACAATAACAGGGAAAGAATGATGTACACTAGTGGCAAAAGATACAAGTTTCTGTCAGAAGACACCTGATTTAATCATATAATTGTCACTTATAGTATACACCTGCAAAAATGCAAAGAATGTGACGGCCAAATCCTATAAAAGAATGATTATTAAAAGTACTGGATATATTTAGCTTAAAGAAGAGAGATAAGAGGATGACACCAGTCTTATTTATTTATTAGACTTGTATGCTGCCCTCTCTCCCTAGGGACTGAGGGCGGCTCACAGTATAAAATCACAATACACAAATAAGTTAATAAAAATAATTAAATAATTAAATTACAAGCCCAATAAATCTAAAACCAGTAAAATTTAGCTAAAATTCCCTTAAAAAAACCCACCCCCCCTCATTTCAGTCCAGGCCGGCCTGCTGAAACAGCCAAGTCTTCAGGTCGCGGCGGAAAGAGTGGAGGTCCGGGGCCAAATGGAGCCCCAAGGGGAGCTGATTCCACAGGGTGGGTGCTCCCACACAGAAGGCCCTACCCCTGGGCGCCACCAGCTGACATTGTCTGGCCAACAGCACCCCAAGGAGGCCCTGCCTATGGGAGCGTACAGGTCAATCGGTCTTCCAATACTTGAAGGAGGAATTTTATAACCATGGGAGCTGTTAAGCAGTAGAACAACTTGTCTCCTGAATTATAGGTACTCTTTCACTGAAAGTTTTCAAACACAGGTTGAAAGTTATTTTTCTAGGATCCTCTGAGTATATCTGCCCTGAACAAGATGAAGACTTCTAAAGTCCTTACAAGGCTGATTCTATAATTCTGAGTAGCCCAGTGTCCATTCACATGGAAATATGTGCAGAAGTAATGCTGCAGATAAACATTTTCAGTGATCCTTGTATGCGACTTTAGTCTTATTTCATCTGGAAAAAATGAAGATTATGTTTCTGCTGCATTGCTCCCATAGACCTTCTTGGAAGAGGAAAAGGTTGCTGTGTGCTTCAGAAGAGAAGAAACCAGTTAATGTAAATAGGAAGAATAGTGATTGTGAAAAATGTCAATAGAAACTAAGGACAATTTCTTATTGTATAGCAAAAGGTAGGTATTGTAATAAAAGTTCTGGACAAATTTCAGCTAGTTTTCAGTTGTGAAGAACTGTAACGAAGAATGTATCTGTTCATAGGCATTGAGAGAACTTTGTATTAGCAGGATAAATTTTTATTAAAATAGTTCTGAAACATTTAATTTCTATTAAATTTGCAAAAGAAACCTCCTATAATTTCACTAGATAGAAAGACATAATAGCTCAGTTACCCAAGCACAATATCCCTCTATATATTTTCATAGCTAACAAGTTGGTTGTATGGTATGATCTGTCCTGGAACCTATTTCACATCTCATTGAGTAGCTGACTAAGATCTGATTTATATTTGTTTCCTTGTTTTCTCTCCTTCAATATCCTGGGATGATTGTTTTTAAAGGCAGGCACCTGTTCATAAAAGAAAGCTAGAGATGATGAACAGTTATTTGTTATTCCAACCTAGGCCACATCTATGAAAAATGCTGGGAAATCCTTGTACTAAGAATCAAAGAAACAGCTGTGTAAAACTAATCCAGGGGTTGTTGACCCCTTAGGAGGAGACCTGGGCACAGAGGTTACAATGCAGTATTGCAGGCTAAATCTGCCCACAATCTGGAATTTGCCCATCATGGGCTGAAGGTTGACTCAGCCTTCCATCCTTCCGAGGTCAATAAAATGAGGACCCAGATTGTTGGGAGCAATATACTCACTTTATAAATCACTCAGAGAAACCTGTAAAACACTATATGGTGGTGTATAAGTCTAAGTATTATTGCTATTTGTGTGGCCCACAGTCATTTTACATCTTCAAGGACATTCTTCTATTGTGCTGGTTTTAATTAAATAAAGTACAGAAATTATGTTCCAATTCTCAGCATTCCCTTGCAATATTAACAAATACCAGGGAAGTTGTAAAAACCAACATTTAAAGTATATAGACATTTTTAAAATTTATTTTAAAGTGTATTTATTTATTAAGTTTAAGTTTATTTATTTTTATCCTAGACATTCAGAATGTATATGTAATGTTTAGGCAACCTTACACAGTTGACTTTTCTTCCAATCTATCTAAGAGCTTATGTTCTGTTTCTGCCTCACATTACTAGCAATGACCTTTTAGCTGATTATTTGTTCTTGATCAAGACAGAATAGTTTTTATGAACTTTCGGTTTGTAATTGGGAAGTAAAATTATGGCTCATTCACATAATCATGGGTATTGTGTGAAAGTAGTAATAATCATTGATCTGTGATTGTGGATTTTCTAATAGCATTGACAGAAATGAGCATGATTACTGTTAAGAAAAAAGAATAATATGAACAGAAATATCAACTTTGGAAAGGTTACTGGAAAAGAGGAACTATCTGTAGATTGTAGCATAATCAATGCAAGTTGTGCCAGATAAAATTGACAAACTATTCCATATTCTACTCCCCCTTAACTAGCCAGGACAAATAGCTCCAATATTAGGAATGGAGATTAATTGCTTCCCCCCCTCCATATTTGTGTACCCTGATATCATTATTTCACTGACCTTCATGGAATTTAACTGCCCATTATTACAAATAATCACAGACATAAGTAAAGGCCCCTTGCAGAATCAGAACTAGCTTTTGTGTCCATAACTGCCACAGATAGCTGAACCAAAGCACTAAAAAGTGTTGTGTCCTTATGTTTTAACCATCTTATTTATAACATATCGACACACAGAACTATGAACATCACCTGATTGCCATAAAGCTTAAATATCCAAGATGTGTTTGAAAAATCTGGTTATGATCAATTTCAGAGGAAAATTTAAGATTCCTGCTCAGTTGTGAAATCATCCATGATTGATTGAGCATCAAAGTTCAAAAGTGTCAATACTCTTTGTATCTGGGCTTCTTCAAAGTCCAAATTTTGCCTGCATACAGTGCCACAGGGAATAATCCTGCTTGCATGATTCTGATCTTTGTTGATGTAGACACATCAAGGCAACTGAATGTCTTTTCCAAGGTCTTCATGGTTGTTCTACCAAGTCTAGCCTATGGCATATTTCTTAACTGATTGTTCTTTTACTGTTGATGATTGATTTCAAAAGGCAAATGCTATCCACCAGTTCAATATCATCACTGTCAATTTGGAAGATGATTATTCCAGCTGTTATCATTAGTTTAGTCTTCCTTGAATTAATTTTAGTCCCATTCCTGTGGTCCTTGACTATTATTATTTGAACTGACAATTCATTTGCATTTTCAGCTATCAGAATAGTGTCATCAACATAGCATACTTTATTGATCCTATGTTCATCTTTTTCCAATTCAGTTTATCTTAGTTAATAAATAATAATTAATAAATAAGAGAGAAGTATACAGATTAGTCCCACTTCTTTTCCACTGCCAGAGTCAGTCTGTTTGACCATGCTGGTGTTTTCTGAATTGTATATAAGTTGCTTATGGGGAAAAGGAGATGCTTTTTATAAGCACAGTCCACAACTTTACGTGATTGCCACAAATGAAGGTCTTTTTAAATTGATGGAGCACATACTGACTTCTTTTTCTATTCTTTGGCTTTTTCAATTATCCAGTGTGCATCAGATATAATGTCTTGTGTTCCTTGGTCTTTTCTAAAGCTATTTTGAACTTATAGTTCCAGTATTTCTTTTTCCATGTAGGGTTCTAATCTGTATTGCATGACCCTAAGATTAAGTTTGCAAGCATATAAAATTAAAGATATTATACAATAGTTTTCATATCCTACAAAAACTCTATTTTCTTTCTTCCTCCCTCCGGATCAAGGTAGATTGATTTCTTCTAATATGTTGGTGATTGTGTCATTCTCCAGTTTTGTGATACTGCTCGATTATCACCTTAACTAATGACTTTTTTCTGTTGCTTACAGCATGGCTATCAAAACTCATGGCCTGCGGGCTGGATGCGTCACGCACTGGCCACGCCCATGCCCGGTTTAGCAAAGGTGAAAAAAGCTCCAATATGTCACATGATGCCGCCGTGACAACGTGAATTTGACACCCCTGGCTTACAGTATTTCAATGGGTATTTCATCAGTTCCTGTTGCCTTCTGGCTTGTTAGTAACTGAGTGCTGATCCAACATTATGTTTTAATACTGAAGTATTTTTTGTAAGTAGGGAATATGTCTTAAGGTTTTTTTGGATGTTGTTATTTCTATTGTATAATATTTCAGTATTACAGTACTCTTTCTATCTCTGATCTTTCAATTCCACTGTTTGTTCAGATATCTAGTTTTATTTTTTCTGTTTTTTTAATTTTTGGAATTCATCATTAATGACTTATTAAAATTTATTCCATAATTCCTCTGATTTTCTATCATTTAAATTCAGGACTTCAAAATGATTCCTGATGTTCTTCTTGAAAATGATGATTATATATTCAAGATTATATTGTGGAAATTGGTTGACTTTCTTCTCCTTCTTCTCTTCACTTGGAATTTTCACACAAGCAGCTCATGATATGTTTCACAGAACCTAGCTCTATCTTTTATGCTATAGTTAAATTGATCCATCATCCTTTATCAATAATATCATCTCCATATATTCCATCTGGTGATATTCATGTATTTAAACATAGTCTTGGCTATTTGAAGACAGTTGTTAGCTATGAATAATTGGGATAGCAAAAATGGATGTTGGCTTCCTGAGTCATTTAATTTCCTAAGCCATATAGTTGTACTACACTGTCCCCTTTAATATTTCCAATGTTGGCATTCAGTCTCCAATCACAAACAGCACAACTTGTTTGCATGTTCTGTCAATTTCAAATAGAACATCATCATAAAGCTCATCAAACCCTTTTCTTCTGCATGAGTGCTTTGATAAATCAACCATGAGCCTACATTTATACGGCTGACTATATGACTGCTGTGATTGTTGTCATTTGAACATATAAACTGACTCAACTAGAAGAAAGTGTGTTTAGAGATGACACAGGTCAATTTGATCTATGATGGCTCATTTATAATGGAGTGCAGCTACCAAATATTGTGAATACATGTGCGAACCAGCTCAGTATTTTATTATGTTCCAAATCAGTCCTTATATGATTAAGAATCAATATCTTCTGAAAGATCAGCAAAATAGAGCTAGGCAGAACATATAATTCCTTATGAGTTGATTTGGTGACCATTAGTGTAGAAGTACAGCACTCTATTCCTGAATTTAATGTGAGAATTAATAGCTGATATCTTAAAAAATAAATGTAAATCATATTTTGACATTTCATAAGAATCACGTTGGATATTCGCTTGAAAACAAGTGAACATTATAGTAGTTTTCCTTAACCAGGTGCTTTCCAGCTGTGTTGTACTATAGATATTGTAATACTTGGTTAAAAAGATAAGAGTTTAACACATTCAGAAAGCATCAACTTGAGGAAGGCTGTATTAAAGCAATGCTGTTCAAGCTTTGATTAGAGATGATGGCTTTGACACTAAAAGCCTACAAATATTACTTTCTCTCACTTACAGAAGTGTAAATGGATATATATCTGTTCAAGTGAGAAGACTGCATGAGATTGAAGTAAGGAGGTGAGATTCTCAAGAGATATTTCATACTTGGAATCAGTTGGGGACACAACCTATTGTGTTATTTATTCATCGACCATAAATTGTCCAGAAATCAATCAGCAATAGAATGATTAGGTCCTGGAACCTCATAATTCATTTAAAAAAATAATATCCTGGATTTCAATATTATTTGGAACTATGGCTACTTTTTTTAATCTCTAAAACAAGAGATGTGTAGCATAGGATTGAACTGTGGAATCCTTATGCTGTATGTGATTAGTTGTTTGCTTACTGATGCTCCCTTATCCAACTAGATAACATCATCAATGAGTTTGACTATGAGTCACTGGGTGGGCGTGGCAGGGGAGCCAGAGGTGGTATTTGCTAGTTCTCCGAACTATTCAAAATTTCTGCTACCGGTTCTCCAGAACTGGTCAGAACCTGCTGAATACCACCTCTGATGTGAGTCCCTGTTTATATATAGTACAGAGGTGGTATTCAGCAAGTTCTGACCAGTTCTGGAGAACCAGTAGCAGAAATTTTGAGTAGTTCGGACAACCGGCAAATACCATCTCTGACTGGAGATTTTACAGTATCCTTCCCCTGCCATGCCCACCAAGCCATGCTCACAGAACTGGTAGTAAAAATATTTGAATCCCACCACTGATATAGTACCTTGCCCTGCTAGTTGTGGTGAGGGTGAGGTTTTATCCTTAATAGTTTATTAATGTTTATTTCTAGGATGTTTACAGTTTCTTGGTTGAAACTACAGTTTAGTTAGTCCATATACGGTGGATCATGTTTTCGGACTGTTAGTTTGTATGCAATATCAATTGGGAAACCATGAGCATCCTAGACCAAGCCAAATCCAAAAATGCTAGGGAATTCTTGGAAGTTTGGCACTCAAACAAATCATCCATCAATAGACATACAGAAATAAACCTCATTTACACAATATTCCAAAGAGAATACAAAAGTTAAGAAGAAAAGAAAAAGAGCAGTAAACTTCCTCTCAGGCAGCCAATGCCCATATAAGTAAGGATTCACCCTAAGCAAACAATCAAGCAGAAAAACCCTAACCAAGGAACTAGCAAGGAGAAAAGGGCAACCTCATTCACACTGGTATGACAAACTCCTATAGAAACAGGGAGTAAGTCAATCTTGGTTAATCTGAAAGCAAATAACATAGGGACCACCAAGTCTTCACAATTTCTTTAATCTGGTTACATCTAAATCGAGTTAAAATGTATATTCTAGAATTTCCAACCAGTTCAGCAAAAGTAACCATGTTCTAGAGTTTTGAGTATTGATTTTTATCTTATTAATACTACTGAATTATCCTTCAAGTCCATTCATTTTTATTCTGGATTGTCCTTTTCCAAGCTGAGAAAAAGAAGGAAGGAGATACTGGGATATAAAGTGATATTGAAGTCCCATGCCTGAAGTAATTCAAATATTTTAAGTCAGCCTGGCCTTTATTTCTATCTGCCTGCAAGATTGTTCTCATATGGCAATTGCACAAAAGTTATAAAGTTGTAGCACTTGTGATTTTTTTTTTATTTTGATATAGGACATTCCTTTCCAAACAGCTCTTTCCTGGTCAATGCCTTGGGCCCAAATTCTTATATATTTCTTTTTTTATTTGTATCCAACTAGATTTTTTAAGAATATACTTATGTTAGTAAACAATTCATACTTTTATTCAGTCATGAAATATTTTAAAAGTGGTCAATGATTAGCTAGCAGCACAGTAAACTTTTCAGGACAGATAGAAATATGTTCACAAATAAAGCATAAAGCACCCAAAGATACTACCCAAAGGTACTGAAGAACTGAAGATGAGTGAGAAGGAAAGAAGAGACAATCAATATTTTACTGTCAAAGCTGGTCTTTCTGTCTTTAATTTTTTATTTATCTCTGCAATATGGAAGAAGTTACAATAGTCTCACAAACATTATAATGAAAAAATATATAAAAATTGTATAGTATATAGCAAAGCACAGAAAAAAAACACCAACTATCTAACCTCTTGTGTTTTGTTTTCTATACATGTGTATTCTTCAGACTGAGTCAAACAAGAATAAATGTGGGGATACTGTTATGTGGGCATGAAAAGGAAAGAACAGGACCAGAGGAGTTGCCGAAAACTATTTAAAAGTGCAGGAAAAAAGCAACAAAGCCACGACCATATTTAACACCCCTTCCCTCTTAGCTTAGGCCAACCAATCACAAACTGGCAGAGATAGTCACGTAGGTAGGCGGGGCTTTGATGGGTGTGACTGGGCCTGCACGATTCAGTTGCTCCTGAGGCAGTGGTCTGTGTGGATGGGTCCTCTGCTGCTCCAGACTCTACCCTTGGAACACCTTGAAGGTTCCTGGAGGCATGGCGGACTCTGTTGAGCTGGAGGCCCCAGAAGTCCTACGCTGGATTTCTCTACCCGAAGCTAAGTTTCCTGCTACTCTGCTCGGGATTGAGTTGGCGAATAGAGGCCTTAGTGGTGTTTCTGGTTCCTGGGTTTAATTATTGCCAGGGCTGTTTTCTGTTGTTTGGCTTTGTGTGGGGGTTGTGTTATGTGGCCCTGCAGCTGGTCTATGTGCCGGTTCCATATTTCCCCCCCTTCTATCTCTGGTCTGTATGATCTGGGTCCAATGTTTTCTATTATTTTTGCCGGGACCCAGGTTACCCCACCCATGTAGTCACGAGCATAAACCTGGTCTCCCAGTATGAATGTTCTTCAGTTGGACAGGGGCTATGTTGGGGTCTAAGTTAAAAGTTATGGGGGCTCCCCTTGTACTTGCCCAGTTTGCTGCTGAAGATGTATCGGAATTCCCTTTCCAGGGTGTCCAGGTAGCTTCTGCTGCTCATTCAGGCCATTGCTGTTGCATGGATGCTGGTGAGGCTGATTTGTAATGGGGTGAACTGATGAGTAGGCTGGGGAGGTCTCAGTCCACAATAGTCAGAGGTAGCTGTCCTTTAAAGTCCCCATATTCTATGATGCAGATCTTCCTTCCTAACAATGGCATTCTGCAGCCTTGGTAGCCTTTTAGGATGATCCTTTGTGGCTGCAGCTGGTTCTGGATGATGCGAGGGTTGAACTTTCGGAGAGTAGTCCAGGAGATCATGGAGATGTAGGACCCTGAATCGACCTCCATCTGGCATGGGGTCTCATTGATCTTCACCTTGGTGAGGATCTTGTTGATCTCAAAGGCATCTGTGTGCCCGACTTGTGTTTGTGCATAGCCCAAGATGGTGTAGTGGGTTTTTTTTTCTTCCCGGGTGCCATCTTGGTTTTTGAATTTCATGCCAGGGTGTTTCTTGCCTTTGTATTGGTTGTGGTGCCTGGCAGGGGAATAGGCCCTTCTGTTCAGTTTGTCTGTCGGCTGGCTGGCTCTGCAGACTTCTGCAATGTGGCCTTTCCTCTCGCATCAAGTGGTCTCCTTAAAGTGGCAGGTACACCAGGGATGATTCCCTCCGCAGCCTCCACACGGCTTGGTTCCTTTGGCAGGCCCGGACTTGCTGGATCTCACCTGGTGCACATCTTCTTCGTCTTCCTTGCTGCTTTCTCAGCAGGACGGGCCTCAAGGCTACCTCCTCTTGGCTTGGGTGGCATGCACCTTGCTGTTCCCCTTGATCTGGGCCACAGAGCTGTCAGAGGTTTCTGTGGCTCTGGCTTCTTCCAATGCTTCCTTAAAGGAGATTTTCTCTCTTGCGAGCAGTCTCTTTTGTAGGGTTAAGTCCCTGAGACTTAGGACCAGCCAGTCCCTGATCATGTCTTCCTCATTACCCAACTTACAGTTTTTTGAAAGTCTCCATAGGACAGCCATGAATTTGTTGATGCTCTCACCTTCTCATTGCCTCTGGATGTAGAAATCGTGCCAGTTCGCCAGGTATGATGGAGTTAGGTCAAAATGTCCCTTCAAGGCTCACTGCAGGTCATTCCAGGAGATATTCTTGAGTTTGTCTGCGACAAGGGCTTCTGCTAATTTGTACAGCTCCGAATTGCAGTAGGTTAGGAAGAAAGCCTTCTTCTTCACAGCAGATGCTGTCTGCAGTCCATTCACCTCTAGGTTCAATTTGAATCTCCCCATGTAAGAAGACCATTTCTCTTTTATTGGCTCGAATGGGATGGATAGTGGTCGGTGGGCCATTGTGATCTCTGGTCGGGCTGGAACCGTTTGGGTCCAATGGTCAGCTGAAGATGGCCGCAGTGCCATGAGGTCCTTTGTCTTCCTCAGTATCCCACCTTCATCGCCAGTATTATGTGGGTGCGAAAAGGAAAGAACAGAACCAGAGGAGTTGCTGAAAACTCTTTATTTAAAGGTGTAGGAAAAAGGCAGCAAAGCCACAGCCAGCACCGGCTTTTATAGCCGGCGCTGTCCAACACTTCAGCCACTGATGGGGCTTCATTATTCCCGCCAGTGGCTGGACCAATGAGTGGAGCCTGACATCAGATTCCACTTTACATATAACGTACATGCATATTTATGAGATGTCATTGCATATTTAACAGATACCAGGAAAAATATTTCATACTACAGGTGCACAAAGTTATTTGACCAAAAATGTTTTTGAAGGACAATCCCACATTATCTCACAGAATCATAGAATTGGTTGATTTCAGTGGACCTTACATCATACTTAAGTAGTTAATAGAAGGGGTGTGCATAAGTGCACTAACGTGCCTATCGTCCCTGTCATTATATTTTTATTCTTCTATTCTTATTCTCATTTTTGTTTGATAAATTCTAAGAAAATAAATAAATAATTAAATTAGAAGGGACTCTTTCTGAACCTTCTATGTAAACCTTTCTCTTTTTTCTTCTTTCTCTTTCTCCCAGATTGAAAAAAAAAACTATATCACTCTGTAAAGTCTAAGAAGTGTGTTGTGCCCTAAGGTTTTGTGAGCTATTTATGAAAGATGGAATCTAGAATTGCCAATATATACGTGGAGTTGGTTGCAAAAAAAAGACAGAGATATAAAGTCATAACTGCTCTCATTTTGTGGCTGAACAGTTGAATGAAATAGAATCAAGATCCAGGAAGGTGAAGTGATTAACCTATGGGGTTGGGAATTAAAAGATATAGCTTCAAGTCTACATATATTTATAAAGCAGATGGCTAAATTCAGGCCAGTATCTACATTCTTGACCATCCTTTGCAGGTTTTTTATTATTATTAGGATAAAATTAAAGAAGTGGCTTCCACTGAAGGGCCAGACAAAAATTGAGACAGAAACATACTAAGAAATGAAAAATAAAAATATAACACTGAGGAAGAAGATAATTTTGGGGCTTGCTGAAATAAAAAGAAATATAGCTTTGAAGCTTTTGAAGCTTTTTCCCCCTGTTCTGAAGCTCTCTTTAATCAGAGTTGCCAAAATCAGCCCTATACCTTTCAAACATTTAAGGCAAGAAACTCATGAAGGCATTATCTGAGATAACAGCAAGTCTTCAAATAATTGTAATGCAATTTAAAAGAAAAATGAAAAACGCTAACCTCCCAAATTCTGTCAAGAAAAACAAAACACACTGGTCTTGAATCATCACTCAGTCTAAAGCAACAAACAGTTTCTCTCATCATTCCTCCTGCCAATGTTAATATGAATTCTAGCCACCAAAAGTTGCCCAACCATTTGGATGATAAATACCCATGTGAAAAATGCACTGGAGTATATTAGAACGGTCTGGTTGGTGGATAACACAGCTGTCTTCCTGAAAAGATACTGCAAGCAGAAAATGAGATTGCATTTGTTACAAACCTTATTTTCAGTTTTAGAAAGGCAAAAAATGTTCTCGGCTAAATGGAATGGTTGAAGAGCACTAACAGAAACCACAGCACCCTATGGAAATATTCATGAATATAGATGGAAAAGGTGTGTAGGGAGGATGGAAAGTTAAATGTGACCTACTGTGCTTAAAAACAGGTCAATCTTACCAGGATGCAATTTTGATGTTGAAGTTTCAAGAATTTGTAACATGATCATTCCAACTGATGTAGTCATGCGAATAACAAATTGTAGATTTACGGCTAGAATGGTATTCTGATACAGAGTTACAAATACAACTGGGACCAGAATTTCCATTGCTACACAAGGTTACAGGCAGTCAAGCTATTCTCCAAAGCACCTGAGGGCAGGAAAAGAAGCAATGGGTGGAAACTAATCAAGGAGAGAAGCAACTTAGAACTAAGGAGAAATTTCCTGACAGTTAGAACAGTTAATCAATGGAACAACTTGCCTCCAGAAGTTGTAAATGCTCCAACACTGGACACTTTAAAGAAGAGCTTGGATAACCATTTGTCTGAAGTGGTGTAGGGTTTCCTGCCTAAGCAGGTGGTTGGACTAGAAGACTCCAAGGTCCCTTCCAACTCTGTTGTTCTATTTCTATTTATAATTTTATGACCTGTTTTTGCCAATGTTGTTAAGCAAATCACTGCAGTTGGTAAATGAATCACATGGCCACTGAGTGAATCTGTCTTCCTCCATTGACATTGTTGGTGAAAAGCTGGATGGGAAAGTCGCAAATGATGATCACATGACCCCAGGAAGCTGCAACTCTCGTAAATATATGCTGGTTGCCAAGTGCATGAATTGTGATCACATGACCATGGGGGGGATGCTATGACGGTTGCAAGTGTAAGGACCGATAGTAAAACACTTTTTTCCAGTGCCGTTATGACTTTGAATGGTCACTAAACAAATGGTTGTACATTGAACACTATCTATAATCAGGCAGAATATATAATTTGCTGATATGTCTGTGTGGCTGCCTCTAATAGTGGAACTACAGTGCATGGTTTTGGCATATTTCCTATGGAACATAGCTGCTTCTGTGACTTTCTTTTTTGCAGTCCTGAAGTATCCTGCTGGATAGGCAGGAAGTCAAGGGCATGAGGTCTTCATAATTAAATGACTGGTTAGCACTGAAGGAAAAAAAATGTATCATCTTCTCTGCAGATGGTAATTTTATCTCTCCAATTAGTAAGGCCTTCACAAAAGGCACTATTCATATGTGTTCAAAGGGTACTTTGATCGTGAAAAGCTTCTATAGGCCAGAGCTGCTGCAGCTGAGGTATAACTGAAAGCCTGCTTGACAAAAAATCTTGTTTTAAATTTGTCTCCTTTTTAATGGCACTTCACTCTTAGCATATCTTATAGTGCCAATTACTATTTCCTTTTAATAACATTGTGAATAATTCTGGCAAAGCAGAGGAATGGAGATTCAATGAAGTCAATAAGAATGCAGGAAATTGCACAGATTTTCAGTTTGACTAAGGGCTAACATTCATTTGTTTATTGCATGTTAATGACAGCTATCATATGTTAGTATGGCTGTGAGGAACTTCCGCTGAAAATTATAAATCAAGGATAACATTCTCTTAACAGTCCACATTGTAGTAAAGATGTCCAAGACAAGATTTAAAGTTTTAAAGTTCATCTTCTGAAGTGTTGTCTAAATCAGTGATCCCCAACATTTTCAGCTTTGTGAACCGGTGAAGGGGAGGGAGAAAATGCTTCCATACAAGTGGGTGTGCGAGAGAGTGCCCACCACTCACGCAAATGGAGCCTCGTGCATGTGTGAGAGTGCCTGCCGTGTGCACAAATAGAGCTGTGTGTGCACACTTGCACGCTGCTCATGTGGCTTGGTATTAATGGGTCATGGTCCAGTACTGAGCTGCAGCCCTGAGGGGTTTGGGACCCCTGATCTAGATGCTTAACTATGGATTTGCATGGTATTAACTGTTGCATAGCATCTATATCAGTGTTGTCCAGTTCTTAATAATTGCATATATTTCATTATTCATTTGGAATGTTTATATTTCATATGAGTGAACATTTATTTACCTTTTTAAAAAATTGCAAATTCCACTAAATTTCAATTATGTATTGAAATAAATTCTGGCTATTCAGCTATATTTCAATTGCTAAGCTTGAGTTGCTCTTTCTTTCCTTTGTTCTAGCAGGCTCTGTGTCTTAAGAAGTTCTTCCCCAGCTTGATATTTTTAATTTTACGAATAAGGATAGTTAAAATTTCACCTGGTTGTTTTTTTTCTAAGAATATCTCAAAATTAGAAGTTTGTTCATAAATGGAAGAAAAACCATTTCAAAACAAAAGTTTGTCAACCTTAGCAACTTTATTAGATGTGGATTTCAACTCCCAGAATTTTCCACCCACTATGGCTGGCTGGAGAATTCAGGGAATTGAAGATAAAACAAACTGAATAATGGATATTGGACTGGATGAGGACCAAGAAATGGAAATAGTTTTAATGACTCAGAAATTCTATTATTATATTTTTCATCAGTTCAGGTGAGTGGCATTCAAGTTGATTCAGAAGGAGTTAAAGCTCACAAGAAGTGGCAATTTATCTGAATTGGAGGATATCATGTTCTACTTTAGTAATAGCCCATGTGATAGCCCATGTGAGACTTTCCTGGTATTCCTGAAAGAAATACTACTCAGGTTTGGATTTCTTTGCGTTTTGGGGTAAATTTTAACAAGTGGGACAAGGAAGTGGATACCTGTGGAAAGAGGTAAGATTTCAGCAGCATAGATCTGGATCATTGTTTGGAGGGTGGGAATGGGAACAATTCTGAGAAACTGGGCCTCCTATTTATTTATTACACTTGTTTGCCACTCCTCTTGCCACAAGGTTTCTCTGAATGGTTCCACAAAGCAACTTTATTGTATTTAAGATTCCCGTGTAACTTTTGAAATAAAAATAAATAAATATCTGACAAATTATACTTTATACTTGATAAATTCAGCCACTTTACTGACACCTTTT
Source organism: Naja naja (assembly GCA_009733165.1). NCBI lineage: Eukaryota > Metazoa > Chordata > Lepidosauria > Squamata > Elapidae > Naja > Naja naja. The sequence continues at coordinate 33,096,837 of CM019152.1, forward strand.
GGCTATGAAATCTCAGTGTATTTGGAACTTGTACATAGCATACTGTGTACTCTATCTGAGTTTTTAAAAAAGACAATAAAACAGCTATACTCAGCTGTATCTATTCCCTGTGAACATTTCATCCAAATTATGGCAAGACTGTCATTGAAGTCACTCCCTACATGTCAGTTTGTGCAAAATTTGACAGCAGGAGAGTGACTGCACTTGTATGATGATTATATAATGCCTGTTTTATGTGATCTTTATTAGTTTCCAATTCATTTCTGGTTTAAGACCAAGGTGATGGTATTTATCTAAATTCCCAAGAGCTAAAAACAGTTACAAATGCTCTACTAATATGCTTGCAGAGGTAGTATTCTGGAGAACCAGTAGTGGAAATTTTGAGTAGTTCAGAGAACCGGCAAATACCACCTCTGACTGGCCCCCACCCCCATCTATTCTCTGCCTCCCAAGTCCCAGCTGATTGGCTGGGTCTTCTTTTGTTGCCCTGCACAGGAGAATGGAGCTGGAAAGCAAGTTAGTGGGGTGGGGAGAGAATGGGATTTTGCAGTAACCTTCCCTTGGAGCGGGGTGGGAATGGAGATTTTACAGTGTCCTTTCTCTTCCATGCCCACCAACCCACAACCACTAAGCCACACCATGCCCACCAAGCCACGCCCACAGAATCAGTAGTAAAAATTTTGAACCCCAACACTGTATGCTTGTACATATTCAGGGACCTCTGCTTTCCATTCTTGTTTTATGTTTGATAAAACTTAATTTGCTCTTAACTTTGTTTCAGAAGAACTATGATTTTGGATACATTTCAAAAAATCTATGAGTGTAAATATATCTTTTATTGTTCAATCATGTCTCCATTGATCTCCAGGCTCTCTGGCTTTCCATGGTTTAGGGAGATCCCAAGAGAAGATGTTGTCCGTTGGGCTTTTTCAAGTTTTAGTACTACTAAAGAGACGCCTGCCTTGCAGACATTAATTCCAAATTATTTTAATGGATAATTTTAGAAAGCTTTATTCAGTATCCTATTTGTCTGTCCACAAAAACTAATTATATTGTTTATTTGTTCAAGTGTACAACTGTACAGCAGGCATTTATTTATCAAATTTTTGAAAAATGTTCTGAAGCAATTTGAAATTCTAATCTAATCTGTCTAATCAAAGTCACTGAAAAGTGAAGTTTCAGAATCTAAACTGGAATATTTTAATTAAAAAAGAAAAAAGCATTATAAGATGAAAAGGAATAACATGAAGGGGTAAACTTGAATCCTAAATAGTTAATAAATTCTCAACTTTTCAATTAACTTAAAAATGATATGGATGTCATTTGCTGAGATGTAGTCATGTGACTGCCCTGACATCTATATTCTTGTGATAAATCTTACTACTCTGTCAGCATTTTACATGATGCATAGTGTGAAATATAGTGTGAAATCAGCAATCATTCACATCTTAGCAGACATAAGAGAATATCCTGCCCATTTTGAATTATTTGTCCTGCAGATTAATGTTAGCTTACCATTGGTTATCTTAGAAGATACAAATTAAGGACAGAAAATTGATCAAAATATCGTTTGTCTTTATTGCTTCAGAGAAAGACCAGGAGATTAAAAACCAATTCTATGTTTATGCAAAAGTAAATTCTAGTCTGAACAGAAGAACTTAGTAAATATCCACAGAACTGTAGAATCTGTTTTCACTCTCTAAACCTCATATGATTTAGAAGACCCAAAGCTATTTTAGACCAGGACAGATTAACTGCTTAAATAACCTAGGGATACCTAGTCTGTCTGGAAGTGGCTCTTTGGAAACTCAAGCAGAATGTTTTTTTTTAATGTTAAAAAGTTACATAAGTGGATTAAAACTTCTGACTGACAATATCAGGAACTGAACCCATAGGTTTTTGGCACACAAACCCAATTCCTTCTCTATGCAGATTAAACTCTAAATTTATATGACATGCTATATCTTGAATAATCTGAATATATGCTTTTCTGAACAAACCCAAAGAGTTTATTCATACACATTGCTAAACTGCAAACCATTGTTTGATATCACTTTGTTTATAGTGACTTAATCTGCCAGACAAAACCAAAGAAATAGAATTTAATGAATTCAGATCTGAATGGCATGTCAAATCAAGACAGTTTGCTGAAAAAGATGCAAGCCTTAAGCCATAAAACATCATTTACAAAAGATGATGGCTCCATTTATCAAAATCTGCTAAGTGAGAAACAAACCATTGTTTAGCTTAATGTAACCTATATGCCTTTATGAAAAGCTAAAAAATGTGCTTGAAATTTAAAACAAAATACATGAAGTAATGAAGTCATGGGCTTTTGTGATTTTGATTATGTTTCACAATATTTTATTTCAGTTATTAGCTAGAAATTACCAGTCACACCAATCAGCAGGGGTGGGATTCTACCAGTTAGCACCTATTCTCTAGAACCAGTTGTTAACATTCTAAGCAGTTTGGAGAACTGGTTGTTAGAAGAAATTACTGGCCTAATCCTGTAAGGAAGGCAGGAAGGAAATATTCTGGTGTTGCTTACAGAAACTGCCTCTCCGTTAACCCTTATTACATTCTTGGCAGGACTAGACTTCCTGTCTCAGGAACGTCTCTGGAGTTTTTTTCCCCTCCTTTGCTGGTACTTTGCTTGTGTGGAGTGACCATTCAAAGTTACAATGGCACTGACAAAAGTGACTTATGACCATTTTTCACACTTACGACTGTTGCAACATCCCCACAGTCATGAGAGGCCAGGCGAGGAGATGCGTGCCTTGATGTGAGTGATATTGAGTTCGTCACACCCAGCCAATAACATGACCACCAAGCCATGTCCACCCAGTCAAATGACCACCAAGCCACACCCACCACCTAAGCCACGCCCACAGAACCAGTTGTTAAAATTTTTTAATCTCACCTCTGCCAATCAGTACAGTACAGTATTACAGTGTAAGAAAAATACTTGCATTATTGTCACTAATGTATTGCCAACTAAATATTTCTGGGAAAACCATAGGGAAATATGTATGACATTAACTCTCTTCATTCATTTCCCTTGCAACAAATATGAAACAGCAACTTGCTTCATATACTGGAGGCAACATTATTGTTAGTATTCATAATCACTATGAATTTTTCAATTCTGTGCTGATCCAACTTCTCATAAGGCTTATTTTGGGAAGATAATTGTGCAGAGCTCAAACTTTAATTTTCAGTGGCTTTTCATATCAGATGTCTTTCTCTCCAAAATTAGATTGTCTACTTACACAGAAAAACAAGGTGAAAAGTACCCCCATAAGAAGACTGAAGTAGAGATTGGAAATGGAACCAGCCATTCTTTCTCAATTTGGATTTCCTTAGCAGGAAAAAAGGGATGCAAATTAGCTCTTTATTATAAATTTCTGAGACATCTCTCCAAAACACTAAAAATAAATCTCACAATGGGATTCTTCATTACAATAGCTAGTAGTTTTCCAACATTCTGCTACCATTTCCAAACATGAGTTCTTACCTTGAACAATCAAATAAACTTGAGAAGTCTTGGGATGGTGCAGTGTTTGGACTGAGCATGTATATGATCCTTCATCATAGATATCCACTTTCTGGATCCGAAGGCTGTATTCCAGAAGAGAAAGCTGCTGGAGCTCTACTCGAGGGTCCAGAGACCATTTGTCCTGACCAGCAAAAATGATACCAGAACGATTTAACCAGGCCACCTTGGAGCTTTTGTCTTCTATAAAACACCTGTATGAGATGACGAAATGAAATATTGATGTCTAAAAAGTTCTTGCATTTGGAATGTAAAACAAGCATGGAAAATTCTCTTATAGTCCCATCACATCAATAATCCATGTATTATAATAAAACATATCTAGAAGACATTGGAATTTTTGATATTGCTTTGTATCTCTTTCCAACCATCCATAACCAGTAAAATTCCAATTATTGCCATCAATTTATCTAGAATTTATCTAGAATTGGGATAAATGTTACAGTATGTGCAAAATGAAGAATATTAATCTAGGCATCTAGGAAACTATTTGTGATCATCAGTTCCTAAACTAATAAGAATTTTAAAAAATGCTTTTATAAGTAGTTATTGCCAAGTCCTTTGTTATCACCGAAGAGACCCAACAGTTTATGGTTTCCTAGAAAGTTTTTTTAAAAAATGAGGAAGATCCTCCCCTGCAATTATATGTTGGTGATGTACTGGTTACTTATTGAGAAGTACTTCAGTTGCTAGTCTTGTAATATTTCCCTTTCTTAATAAATCTTGCTAAAGAAAATTTGAGAGACATGCTTGAAAAGGAAATTACTTTTAATTTTGATGAAGGCCAAGGCCTTATAGTAATCCAACTGAACTGTTCTATCAATTTGCTATCAGAAGGGCTCCTATAGTTGTATGGTTAATTATGGACAGTTATTTAATTTAGGTTTACTGATTTATATTTATTTGTCATAATGAATTAAAATCATAATTTGTAAGTTTTCTGTAATATAGTTATCTGAAAAATCTGTTTTCCATAATCTGTGAATGACTTCTCTTCTAACACTTATTTATTTGGGAAGAGTATTTTATGTTTTTTTAAAAAAACTTTATTCTCTATCCAGGCTGCAAGGAACTCTGGGACAGTTATGCAAAAATACAGTACAATTTACCACTTAACTATGCCATGTTAAAGTCAATACTAAGATGATATTTATAGGCAGAAAGATGAATAAAAAACCTTTGCAAGCATCATAACTTATTTAATCCTTTTATCTGAAAGCATAAAGAAGCTCTTATGCAGGTGAAACTCGAAAAATTACAATATCGTGCAAAAGTTCATTTATTTCAGTAATGCAACTTAAAAGGTGAAATTAATATATGAGATAGACTCATTACATGTAAAGCAAGATAATTCAAGCCGTGATTTGTCATAATTGTGATGATTATGGCTTACAGCTCATGAAAACCCCAAATCCACAATCTCAGAAAATTAGAATATTGTGAAAAGGTGCAATATTCTAGGCTCAAAGTGTCCCACTCTAATCAGCTAATTAAGCCATAGCACCTGCAAAGGGTTCCTGAGCCTTTAAATGGTCTCTCAGTCTGGTTCAGTAGGAATCAAAATCATGGGAAAGACTGCTGACCTGACAGTTGTGCAGAAAACCATCATTGACACCCTCCATAAGAGGAAAGCCTCAAAAGGTAATTGCAAAAGAAGTTGGATGTTCCCAAAGTGCTGTATCAAAGCACATTAATGGAAAGTTATGTAGAAGGGAAAAGTGTGGAAGAAAAAGGTGCACAAGCAGCAGGGATGACCACAGCCTGGCGAGGTTTGTCAGGAAAAGGCCATTCAAAAGTGTTGGGGACTTTCACAAGGAGTAGACTAAGGCTGGGGTCAGTGCATCAAGAGCCACCACACACAGACGGATCCTGGACAGGGGCTTCAAATGTCATCAGAAGAGTCTTACCTGGGCTAAAGAAAAACAGACCTGGTCTGTTGCTCAGTGGTCCAAAGCCCTCTTTTCTGATGGGAGCAACTTTTGCATCTCATTTGGAAACCAAGGACCCAGAGTATGGAGGAAGAATGGAAAGGCACACACTGCAAAATGCTTGAAGTCCAGTGTGAAGTTTCCACAGTCTGTGTTGATTTGGGGAGCCATGTCATCTGCTGATGTTGGTATACTGTGCTTCATTAAGTCCAGGGTCAATGAAGCCGTTTACCAGGAGATTTTGGAGCACTTCATGCTTTCTTCCGCAGATGAGCTTTATGGGGATGCTGACTTCATTTTCCAGCAGGACTTGGCACCTGCCCACACTGTCAAAAGCACCAAAACCTGCTTCAATGACCGTGGGATTACTGTGCTTGATTGGCCAGCAAACTTGCCTGGCCTGAACACCATAGAGAATCTATGGGGCATTGCCAAGAGAAAGATGAGGGACATGAGACCAAACAATGCAGAAGAGCTGAAGGCTGCTATTGAAGCATCCTGGTCTTCCATAACACCTCAGCAGTGCCACAGGCTGATAGCTTCCATGCCACGCTGCATTGAGGCAATAATTGCTGCAAAAGGGGCCCAAACCAAGTACTGAGTACATATGCATGCTTATACTTTTCAGAGGTCCGATGTTGTTCTATGTACAATCCTTGTTTTATTGATTGCATGTAATATTCTAATTTTCTGAGATTGTGGATTTGGGGTTTTCATGAGCTGTAAGCCATAATCATTACAATTATGGCAAATCACGGCTTGAACTATCTTGCTTCGCATGTAATGAGTCTATCTCATATATTAGTTTCACCTTTTAAGTTGCATTACTGAAATAAATGTACTATTGCACAATATTCTAATTTTTTGAGTTTCACCTGTAAATTTGGGGGATACAGCTATATCTCATGGATAAAACCAACTAACAAGGAATCTGGAGTAACATGGCTTCACCAAAGTTAAATGATGTATTTTGATACATATTGCAGTTTTCTATTGTTCATTAATTAGAAAATTGGCAAGCCTAATGGATATTCCAGCCCAAATGAGCTGCTAGAGGATGGGGAGACATTTGGAATTCTATCTCCTAGCAAAATAATATATTTCCAAGTTACTTCTATTTTTCTGTATACATTTTAATTATTTGTTGTGAAGCAGACACTCGAAAATAAAATAACATGGAATAATGATAATTACAGTTTTCTGCCTTATCCATTAATACACTATCATTGTGGCAGCTTCTTTAACTTTCTAACTTTAATTTAGCACCAGCTGTGTATAGGCAGTGCACAGAAATAATCAGCATGCTTTCCAGAAGACTAACGATCAACACTACAAAATATGAAAAGCAAGGATCTTAGCACTGCATTGCACTTGTATGAAAACACTCCAGGCAATTTGGGCAAAACATGTGATGTCCCAAATGGCCTATGAATAATACTGGGCTTGACTGAAGTGATAGTGGGCTTAGTCTGGTTTGAACAAATATGAAATTATCACCACCAGAATTTAGAAGTGATATGCATATAATTTGCAAAAACTTGCTGAACTGAAGAAAAAAAATCTACCAACTCTGTCATATTTTTATGAATCTTTCATTTTTTGCTAATCAACTTAGATACAGAGAACATATATTTGAGTCAACAGGATCACATTAATGTTATTAGATTATATAACTTGAAAGCACCAGGCCTGGTAATTGAAGTTGTTTTTAACTGATTATTGCTACCCCCTCCTAGAAGGAAGAACTAATAATGAAGCTAAAGCTTACACATTATAGGATACATATTATGAAGGTAAGAGTCAATTTGAAAAGCCCCTGATGCTTTGAAAATGAAGTAGTACAAAAACATAATCATAGAAGATAGTGGTCAAATTATGTCACTAATGACACAACATAAGCTCATAGCAATGCAGTTTTTTACAGACAAAATAAAGTCCCTCAGTTCTTACAAAGTTGGAAAACAATATATTATTATTATCTCTCTTATTAATTAAACATGAAACTCAGTCAACTGAACATTTAAAAATGTATCACAAATATCACTGACTGGCGCTGATGGTTGATACTGATTGCTGCCAGCATCCTAGGTATCAACCAATTATCTTCTTAAAATGTTTTTATTGTTATTGTTGCTGTTATTTAGTGTATGATGACAACATGACACAATAGAAGTAAACATACACAGCCAACATATTTATATATAAAACTTCTATTGGGTAGGGCAGTGGCCTCATAACTGGATGTCTAATTCAACTATCCAGACAATCATGTCCGGATTTGCTTCGTGCAGATCTTCTAGGAAACCAGAAGGAAATCTTGCACAATATATTTAATAGTTTGCATATCAGCAACAAGAGGAACATTTTCATCTCCACTGATATAGGGAAGAGGCACTTCTTCCAGTATCACAACTAATTCTGTTCAATTTCAAGGCAGGTCAAAACTAGATGATTTGGTAAAGGGATCAGTAATGGTCAGGTCACAAAAAGGTACCTTGGACCATTACGTTTTTCAGGCATTCTTGGAGTTAAACTGGGTAAATGTTACATGAATAGCTCTTTTCTATACTGGCCTATGGGATTTCAATCTTGTGATGGGCTGTCCATTATCCTGGTGAGTAGAGACAACCATATTATTCAGTGTCCTTGACCATAGCCAAATGAGAGCTTTTGGTCTTCTAATCAATGGCGGTGTGATATTGCTAAGTACTGGTAACACAGGAGTGCGATACAGTGTGCCAGAGATGATACACATTGTCTGGCAGAATTAGACATCTATTTGGGTGTGGGCACTGTTAAACCACATGCTGGCACAATATTTAGCTGTGGCCTAAACCAAATACAAGGCAGTTGCTCATAGGGTGTTAATATTAGTGTCCTAGAAAGTTCTAGCCAGACTGTTGAGTTAATTGTTGTGGTTTTTCAATTTTGCAGCTGTTTTTTCCAGGTGTTGTCAGAAGGTTAGTGATCTGTCCAGTGTTACCCTCGGTACCTTGGAGATTTATTATATTGTAAAATACAGTTCCAGAACTTCACTGAAGGCTGGTAATTATTATATTAATTGCTGTAAAGAAATCCCAAGTTACATGATTCCTCGCTAGTCCCTCTGGCAATTGTATTTTACTATTTCCTACAATATCCTATAACTGAGTCTGATTATTTTTGTTTGACAATTTTTCAACCTATCTTTTGCTACTTTTTCTAGCTTTCCACAACTAACAGTCCTGTGCCTACTGTGGGAAGAAAATACCCATGCGTCCCTCGAATCACCTCCCTTCCCATCTATTCCAGAGGCAAAAGCCTCCCCTGACAGAAAATTATAAGAACTTTTAAGACTGAACTTGGCAAAGCACATTTCCCCAAGAAGCCAACTACTACCAGCAATTCAATCAGGAAACAAAATCAAAATAATCACAATATTGCTCCCCAGTGCCAGATCCCAATGCTTGACCCTCATAAAATTCCAAACCTAGAAAATATTTCACACCTAGAAAAGATCAATACACATCCTGCAGTGTGAGACATCTCTCTTCTCCTCACTAGACTTCACAGGGAAAAAACAATTCTGTTAACACATCGTCATGCTTCACAATCCAAATCCCATCATTACTATAAATATTGCTACTCTCAGTGTTCTGATTTTGCAGAAACTGCTGTCTCTCTGTTCTGTGTCTGGCTTTTCAAATAAAACTCTAACTCTACTACTTTAAGCAATTGTCATGTGTCCTTTATTGGGTAATTTGGCATGGAATCAGACCAAAAATTCTTCTAAGACTACTTTAAAAAGGTGATCTGGGGGCTTCAGTTATGAAATGGAGACTAAATACTGTAATTTAAAATCTCTTAGTCTACTGTTTCTTTAATAGGAATAATAGAAATGATCAGTGATAGAAGAGACTTTAAACTTAATAGTTTGGACAGTCTTGGACTATAAATATTCATTGCTCCTAGTAAACAGAAAATAAGAATTATGAAGAGTTGTGTGTGATTAGATCAATGTCTATCTACTCCATCGTATTTTTTTTCCAAATTACCATCCAGCCATTCACAGAAAGGCTGTAAGTATATAATGCTTTTAACAACATCTTTTTTTTGTTTTGTAAATATATTGTCTCTGAAGGTAGAGATGTTAGAGCCATTTAAAATATTTTCCATTGCTTTATCATTCATCAGTCATGACCCACTATGAGATGACCCACTGTGGTGACCTTATGACAGAATTGTCCCTAAACTCCTAGCTAGCAGCTGCAGTCCCAACATTTCTGAAAGTATCATGTTGGGGAAGTCTAGTTTATGCTTTTAAAAGCATTAAATAGCAGCCATCATGATCCCTGGTGACAGCAAATACATTTAGTGATATTCCAGTCCTGACCCTTGCTTGATAAATAATTCTCTGTTCTTCGGGGCTCAATAGATGTTTCTGCAGTGCTTAGGACTAAACCCTTGTGGAACTCATTCTGGATAAGACCAATATCACAGACTTAAAGCAGAGATCCTGCAACAGTTTTCCCCCTCATATCATGGGTAAAATAAGTAGGTCATCTCTAAAGAAAGCCTGGTCTTAGTAAGGTTCTTTATGGGCTGTTCAAAATCTAGTGAAAAAAAAAACCCAAATCTTCTAATCATATTTTTGCTTGCTGCACACGTTTCTTGTTTCCATTTCTACAGCTGAGGCTTTATCTTTTGGAACAGGGGAAAATTGGTCACTTTTCTGTCCTGTCTTCCCCATGTCCCAAGGCAGATTAAAGTAAAAAGATATTAAATCCATGCCTATTACTTTTAATTTTTTGTTTGCTACACCTTGTAAAGATTTTCTAGTTTAAAAAATAGCTTCCAATATTTCTAACAACAGAATAAGAAGCAACATCTCACTTGCTCTGAATTTCTCATCCTGTATAACTAAATGATATGTCTAATCCCAAGGCTGTTGATTCTCCATCTTTAGTCATCTCTGTTCACACCAGTGAATTTTGAGAGAGAGAGAATAAAGACTGGAGCCTAAAGATAAGAAAATTATTTGGCAGCAAATGGTTTCTTGCGAGAAAAGTCAGACATTTACAGTGATCCATAGACTGAATGTAGGTATGAGCTATCTGCTGAGATCAAAGATCTTTGCTTTTCTAAACCATGTCCAAACTTTAATCTGCTGGTTTTTTTGGCAAAGAAGCTGGCATTTCTTCATTATGTTATCCACTGTGGCTCTTTCTGGACAGTATGTTTGAAAGATTGTAAGGGAGCCTTGTGTCCTGCTTAAGAGAGCACAATTCTTTATTTCAACAATTGTTGAAGTATGTCCATTTATTTGAAAATATTTCCTTATCTGAACAACTGTGCAATCATTTAGTTTTAGTCCAGTTCAAAGTGCAAAAAGTTGTCAGTTAAGTGGTAGAATCTGTGTACTGAAGAATAAGCAAACACACAGATCAGATTCCCTAACCAGTCATTCCAACTGTGGTGAACTACTTTAAAATGTATAATTTAGTATAAAGTTTACCTTTCAACCTTCCTTTGGTAGTGCATTTTTTCTGTTTGGGATTAAATGTAAATATCTGTTTTGATGAATGATTGAAGAGTACTAGGAATAATATCAGAAATAAATAACTTGTGGTACTCAAGGTAGCTTTACATGCAGCTGTCTGCTTAATTTCAAACTCCTTTTGGAATAAGGTCAGATCTCCAATCCAAAGCATTTCTTCTTTCCTTCCTTGTGATGTAAAAAAAAAAGGACTTCCATAAAGAGAGTAAGAGGATGGGGGGGGATCCTACTCTTTTCCATTGCTTCCTTATCTCTTATCTCATTCCCTTCCCTATTATTCAAACAGCAACTTTAGATATTCCAATATTTTGTATCTTCATGCAATCTATATTTTTCCATAAAAAAATCCAACTTTCTTACAATTGCAAATGCAGATGACCAAAAAGGAGCATATTTTCAAGGATTTTTTTTTAAAAAATGTTTTTGGATTCATGCATGATACGGTACATCATACATTTTGGGTAGATTGTGCAGTAAGTAAAATAGAATTTCATTAACCAAATAGCAGAAAAACCAATTGCCTGACATGAAATGTCAACAACATAAACTTTCTTTCAGAGGTGGTATTTAGCAGGTTCTGACCAGTTCTGGAGAACCGGTAGTGGAAATTTTGAGTAGTTCAGAGAACCGGCAAATCCCACCTGTGACTGGAGATTTTACAGTATCCTTTCACTGCCACCCAGCCATGCACAGAACTGGTAGTAAAAAAATTTGAATCCCACCACTGCTTTGTATGTAACACTGGACATTATTAACCTAAACTAATAATGATTTATGTAAAGATTCTCAGACAGAGAATAACAAGTATAAATTCAGTATTAACAGAATATTAAGTGACAATGTAGCTGTAGTCAAGACAACCAATGTATAGCAACCATTGGTATACTAAACTGCTATAAATGTTTATTAATAATCAATGAACATTGTGATAATAATCACTGCTGAACACTTTTATCATATATGTCAAAGTTTTGATTGGCAGCTTGGCTAAAAATAATTGCCTATTTCTGAAGACCCAAGATTGTTGGGTGCAATAAGCTGACTTTGTAAAAATGCCGCTTAGTAATAAGCAGGCATATACAATGGAAGGAAGGCTATTGCTGAGCACACTGGGTTGTATCCCAAAAATTGTAAGCCCTGAGTCTTCGGAGAAGGATGGCATATAAATGTAATTAAATATATATATATATATATATATATATATATATATATATATATATATATATATATAATGAATACATATAAGAAAAATAAAAGAAACAATAGGACAGGGACAGTAGGCACGTTAGTGCACTTATGCACGCCCCCTACAGACCTCTTAGGAAAGGGGTGAGGTCATATATAATATCATATATAATATGATATGATATGATATGATATAATATAATAAATATAATATAATATAATATAATAGTGAGTTTGGTCCCACCTTAGGCACAAAACCAGCTCAGTAACCTTGAACCAGTTACTTTCTCTCAGCCTTGGGCAATAGCAAATCATTTCTAAAAAAGCTTTACAAAAAAACTGTAGACTTTTGTCCAGGCAGACTCCAAGAGTCAGACAGGATTAAATGGAATTAAAAACAAAACATTTCTATTATAATCATTTCTGTCAACATGGGATAAATTTCCCTTCCTCTTCTCTTTTTCCTTAACTATTTTCTTCTCCTGTGATGCCTGAAAAATAGCCAAATTAGATGAAAAAGAAGCTAAGTGAATGAAAATGAATTAGTAAGTATATTAAGATATGTGGATATGAAAGAACATTGTGATGACTTATATATTTTTAAAACTGGTTCTACTAAATTTAGTCAGGAGAATTTATATATGTTTTTATATTCTTTTGAGGTATTTTTTAATCCTAACATCTCTCGTGAAACTCTAGTTTTCTTTCAAATTATCATTATTTGCACAATTTCAAAACTTAAGTACACAAAAAGGTGGTGAAGTCCACTTCAGCTTAAAGAAAAGAACATTGTGAGTTTTCTCATCTGGTCAAATCTAGGCAAAATTCTAGGTGTAGTTTATCATGATTCTCCTACTGACAATTTCAATTTACACCAGATAATATACTATACCTGTAAAAGAGCAATAATAATGCTTTTTACAAGGGAGAGGGGAGATCCTGTCTTGGCAGAAATAACAAAAAAAAAGGAATGTAAAATATATTTGGGAGTAGTTTGAAGAGATGGCAGTCATTTTTCTCTTCCAGTCAAGCTGCTTTATTCTGAGAGGAATGCAACCTGCTAAAGCCTTCAGACAAAGCTTGTCTTCCCTTAAGGATCACAGAAATATGAGAGCTGATGAGCCAGCTGTAATCTTGCTATTTCACAAATATTTGCAGGATTCAGCTAACAACTTCCCTTGCCACCCATCCCAGCCCCTTGCCACTTTCACCGCCGGTAGCAAAATGGCAAAAAGAGAAATAAAACAGGATCAAACACTGCTTGTTCAATGCAAAACAATGTTGACTCCCAGTAGGAAGCATAAACAAGCTTCGCAAATTCTCTAATGTATTGTAAAGTTTGATCCTGCAAAGCAAATTCTTTTGTTAGTTGCAATACAGATTGGGGGCAAGGGTGTGAGAAAAGGTGAGATGCAACATCAGAGCAAATCATACAAAGATGTTTTTATTTTATTCAGCTTTCTTCTTCCAACTGATCAAATGTAGCATACTGTTGTTAAAAAGAAAGAATAGCAAGAAGGGAGAATTCACCTTTTAACTTCTTTTTATTATATCCTGTGAAGATCCAGGAAGCTATAATAAAAACACTATAAAGCTCACTCTGATGGAGTTACTTTGGAAGAATCATTGGAAATGCTTACGTTAAAAAAAAGACAAAAAATAAGAGAGAGAGAACTGTCAGAAACCCTATCAGGAACATTGAGAGAATTAAAACCCAAATAATTTGGATTATACCTACAAAATGCATAAAGTTCACCTTCCTAGTTGAATATATAGATAGTCCTTGTTTGATAACCAAAACTGGATTGACACCTACACTGTTAAGCAACATATCATATGACAGCTACTTGCAATTTTTCAGCCGTTTTTTTTTGTCATTGACTTTGTAGGAAGTTAGCTGTGAAGTGCACAAATGATGATGGTCATAAACACCTTCTTGTTGGAAAGCACCAGAATCTTGATTGTGTAACTGGAGGGACACTGCAGTGCTGATAAGTCCAATAATTGGTCATAAAGTTATTTTTTCATCACAGATGTACCTTTGCAGTCATTAAGCAAGGACCACCTGTATAATATGTTCACATACTTTTCTGTTTGGAACACATAGGAAACACTATGTACAATTTTGATCAGTCATGTCCTGTTACCTTCCTTGAAAACTCTACAGGCAGAAAGATGCAATAGCAACAAGCATCACCACCATCTTCATTGTTAAGAATCAAGTTCATACAGCAGAGACCAAAAGTTCCCAAAGTAGTGAAAACCATGATAACAACCAAATCTAGCAGTTTTCTATCATTTTGAAAAGGATAGCCAAATATTTCCCAAAATTTTATAAAATCTTCACTCTGAGAAGAGTAAAAGAGAAGAGTATACTTTCCTAAAACAAACAAACAAAATCTTTTTAATGTTGGTAAAAATGGGGGAATTTTCATGAGTGATATCATAAGAAAGGATTTGCTGTATTTGATCTACAGCTGTTCTGAAGCTGATATAAATGATTCTGTTTCACTTTTTTTTGAAAGGTGGAATTCTTTTTTTGCAGATGTGGGGATAATATTTCCCCCTATCTTTCTCTGACCCCTGTTGGCAAGGCTTTTGTATTAACAGTCAAAGATTTCTTTTCAAACTACAGTGCTCAGGGACCTTTTACACTAATATAAAAAGTGTAAGTTTTTACTTTTCAAAGTCACAACTTGAACTAACAAAAAAGTTAGTTCAAGTTGTGACTTCAGTTATTTTACAGTAATTTTTTTCTGTATCTTGGTTACAGTTTCTCCTAATTCAAACAACGCATTCTGTTCCAACGATTCAGTCATTAAAGAAAATATTGCTTAAGTGAACATGAACTGAGAAAGAAAGATGCATTACAAAGGCAGCTGGTTGCTTCTGTCTTATTCAGATTAAATCTTCTGATGGAGTGTCCTGTTCCTGATCTATTTTGCTCCGCCCTACCTTGCTGGGTGGAGAGATTACTTAAACTCTCTGCTCCCAAGCTGTTTAAAAAAAAATTGCAGTGCTTCTATTAAAAAAAATGCTAATGCCAAGTTAACAAGTTCAGTTCTGTGACCTTAATTAGTTTATTAGAACCTCTGGCTGCCTTATCCTGCTACCTAAAACTGATCAAAACATAATCAGTTTCACACTGAATTTTTTTGTTGTCAGGCATAAGAATTTGATAATAAATGTGCACATTGTTCAGAAAATGATTTTTTATTACTGCTCATTACCATCGTATTTCCAATGTTTGGTTAACAAGGTAGTCAGTAACAATGAGTTGCTGTGCTACATTTTACATCTGAAAACCTAAAGTTTTAAAATGTTTCTTTTTGGGGGTTCTGTATAGACCTGGGACCAATATTCTTATTGTTAAATATTATAGTGTTGGGATTGGATAATATTGACAAATATGTTTGTATGTGCATACACATATGTGTTTATACTATAATTCCATAGTTTTTTAAAAAAATGTTTATTACAGACCATTAAGGCCCTTGTCACCTCTAGACTCGACTACTGCAACGCTCTCTATTTAGGACTGCCCTTGCATACCATCTGGAGATTGCAGCTGGTGCAGAATGCGGCGGCGCGGGTGGTGATGGGAGTTACCCGGTTCTCCCATGTTACCCCCCTCCTGCGCGGCCTGCATTGGCTACCAGTTGTGCTCCGGGTGAGATTCAAGGTTTTAGTTTTGACATACAAAGTCCTACATGACATGGGTCCTCAATATTTAAGGGAGCGTCTTCTTCCAATATCAAATACCGGCTGCCCTGTGCGAGCTCATAGGCAAGTATTCTTCAGGGTCCCATCGGCGGGTCAATGCCGACTGGCAATTCCCCGGCGACGAGCCTATTCTGTCGCAGCCCCTGGCCTCTGGAATCAACTACCCTTGGAGCTCCATCTGGCCCCTGACCTCCGCACCTTCCGCCGTGAGCTAAAGACCTGGTTATTTGACCAACTCGAGCTGTGACCCCTCCTTGGGGGTGGGATGGATCTTTTTAATGTTTATTATTGTACTGTTTTAATAATTGGGCTTGTAATCTAGTTTAATGGTTTTTTAAGTATTTATTGTTCTGTATTTTAGCTGTGAGCCACCCCGAGTCTTCGGAGATGGGGCGGCATACAAGTTCAAGTATAAATAAATAAATAAATTATTTCACACTTAAATATAAAGCCATACTAAATGCTACTTACTGATACTTATACTCTTGCTAAAGACCCACAGAGAAGATTCAGTTAAATAGTTGCTCATACTGTAGACAGGAATGCAGTCTTTCTGAATAAAGTCTAGATCCCTTTCGATGTTTAGGACAGATTCCTCAGCTTGATCTTCCTAGCAAGATGACTGGCTGAATAACTGCCGAATAGGGCTATGTTCCTCTGCAAAGAAACCCCAAATCTAAAAAGCAGCTTCAATAAGTTGGACACAAAGCTATTTCTGCTTTTGTTTAAGATCCTTATCTGAATTCTGCAGAAATGGAAAAAGATTTCAGGTGTCAAAGGGCTCAGCTTTGAGATACCTTGCCTAGAGGAAGCTATTTTATAAAATTAAACTCTCCCAAAGGGCTTCTAAAAAGTGTAATTATGTTGGTATTTCAGAGCAAGTCTTTAGCTGTGGAAACAAATGTGTGTGATTTTCCTTCAGAAGTTTAAGGAGAGCAAATAATCATCCAACACAGCCAAATACCACACAGGCCAGGAAAATAGTAGGCACTGAGTTGCCACATTCTTGTATAAAAGAAAGCTGTATAGTAAGCTGTATAGGAGTAGAATTTGAAGAGAAAGCGAGAGAGAAATGGTAACAAAACAAAAAACAAAAACCCACAACTCTTCCATGCTCTGTCATTCTTCAGTGAGTGTTAATACTGAGATTTTAAAGGGGGGAAAAGCTTATTTGGGACAAAATGCATAGTCACCATTCTCCCTGTTTTATTTTGTAAGAAAGATTTGTTCTTGTTTTTCAGTGGATTTAACCAATGAATCATCAGTCACAGCAATGACTGTCATGTATAAGCTTGATAAGGAAACTTCTGGAAGACCTATTTGTTTTTTTAACCTACCCTGTAGTGGTGTTTCATGAGATGTGATGTATCCTTTTCCCATTAAAAAAAGTTAAAAAGTCTTTCACTTTTAAAATTTGGTGACTGTTCTGAATTTCTAAATACGTGGAAATGATGGTTATATGTGGCACCTATAATAAAGCTACCTTTATTCTCGGCAAAGATAGGAAGTGGTTTTGTTGAAACTCCTGCATGTCTAATAATTATCAAGCTTGCTGAGACAATTTGATACATTCTGTGCTGTGCCAGAGATTAGCAGCATCCAGAGTCCTTAAATCCAAATAAAATGCAAGATGATAACCAGGGATAGGAAGAAAAAAAGTAATAGAACACAGAAATGAGTGGGAGGCGAGGGGTACCAAGGTACTGCTACTAAGAATTAGCTAAAGGCAAAAATACATAATGCCAGGAAAATTCTGAAAGAAATTAGAAATAAAAGGAAAACATGAGGCAGGGCAGAGACATGAATTTATGAGAAAGTGTCAGAGACAGGAAAAAAGACAAGATGGAAGATATAACAACAGTTGTGAAGCTTTCTGTCTTGCTTCTCCCACAGTTGGATACTATTCTATAAACATAAAAATGATCAATGAGGAAGACATCAAAAAAACAAGGCAGAAAATCAAATATGAATTCATCAGAGATGCCATAAAGCAGTCCTATTACATTAACTGGCCTGTTTTTTAGGTAAAAAGAGGGCCACTTCATCTTTTGATTGCTGCAGGACTTAGGATAGTGGAAAATGTGGAAAAATGCTACAAATGACATGGGCCTGAAAGCACAATCTCTTGCCTTAATACTGTACAGGTGGCATAAAAATAACTCCCCCCCCCCAAAAAAAACCCATCTAGCAGCTACAATTCTTTGAGGAGTTTAACCCCCTCCTTTCCTTTCCCTGCATTTTTCTGTCAAGAACAGCTTCTGAGGGAGAAACACTCATTACCATATCTAAAGCCAAGTTCTGAAATACCAACTCCAATTGATGCTCTGAAAGAGAAAAGGTGGCAGATTCCCTTTTCAGCTGTTCAGCTGTTAGTCATTGGAACAGTAATTATTGCCACAAAAATATCCACCAAACCTCTATACAATTTAGGCTGCCATGATTCCCGAACTGGAAATGATTTGAAAAAACAAAACAAGCTAATAAAGAAATAAATGAAGGAAGGGAAAGAGGAAAGAGGAAGGAACCAACTAGGAGATGACTTCAAAAAAGAAAAGTTTAAGATTATTAAGTATCTGAAACAAACATTGCTGGGGGTCTTTAAGGATCATTATTTGAGGGATTCACTGTTTTAGATTCAAAAACAATTTCAGCACCCTTAGTTAACATACCTGGTGTAAGATGAATGTGACCACTTTCCAAGATCAAAGTTGTAGAGTTAGGCAGGGTTTCTAAAGTCATCTTGCCCAGAGAAAGAGTCAATACAGAGTTTTGGACAAGCTTGGATATATAATGATAGGAGCCCTAATGATAGGAGAACTACCTGACTTTGAAACTAGAATTATCAAGATACACAGTAAATATAGTTTCCACTTCATAAATGATTAATATAATTTAAATATGAATATCATATATATCATAGAAAGATGCTGATGATACCCAGTTATACATCTCCATCCCAAGCCAGGTCAGTGATGCCCTCTCCGTAATATCCCGCTGTCTGGATGCGGTACGGATCTGGATGGACGGAAACATACTTCAACTCAACCCGGCCAAGACTGAGTGGCTGTACATACCAGCATCTCGGTCCAGTCAGGAGTGTCCATCGTTGACCATAGGGGGAGAGATGTTGCCCCCTGTGGATAGGGTGTGGAACCTGGGGGTCCTCCTGGATGCGTGGCTCTGGTTGGAGGAACAGGTGGGGGCCCTGGCCAGGGTGGCCTTTGCTCAGGTCTGGCTGGTTCGCCAGCTGCGCCCATTTCTGGACTGAGATGCCCTGCATACAGTCACTCATGCTCTTGTTACCTCCCGACTCGACTACTGCAATGCTCTCTATTTAGGACTGCCCTTGCATACCATCCGGAGACTGCAGCTGGTGCAAAATGCGGCCACGTGGGTGGTGATGGGAGTTTCCCGATTCTCCCATGTTATGCCCCTCCTGCACGACCTGCATTGGCTACCGGTTGCGCTCCGGGTGAGATTCAAGGTTTTAGTATTAACATTCAAAGTCCTACAAGACATGGGTCCGGGATACTTATGGAAGTATCTCCTGCCGATATCAAGTGTCAACTGCCCTGTACGAGCACACAGACGGGGGCTCCTCGGGGTTCCATCGGCAAGTCAATGCCTGCTGGCAGTGCCCCGGGGATGGGCCTATTCTGTGGCAGTTCCCGCCCTGTGGAACCAACTACCCTTGGGGCTCCGCCTGGCCCCTGACCTTCACACTTTCCGTCACGACTTGAAGACCTGGCTATTCGAACAGGCCGGGCTGTGCTGACATCTGGGGGGATTTCTTAAATTTAATTTTAAATTAATGTTATAATATATTGGGCTTGAGATTATTTAATTTTCTTTTAATTATTTATTGTTGATTGTCTGGTTTTAGTTGTGAGCTGCCCGAGTCTTCGGAGATGGGGCAGCATACAAGTCCAATAAATAAAATAAATAAATAAAATAAATAAGATTTAATCAATTGATCTGCCTGAAGCAGTGTGTGTGTGTGTGTGTGTGTGTGTGTGTATCTATATCCAGGATGGGATTCAAAAATCCCAACAACTCTGCCTGGTTGCTGGGTGAGCGTGGCCATGGTGAGCGTGGCCTACCAGAAGTTCCAGGAGGGCCGTTTTTCACCTTCCCCAGAGTTCAGAGCCTCTGGGAGGAGGAAAACAGCCCATTTCTAGACTTGTGGAACTTCCAGGAGGGCCATTTTTTGCTCTCCCAGAGCCTTCGCATGGATCCTGCACTTACCTGCATCCAAAACTAGCCATGTGGAAACTCCTGGGAGAGGCGGGGCAGGACGGGCAGGACCAACTGGTCAGTTCAACTACCGGTTCGGCAAACCAGATGTAAATTTAACATCCAGTTCACCCAAACAGGCTTAAACCAACTGAATCTCACCCATCTATATCCATGCTCCTATTTTCCCCATAATAACCTGTGGGATGGGTTGGGCTATAGACAGTGATTGGTGCAAAGTCACTCAGCTGGCTTTCATACCTAAGACTGGACTAGAACTTATAGTCTCCTGGCTTCTAGCCTAATACCTTAACCATGAAACCAAACTGGCTCTACCTATATTGCACAGAACTATCAAACTCCCAGGTCTCTGGTATTGGACACAAGAAAGCTCCATAGGTGTGAGAAGGGATTTTTTTTATATACAGACATACACATACCCCTAGGACTACTTACTTTCCACATGTTCTCTAGTTCCTCCTTCAGGACCTACTATTTTTCCAGCTTTTCTGGCTCCTTCTTCCTGATGCTGCTGCCACATGGCATTGCTATATTTATAATCACCACTGTCTTTAGCCCACTTTCTTCTATCTCCTTCTGCCAAATGATTCTTATGATCATTCTTAGCCTTTGTTCTTATCTCAGACTTCTTCCAAATCACATTAAATTTTAAAGATACTGTATTTGTGATTAAAGCACTTCCCCAGTGTTTTTTAATGCATTTAATGGACTGCCAAGTGAGTTGGGATTATGCAAGTTAAAATTCAACACATCTTGAATTAAGGAGGTCAATAAAGGCTGCAGTACAATGACTGGATACATTATGTTTTTGACTATTATATATTTAATATGTTTGATTTTCTTTGGAGAAACTATCCATTGACTTGGCAAAATTCCTTTAATACATTCATACAGTATGAAAAGCAGACAAGAAATTGTCAATTTGTGTTTGCTACCATTTGTAATTTTAAAAAAATTACAATCATTTTAAAAATGTCTTTCATTCATGTATATCTATACATAAATTATACATGTACAGTTATAAGAGAGCTAAGAGCTTTCTCATTAGTATTTGTTCAATAACATTTCAAAAGACATTGGCTAGTAAAAATATCATATAATAGCTAGTATACCACCTGAAAAAAGAAACTTTCTTCTCTTCCAAAAGTTTGAGTTTTCAGGATACTAAGGATATGTCACTTTGTCCATTGTCAGCTGTGCAAAGGAATTATTTGAAAAAAATTTGAAGCAAGAAAGAAAGAAAGAGGAAGAAAGAATGCTGGGAATAAGGCCTCAAGGCAGCTTTGATCTGAATTCACCTTCATCCTTGCACCTATAATGAGTTTTTCCAAAGGAAGATGCAGTTATAAATAAATAAGCAGAGGTGGTGGAGTGGGGAAGAAGAAGAAGAAATGGGAGGATTTATTTGATGGAAGATGTTTCTTTTCTCCTTTATCTTTTTCCTTGCTGACATAAAAGATAGGAGCGGATTGGTAACAGATGTGAGCATGGAAAAGCAAGACAGAGAGGATCAACTGATTCTTCAACAACTGACATGGATAGATTCTATTCTTGATTGCAGGTCCCACTTATCTTTAAAAAAAAACCCACTTTTTTGTTACACCCTTATTGTATCATCCCTAACTTGATGCCTGTTGGACTTCAACTGTCCCATAATCATCCAAATTCTGGCCAAGCTAGTAGGAGATAAGAGAAATTGAAGGCATTAGGTTGGAAACAGCTGATAGGGTAGCCTACTGGAAATTTTTTGCTCAAATCTGTGAATGAGTTTAAGGAAGGCTTGCAGATGTAGATGAGAAGATTTGTTAGTGTGAAATGCCTTCTCTGTCTATAGACTTTAATGTATACCAGCAAAAAGGTTGTCTATGGAGATTTTCATCCAGGTCATGGTTGTCCTAAATTGCTTCTAAAAGACAATGGGACTTTTTTTTCCTTGAAAGCATTTCTCTTCTCATTCAAAAAGTTTCTTCAGTTCTGCTTGTCTTCATTTCATTACCAGAGTAGGTGTTTTCTAATCTGCTAAGAAAATGACAGCAAGCAACAGCCAAGCTCAGAGAGCACAAAGGACTCCACAGTTCAACCCTGAGCTACAAATATTCTGTAGATTGATATAATGTTTATCATACATTCATTTTCCCCTTAACAATGATTTAGCATCACAGGACTTTAAAGTCTTTTTAATTATCTGTTTTATTTAACTGATGTAATTAAAATAAATTAATTTGATAACAAATTAGTTATCAAATATCTGTAACTGCACAAAAGCTATTACTTTATTCCTTAATCTCTGTTGTTTTGGTGATGGAGGCCCACTTGTTGTCTCTAACTGAGCAGCTACTGTTATTACTTTACTCCAAATGAAAGCAACTTTAGGTGTGAAACCTGCAAAGAGAGTGAAAAGGAAGAATACAAAATTGATCCTGTTGATAAATATTAATAAAAACATTTTTGGCCTTGATAAGAACTAATAGGCCATGCCAAGTCAATACCACCTGTTAGTCAAGATATAGAACCAAATATATTCATCTACAAAAGTGCATCAGAGAGAATTGTGAAATGAAGAAAAAAAAAACCCAGATGGTTTTTAGCAAAGTACATCAAGTCACGATATACTCTCCATTTAATAACAAACGCCATAGCTATTTCTGTATCATAACACATACACACTTCCCAAAGAAATGAAAAAACTCAACTACGCCCATTTCTGGACCGAGATGCCCTGCGCACAGTCACTCACGCCCTTGTTACCTCTAGACTCGACTACTGCAATGCTGTCTACTTAGGACTGCCCTTGCATACCATCTGGTGCAGAATGCGGTAGCGTGGGTGGTGATGGGAGTTTCCCGATTCTCCCATGCTACCCCCCTCCTGCGCTGCCTGCATTGGTTGCCAGTTGCACTCCGGGTGAGATTCAAGGTTTTAGTTTTAACATACAAAGTCCTTCATGACATGGGTCCTCAATATTTAAGGGAGCGACTCCTGCTGACATCGAATGCCGGCCGCCCTGTGCGAGCACATAGGCAAGGACTCCTTGGGGTCCCGTCAGCGGGATAATGCTGGCTGGTGGTCCCCCGACGATGAGCCTATTCTGTCGCGGCCCCTGACCTCTGGAACCAACTCCCCCTGGGGCTCCGCCTGGCCCCTGACCTCCGCACCTTCCACCATGATTTAAAGACCTGGTTGTTTGACCAATCCGGGCTGTGACCCTTTTTGGGGGGATGGTTTTATATTTTTAAGTATTGTAAATTCGTCTTTTGGGCTTGTAAATTTGGTTTAATCTTTTTAATTATTTATTGTTGTTGTTTTTAGCTGTGAGCTGCCCCGAGTCTTCGGAGATGGGGCGGCATACAAGTCCCAAAAATAAATAAATAAATAAATAATCTGTACAATAATACTGTGCAGTTGAGATATCTACTAATCTAAATAAATTCTTGTGTTTTTAATCTTGGAGTTATGTAATTTGAGCAAACACTTCATGTTGCTTTCTAGAGGAATTGAACTATCTTGAGTTATATTGTTTACATTTTTGATCCATGCATTAGGAGTTCCCCATTTCATTTGTTCTTGCAGATATGAGCTCTTAACCGTAGTTTCAATTAGGATGTTTCAAATAAAAGGGAAGATAATGTGTCCATAGTTTCCCATGTTTCCGATTGATGAGACTAAGGCAGAGTTATTTCCAGGTTCAAGCTTGGCCTTTTCTTGATTGATGAATCTAATAAAGAGTTTATTGTGATATAAATAGCCTTAAAAATGTCCTGGTGAGACAATATCAAAACTTGATGGCCTCATGCATGCAAGATTCTTATTTCAAATAGCCCTAAAGCTTAATGAGTTATGCTTCAGAAGAGTTTTCTGTTGAGTCTCAGAATTGATTTGGGAAATTACACAATGGCAGAATAAAACAGATAAGCACCAGTGGAAAAGAGTAAGCGCTTCACCAACTTTGCATGATTCTACTTTTGATCTGCTAGTCAGCATGAAGTTTAAGTACAATATATAAGAATTGTCAAGAACCAACAAAAGCCTTAGAAACCAGTCCAACTATTGCTTGGATGAAAAGTTTGACAACTAATTTATAGCCTTTGTGGCCTTTTTTTGTATAGCTATGGGATGGTTTGAAAATAATTCCTACATACACTGGAATTGTAAAAATAATTACTAAAAATGGATCAGCTATATTTCAGAAAGATGAAGGTCAATTTCATTTCAGTTATGAGGAAGACTATAATATGGAATTTGTCAGAGCTGCCACTTTGCTGCTGAACCATACCAGGCTGTTCAAATTCTTCCTTAATTTTTCGTTGCTTAAAAACCAAACCCAAAGAACAAGCTGTAGCCAGAATAGAAAAGGTAGCCATCTGTTCCCAAAATGTATGCATACAGGAATGGCCATTAAAATGCTATTCTTGCTTCACAAGAAAAGGATCAGTAAGTCAGAAACTGCTGAGCAACACAGAAGACATTAAGAGCCACCTAAGCAAGAACAAGAACAAGAAAACACGGAAAAGGCTAAAATGAGAACTAAGTAAACAACTAACATAAGCTGGTGTCAATTATGAATAAGCATATTATTTGAAAGTTAAACTACCCTATATGTTTAAATGCATGCATGCATGCATATATAGGATTTCTTTGTCACAAACCAACAAACAGCTTTACTCAAATTCATTTCAAGCTTTGGGGTGGGCTTAACTCATTTCTAGTTTCTTTATATTAAAAAAAGTGCTCAAAAGCACCAACTAAGATATAGGATAATCATGTACCAGATCAGAATGTACAATACTATAAGTTTGATAAAATAACACATTGACAGATATGTGTTAAATGGGCACTAAAAGTTTAAAAGGCATGGTACTAACTACACCAGAATGTAATGGAAATCTCCACAACTTAGATGTCTGCATTGAGGGTTTCCTGTCAGGTTGCCAAAACAAAATGCTGATAAATATGGCACTATCAGGGGCATTGTTAGTTATTTTAGTGAATAATCAGGTACGTAAGCTGGCAGGTGGTCCTTTAAGAATCCAGGTTCCAAGAACTTAGGGTTTTATATGATAGAATTTGATTGCCAAATTGACAGCTACTGCAGCTCATTCAAAACAGGCAGAATTTTAATATGATGTGTGTGGGGGCTGGAAGGCTCAATATAAGAGTCTCCAAGATGCAATAGAAAGAGGAGGACTAAGGTTTTTGATAGTCCTTGAATCAATGACCATTTGTTCAGTGACTCAAGTTTCAAAGGCATTGAAGGAATGGTGGTCACAATTAATTTTCCACTCTCCCAGTATACCCAGTGTCACATGATCACAATGCACTTACAAGCTGTTGCAGCATGCTGTGATCAAGTTATTGTCATTTGCAAACTTTCCTGCTGACAACCCCAGAAAATCAATAGGGAAGCCAATAGCCAAGGAAGCCAATACAATATGATGTGTTTTGTATAATTCTTTGTGCATTTGTACTTATATTCAATGTGTCCATAAATATTTTGTAAAGTTGTATATGTTCATATATGTGCAGTCACACTTATCCTTGTGTGTTCGTGTACATACATTTTGTTGTGTTTTCCACTGACACATTCATAGATGTCTTGCTTATTTGCATACATATATTTATATTTTACTGTTGTTAGCACTTCTGGTTGGATGCTAACTGCATTTCGTTGCCTGTATCCATGGCAACGACAATAAAGTTGAATCTAACCTAATCTAATCTAATAGGGAAGGTCACAAATCTTGGAGTCCCTGCACCCTCCCTGAGTCCCCTATGCTTTTGTCCTACCACCCACTTATGCAGACGTCCTATATGCTCCCCCAAGCATCACCCCCACACTCTTACGCACCTCCTCAAACTGTTATGCACACTCCCTTGCTATGCCTCCCTTGTATCCTTGTACACCCTTACAAACCCTCCACAATCTTCACCATGTTTACTTTGCATCCTTGCACATCCTTGCACATCCTCATATACCCTCCTATGTCATCATCCCCATGCATCCTCATGCACACTTCTCAAAACACATTATGCCTTGTTTTCATTCTTGCACATCCTCTTGCACCTCCATGAATTCTCCCCAAGCCTCTTTCATGTCCCTCTCATGCCTTCTACCACATGGTAGCAGCTACTTATCCTCAAACTGGCCTGTTTGCTAACCCACTCAGGATTTGCAAGTTCTTGCTAGTTTCCCCGTGTCTTGTCTAACAACTATGGAATCCAGTTAACCATGGCAGACATGACTGTCGGGATTTCCATTATTAGGTTTTCTGGTTCAGGTTTCAATTACACACTCATACACAGTTACTATAGATTTTAGCACTTTACTGAAGGTTAAGAGATAACGGTAGACAAAAAAAAGGTAAATCAAAACAGACTCTGAAAAAGGAAGCTTTTCTGGGTGGTTTTGTTTTCAACAGGAGACTGCAGAAAAATAATCAAAATCCCATACTAGGTTCAGAGAGCTAAATGTGAGGCTTGCATGGCATGGTTATTTATAAAAGGATAAAGGTAATGTAGATTTTAAAAATTATATTATAGTATATCCCAAATATGGAATAGAAAAAAATACCTACATTGGCCTTATTTCAAGAAGCATTCTATAGAATAGAAACAGTAGGTAAATGCAAATGATTATCTTATTAAGATTTGTTAGTCAGGAATATGGAGTATCAAGGTTCCAAGTAATGAACCCAACCAATCCAGCAATTCTGAGATTATGGGCAAAATCAGCTCTGGTTATTTTCCACACTTTCATTAGAGTTTTTGTGGCCCACCAGTGGCTGTTGGAGCTGGCAGCACAGTTGGACAGTGAAGAAGTTGGGGAGGAACCTGGGCCAGTCCTGGAGGCTGAGGAAGGCTCAGGCGAGGGCTCTGTATCAGAGGCAGAGATGGGGCCAGGACAGGCTGGCAGTCATCAGCTGCCTTTGGGCTTGGATAGCAGTGAGGCGGGGGAGCTTCTGGAACCAGTTCCCAGCCTGCACATGTGCAGAGCTGCCAAAAGGAAGGAACAATTAAGAACTCAGGGTCAACGTGGGAGTAAGGCCATAGATGGATGATGAATGGCCCCTCCCATAAGGATTAAAAGAGGAGCAAAAGGAGAGGCGGCTTTGGTAAGAAACAAGTTGTTCATTCGTTCATCGTTCCAGCCTTGTGAAGATCTGTCTGTGTAACCTAGAGACTCTGTGCCCAGCCCTTCCTTGTGAGCACTGCGTGTGAAAATATTTACTGGGCAGCTTTCCAAGATAGATAAGGTTTGAGCTAATAATTATACCTTTGCAAGACTGTTTGCCAGGCCGTTGGCTGAATGTGAACGCAATAAATTCACATTCATTTAATAAAAGAGGTTTTGCTGGGACACAGAGTTGCTTAGTGCTTTTGGGGAAGCCTAGGACAGAACAATAGTTAAAGAATAAACAGTTCCCTCCCTCCTTGTCACAGGTCACACTGTCCAACTAGGTGTTCTGGCATCTCCATTATAACCTCTTCCAGTCTCTGGCCTGCACCTGTTGGGATGACCTTGATTCCCGGCGAGATAGTAAGTTATTGATGTTCTGACATTCCAGAGCTCCCTTCTCCCCCCAAAGTGTGTCAAGCTGAGAAATGGAGAAAATGGCTGCAACAATCCAAATCTGTTTTGAAGTTGACAGAAAGCTTAAGATGAAATCAAGAGAAGAATTCACAGCAGAGGGATTTTATTTTCAATAGTTCTCATGCACAATTCAGAGAAAGATTTAATATAGATAAAAAGTACCAGGAATAAAATATAGCATAATTTTGAATTATGAATGAATGCATAATGTAATTACTAAAAGACAGAAATTTTAGCATAAACTTGAAACAAAAGTAGAGCACATTAAAGAATTTATGGAGAAATGGGCCAAGAATTTTGATTCAATATTCAAATGAATCAATGTAATCAAAAGGTCTGAAATTTACATTATCTTGCAATTTAAAAGAAAACTTGTTAAACATGATGAAACATTGGTATATGACAACATAGAAATTGTTTAAGATATATATAAAGGTACTTCTAATCACTTTGAAAAGTGCATTTATTACGTATGGGAGCTTATGGAAAATAGCAATAGCAATAGCATTTATATACGGCTTCACAGCCCTCTCTAAACAGTTTACAGAGTCAGCATATTGACTTCAATAATCTGGGTCCTCATTTTACAGAAGGATGTAAGGTTGAGTCAACTTTGAGATAGTGAGACTCAAACTGCCGGGTTGCAGCCTGCAAAATTAGCTTGCATTTTAACCTCTATACCACCACGGAAAAGCAAAAGGATACTGGATACAAATATATAGGGTGCTGCCGCGAGTTCTAAAAATTAATTTTCAGATGAATCTGGATTTTTTTCCTATTAGGATTTATGGACAATCAACTAGAAAAGGCTCATGGACAATTGATTTTATATATGGTACCTGTACTGAGACTATTATATGCACGAAACAGATAACTGCAGAAACCCCAATAATGGATTGTGAAGATGCCTGCATTTGCAGAAATAGTCAAACTGATTTATTGGATTAAGTACTTTTTACAAAAGATTGGAAGCCCTTTATGGACTTTTTGTGGATAAAATGAGCTAGTTGTTTTGGAATTTACTGATTAAAATGGTCTGCATATGGGTGGGGGGAAAGGAACATGATATGTAATATGGGAAGATATTATGTGAAGATACTATGTGAACTGTAATGTTTGTAACTGATGCAACGAAAATTCTTTAGATTTCTTTCTTTCTACCCTTCACTTTTTCTTTTACCCTCTTAGTTTCTTTCTTTTTCTTTTATGCTTTAAATCTTTATAAAATGTTCTTTTAATAAGCATTATCTTAAAAAAAAACACCCAGGTGGATATGATAGTGATGTGTCCCTCCCTTCAATAACCCAGCTGAGGCATAGTGCTTTAGTTGCAGTTCCCAGGTCAATCTACAGCACATTGCAATAATCGAGTCATAGAATTATCAGCAAATATCACTTCAGAATGGCAAAATATAGTCCTCAAAAGAAAATGGACATGGTGCATTTTTCAAAGAGGTAAGTGTTGTGTCATGTTTGGCTTGTGAACTTCTGAGAAGTGTTAACTGTCTACCACTGAACCCAGAGAGCTGGAGCCTCACATAATGATCATGTGTGAAATCTGAAGATGATCCAAGGAATGTTATGTACAAAAGCAGTAGTAATATGCGGACCTGTGTGAGATGACTTCACCAAAAAGCAGTGCTTTACCAAAAAACAGTGCGTCTTTACCAAAGCAGTGCTCTGTCCCATCAAGCTGACATGATTATTGTCCATCACTTTAGTCTCATTTAACTGCACAGAAACCTCTTCAAACCATTGAAGTGCTAGACAAGTGGTGATAGTAATGCAAATCACTTCACATTGCACTTCACATTGCTTTTAGTGCTACAGGAATAGGAATTATTTTGTGAACAGGCTTTTGTGAAGAGTGCTTCACATAAACTTTCAACAAAATGAAGTTCCCCACTAAAGCTTTGTACAGACCTGGTAGTTATCTGGAAAACTCAATTGACTAAGTAGTTAAAATCATTAAAATGACAAAATGTAATCCTCTTCATCCTCTATTTAAAGCTGGCAAGATCAATCATGTCCTTGGTGTTACTGCTAATAGTATCACTATTCTTGCATGTCTTGTCTCTCTCCCTCCTTCCATACTTGTGTGTGTGTGTGTGTTTGTGTGTATTCAGGGGTTTTTTTCTAGAAGAAATAAGTAAACATTAATTTAAAAGCCAGGACTAGGTTAATTAAATGTTCTATTAAGGAAAAAAAGGAAGAATAGTTTAACTGAAGTAAAACATGAAAGCAAGCCCAAAGAGCTACAATGGTACCTCAGTACTCAACTGCTTTGAAACTAATCAAATTTGGTACTTTTTTTAAAAATTCATATTTATATGCCACCCTTCTCCAGAGACTCAGGGTGGCTTGGAGTGCAACCCAATGTGCTCAGCAATAGCCCTCATTCCATTGTATATGCTTGCTTATTACTAAGTGGCATTTTTACAAAGTCAGCTTATTGCCCCCAACAATCTTGGGTCCTCAATTTACCTACCCCGAGAGGATGGAAGGCTGAGTCAACCTTGAGCCTGGTGGGATTCGAGCCTGCACTAATTGCAGGCAGCTGGAATTAAGTGCTAGGCATTTAACAGCCTGCACCACCAAGGCTCTTCACTGATGCATTTTGATGCATTTTGATGCAATTTTGTTCTGGTACTCGTTGCTTGTTTGGTATTCAATTTGCAAGTTAGAACTTTTTGTTGGTTGCCTCATGACTTGCTACCTTTTCCAGCTGAAACAAAGGGTCATGTGTTAGTCACATAGTTTGTTTGGCGGTAATCACTTTTAGTAATCATCACATCTCCTGGTTACAATGGCCACCAGATTCCATTGCAAATGTGATATAACATAGCTGGCTTTCAAAGACGTACTGTCTTTTATTCTAGATAAATTGCAATTATGATAAATTATAATACTCAAATAGCTTTATATTCCATTTTTTTGTTCTTTAATGTCACCCTTGTTGGTTGTCATCACTGAATTCTGCAGTATAAAATTAAAATTTCATGAATTTCTAAACATTTTCTTTTACTGAACAAGCAATTACCATTTACTTAATGAAAGAGAAAAAAGTTATCTGTCTTTCAAAGAAACAAGGCATTTTAGGAGAATTTCTTTTAAAAATATCATTTCATAAAAGAGAATTTTATAAAAATGCTCATAGCCAGATGTAGTCATGATGCAACTAAAAGGATGTGGACAACCCATAGTGTGGATTATTGTATAGTTTTTGGCCCTTTATGCTTTAATTAAACCCTATTGACATTATGATGAATGAATAAAATCCTTCAATGTGGCTAAAATGCCCTTGAAAATTTGCCGCACAATTTCTTTTTCCATTGGATAAATTACTCACCCATTTACCTGCCACAGATTTGGTGGAGTGTTTCAAAAGGCATTTATGCTCAGCTTTATTCTAGTATTATGGGAGATGTGTGAAGAATGATTTTCTATCTACATCCTTTACGTCAAGTGTACTTTTATACACTCTATGGTTTTCCCTCTATCTATGATTTTTCCTCCTTTTTTATTGAATGCCCCAGATGTAGTATTTACCACAAAATAATTTCTCCAAATTCATGGCCAGTTTATCTGTCTTTCAGCTAAACATATAATATTTTTCTTGGAAAGCACTGGCCCAAGCTAAACACAGTATTCCAAGCATTATTGTGGCATTGCTATAAATGAAGATACCACATTTATTTTTATTTGATTGCTTTATCCAATATAGAATTTCCCTTTTCTACTTACTGTAACTATACACTGTTTAACATAGATGATTAGCATAAAGCAGAATCCAAACACCTCTTTCCAAGTCAATCACTGCCAACTTAGACCTTTCATAATATTTCAGAAACAGGATACTTCGAGTCCCCAATGTGCTTGCTTACTGGTCATTTTAATTTTCATCCTTCTAGTTGTTTTGGGAACCCTGTTCTCTAGTATATTGCTGCAAATCTATTGCTATAAGCCAGTGTAGCCTCTATATTACTCATTCCTACACTATGAAAAAAATGAAAACAACTGGAAAAAGAGAATATAGGTCTTGAAAGTCCTAAATTTTAGTATCTTTCCTTTATAAGAACTGCTCATTTATTCATCTTTTGTACTCTGTAATTTAATTAGTAAAGGGGTCACTCTTACTATCCCATTAGTGTGATGTTTGTTCTGGAGGTTAAGACTTTGTCAAAAGCCTTCTTAAAATCCAATTAAACTGTGTCTACTAGGTCACCCTTATCTACATGTTTGTTGATATTCTGAGAACTCTCAGAGGTTACTGAAACAAGATTTCTTTTCGAGAAGGCCATGCTAATAAAAAAAAGGGGGGGCAGATGCATGGCTAAGAAAAGAGAGAGAAGGTGAGTTTTCTATGGAAGAGGAAGAGCATTAATGGCAGAATGAAGGTTAATATGACCTAACCTATGTTCACGTTTATTTTCATTTAAAATGCAAGTTCATTACTTTAAGATATACTGCCTGCCAATGAAGTTATCTTCTATTCCTTCTCCAACATTTCTAGAACATTTACAGACTTTTACTTGATGATTTCTTGATGCAGTGTGATTTCAGAAATGATAATCTTTCAAATGAGTTAAAAAAGTTACCATTAAAATGTTGCATAAATATGTAAATCATATTGATTTTACATCAATATTTTTGAGCTTCAAAAGGTTCCAATGGATCTTAAAGAACATCCAAATGCTTGGCATTCACGGTCTAAATAATCCTTATGACAATCCTGCAATGTACAATGATATTATTTCTGAATGGGAACATCACATTCTGAACACTCTTAAGACATTCACAAACCTAGAACATTTAGTTCTATCAGGAACAGGTGATAAAATGAGAAAGAATTGATAACAAATTCAAATTTGTTCTAATAAAGTGCTATGTTAATGTTTATATAAGAAAGAACACATTGATCTATTATTTTAATCCATGTTCCTCTTGAATATTCTATTTAGTATGTCTTTTTCATTCCATTTTGATATTTGTACCTTAAAAAAAGACTAAATCATAATGGAAATAAAGTTTTTTAATATAAGTACATGTTTATTACCTTCCATGGTTGTGTGCATTTCTTTTAGAGTTCAAACAGTTAATGCAGTTCCAAGTTTCTAGAAGTGTCCATACTTAAGGCATTTAGATTTCAGTCCTCATCCATTTTTTGTTGCAAAAGCTTTCTAATAGGTCCCACTTCCACTTACTCAGTGCATCCTGAATCCTATCTCTCTTTTACCCTAAGGGACACTTCATTGCAGGAAAAGTAAGTACAATAGTGCATTAAATCAAGAGATACTTCCTCCCCCATAGGCACCAAAAAAGCTGTTCTAAAAAGCTGCCATTTATGGTGTCACTAAATTGCCTCTCCAAATCATGCCCAGGTGTGCAATTGAAAACTCAGTCATCTTGTCTTTTTATTTTTGCCTGTAACGCTTTCTGAATGCCTGAGTCATTATTTTCTCAATGAATTCAGTGGCATTAGAAGTTCTTCTTGTTATTATTATTATCTGTTGACAAGAATGTGAAGTCATAGCTGTCAGTTCTTTAACTAGTGTTGGTCTTCATATGCATCAAATTTTCCCCAAGAATGTAGGATGTCATAATATATTGACACAGTACATTCAAACAGTGTTTTGCAAGTGACAGAAGAAATTTTATCAATGTGCAGATTTTTGTGCGTGTCAATAACCATTAGGACCACCACAACTATTTTATGCCATAATCTTTCAGTTTAAATTTTCAGATCTGGATACCTTGTAATCTTCTCCAAATCTTTGTCTTTTATTTTACTATCCCTTGGTATTACCACCTTAATCACTTTCACTACTGGTACATGATAATTTTTATAGATGTTTCCAGTGAATCATTTTGGTGTTATTATGGTTAGTTGCACAGTCAGCTAGATGTTTTGACTGGATTTGGTATTTATTACTTTTATCAGTGCTGAATTGTCAGTTTTGGCTGGTTCCGTAATCTTGGTAGCTTGCTAACATCCACATTGCTGTGCAATCTGGTACCCATGGTGGAAGGTTAGTGTATGTCTGTGCTACGCATCACCATAAGAGTACTACTTGCTGTAGTATAGTTCATAGTTTGGGAATAATGTTTAAGTAATCTCATAACTCATATCATTAACCTAGATTAGAATAATTTATCTGAGCACAAAGCTTTGCTTACATATGTATCACATTTTAAATATAAAAATGACAAAATGATGACAAACATTCTAAGCGCCATTGGCCTCTTTTGCCAGGACTGTGGGTGCAAATCTGAAAAAAAAAATAAAGAAAATAAGCAGAAAATGTAGATTCAAGGATTAAAAAGGTGATAATAATGCTAAAATGATACAAAATTTTACAGCCTAGCTCGATGCTGTCAGGTTATAATACTGAATAACAGAGTTGGAAGGGCCTTGTATATCTACTAGGCCAACCCCCTGCTAAGGACAGTAGCAGATAGTTGGTCAAAATGCCTATATCTGAAAGTATCTGATATTTTTCCCTTTCTTGGTTTATTGTTTGTCATCTGCCATGCTAATCCTCTCATGGAAATATAGCAAATAATGCAGAATTTTATAAGCAAAAATTGTTACTATGATATAAAGGTAAAGGTGCCTTTACCTTTGCCTTTTTGTTACTATATAAAGGTTTCCAGATGGCTCAAGGAAGTTTATCAGACAAAGGCAAAAGGATTCTGTGACTGCTCAAGCAGTACCCTGACTTCTTTGTACAGAATTCATTGAATTGAAGGAGATTGCTCTTAAATATCGTATCAGTTCTTGGCATGACATTTTGAGAAACTGCAACAAGTTCCTAGAATAGTAATGATCAGAGAACTAGAAGATTAAATCCAAAAGGAAAGATTGAAAGAGCTAGGCACATTTTGCTTTTAGTGTGATGGGAAATTTGAAACTCTTCAAATACTTGAAAGGATCTCACTCAATCCAGAGCATCAAGTAATAGAATGATGGATTTAATTTTCAAGAAGACAGATTCCAACTGACTGTTTAGAAAACAAAACAAATGTTTGACTATGGAAACAATTATCTAATGAAATGTTAAGTCCCCCTTCACTAGATTATTTTAATTACTTTTTCCCCAATTCTTACAGCTTTATAATATTGTTTTTGGGACTTCTGGCGATTGCCTGGACTAGTCCCTAAAGTTCTCTTGGCAAGGTTTTTCAGAAGTGGTTTGCCAGTGCCTTTTTCCTCGGGCTGAGATAGAATAACTGGCTCAAGGTCACCCAGCAGATTTTGTGCCTAAGACAGAATAGAACCCATGACCACAATTTCTAGTTTGATTCCTTAGTCATCAAGCCACATCAAGCTCTCATACCAAATATAGTCTCACAATATATTACATAACAACACTATTGGCATTTTTACTTTCAGTTTCCTTCCTAATTATTCCAAGCATAGATTTTGCCTGTTTTACACAGAATACTTTTAACAAGATCCCTTACCTAACCAGTCATTTGCTGGTCATTCATCTATGGATGAAATTTGTCACTCTGGTCAAAGTGCTGACCATTTACTTGACTAGATTCTTGTATATTCGCTTGAATAAATCTGCTGTCCTGCAACTTAACATACAGCCCTGATCCTTTGCACCTGACAGTAGACTTTTCACTAATTGTTCAAGTTACTATCCAATTTCTTGATCAAATGTTGACTGCAACTCTGACATGAAGATGGTCAACTGTAATATTTTCATAAATGTGAGTCAGTTGTCAAGCATTCAAATGTAAATCACATGACCATCGGGATGCTTCAATGGCCATAACTGTGAAAAATGGTCATAAGTCACTTTTTTCAATGCCATTGTAACTTTGAATTGTCACTAAGCGAACTGTTGTAAGTCAAGGACTACCTGTAATTCACTTCAGTTCACCTGTTCCAATGGAAAGCACTTTCTATTTTTTTAAAAATGCAGTTAGCATTAAAAAAATTTAAATCTGTGATATGCTTCATTAATTATTCTTAATGCTAGAATTTTTATCATTGTGTAAATGGATTCTAGCCTTTCTTTTTAACAACCTCTCCTCTCTCAGCTGATTGTAGTACTGAGTATAGTACATTTGCATTTTTTCTGCATTTGCTTCCAGTTTTTGTGGATAAGGCAGTCTCGTAATATCAGGTTTAATGCTACCAATTAAATGCAGAAGGAGAAGATGTCCTTCTGACAGATGCTGGCCTGTTGTTTTCCTGTTTCAGGGATGGGTGGTGATTTCGGCAGTGTGATGGACACCATTAACTAGAGAAGAGAATTTTTTGCAAACTTTGTTCTCCTTAAAATATTTTTTAAAAATAGGACAATAATGGAAAAGCAGGTTCATCTAAACTCCCTAGAGCAGTGATGGTGAATCTTTTTGTGTGGTGTGCCGAAAACAAGCGCGTGCGCATGATATCGCATGTGTGCGCCAGCACCCACAATGCAATGTGCCCTGCCCCTGCACATGTGTGCACAAGCCCCCCACTTTCCTGCACTGTGCATGCGCATGCCACCCAGCTGATTTTCGGCCCGTTTGACGCCTTTTTCGCTTTCCCAGAGGCTCGAGCCTCTGCAGCCTCAGGAGGCTGAAAAATGGGCCTTCCAGAAATACCAGAAGTGCCCATTTTCAGCCTCCGGAGAGCCTCTGGAGCCCGGGGGAGGCCATTTTTGCCCTCCTGAGTCAAGCCTATGCAGCCTTTGGCCTGGCCCGTTTCGGCCTCCAAAGGCTGCAGAGGCTTCCCTCGAGCCTCCAGGAAGGCAAAAAAGGCCTCAAATAGGCTGAAAATCAGCTGGAAGGCGCACGCATACGCACTGCAGGTAAGTTTGGCTGGGCTCATGTGCCCACACAAATGGCTCTGCATGCCACAGCCCTAGAGGAAGCTTTAATCAGTTCGCTTCTTATGATTAATGGATATGAAAAAAAATCCAATAAACGTTATTTCTTTTAATTTTAAACTAACTGGCTAGATTCACACATATTTGAAAATTTAATCCAAATAAGAAATTTTAACTGCTTCATTTACATAACATGAAACCAATAAACCTTGCTTGATGTGATAGCCTGACTCACATAAAGTGCAAAAACAATGACTGGTTTCCAACAACATGTTAAATACACGAACTATTCAGCCCTATTTAAGCCTAATCTAATGTGTCCAAATGTGTCCAATATGGTGGACACCTTTTTATTTTTGGGAACCAAAGTTTACAACACAAGATGAATGAGACCAACCTACTCTCCATGTATCTGTTGTACCCAACCCAGTTGTCATAAATAAAAACAAAATTAATACAGTTGCCATCCAGTCCAGCTGCATTTAAAAGACACAGGCCATTCTTTTGAATACAACAAAGTCCATATTTTGGACAGGGAGGATCACTGGTTTGAAAGAGGGGTCAAAGAGACCATCTATGTCAAAACTGAACAGTCCTTTCACAAAAGAGGGGGAAGGATATGACATCATCTAACTCCAATCTACAACACAGTGCTTTCAACAGTTCCAGGAAGGCTCCACAGTCATTTGCACTAATCTGGTGAGCTTGATGATACAGGTAAACTTCCAGGTGGCCTCAACAACTCTCTAAAAGAATGCAAATTACCAGCTGTCTGCAAGGAGTATAAATCTTTCCATTCCCCACCATCCAGTCAAAGCTGAAGAAGGTTCCTGGATGAGAAGCAAAATATCTTCAAAGAAAAACCAGAAAGCCCAGCTGCCTATTGAAAAGGCACTGTTGGGACTTGCATCATATTAAATCCTGAGCTCATCTCCAGTTGTTCCAGGGGTGGGCTGCTGGAGGTTTTCCAAGGGTTCAGGAGAGCCTCCAGCTAAGATTCTGTGCAGTTCGGAGAACCCCTCAATCCCACTCATGGCTGGCCCCACCCACCCTGCCCTTTCCCTCCCAGGAGTCCCCATGAGGGCTGTTTTGGATGCAGATAAGTGCAGGCCATGTACAGAGGCTCGGAGAGGGCAAAAAAATGGGCCTCCTGGAAGTTCAGGAAAGATGGAAATGGGCCCGTTTCTGGCTTCTAGAGAGCCTTGGAGCTCTCCCGGAGGCTCAAGAAAAGCCTCCAGAACCTGGGGAGGGCAAAAACACCCTCCCCATGGTGCAGGTGGCTGACTAGGCCAAGCCCACCATGGCCATATCCACCAGCAACCAGGCAGAGAGCCCGTTGCTAAAATTTTTGAAGCCTACCCCTGAGTTGTTCATCTTTTCAAGGATTTTCTTATGAGAAATATGAGAAGGAAATAGCCTTAATGTACCAAGAGCTGTTTAAACTAAGGCTCAATTGAAACATAGCCCAACTAATTGTACAATTTTAGGATGATTAAAGATACAGTATTTTAAAATCCTATTGAACAGAATTTTTGTGTACTCCTCCTATTATGAAATGGCAGCTCAGATGTTCCTTTAACAATCATTTTGAGTGATAAAGAACTTAATTACGCTGGCAGGAAAAAGTATACTAGCATACTTGACAACTAAATTCCATTGTAAGAATAATTTCAGTTCCCTAAGAAAATTCATATGTGCTGTAATATGGTCTATAAATAATATAAATCTATAAATCTAAATCTATAAAAAATGCTTATACAAAAAATTGCAAATGGATGTCATACAACATGGTAAATAAATAGTACATATAATTGTTCCACCTAGTACCCTTTTTTAATTTAGATTTTCCCAATAGTTCTACAAAGGGCAGGAGATTCAGCAACTACCCAACCTCTGTATTCCACCTGTTACTGACCAAGAGCCCTTTCAGAAACCAGAGAAAACAACAAAGAGACTGCAATGATGTTCCTTCTTACTGTGGCTTTCTCTTTTGTTTAAATCAATAGTTTATGACATGTAGAAGGGGAAACTGTAAATTTAATTTTGTCCCCTGCAGTGTGATTCATATCTGATTTGCAGGGAACATAATGAATACATTTGCCCTCCAGACCCCCTGCCCAGTAGAGCAACTGAAGAATAAAGAAAGGGAAAGTAGCAATGTGCAATTAAGGAGTTGAAATAATCCTGGATAAATCAACTGTTCAGTTAAATATAGCATGCTACTATTGTATTCCTGTGTTTTTACAGAGAGGACAGAAATAAAGGGACAACTTCCCTATGGGATTAATAAAGGAGGTTACTGCAGCTTTTTTGTCGACAGATATAAGATGCTGGTCTGTAGAAAGTATCTAGAAAGAACTAGAATCCCATTACTAATATATTCATGAAGATCATCACAGTACACAGGACTGAAATTTCCACAGCAAGTCATCTAACCAGCATGTGTAAAAATCTGGAAGTGGGAAATGGAACACAAACTGGAGAAAGTCACATCTGCCTGCTTGTGTTTCCAGTAGCAATTGTCTCCATAATGAGTCAGACCAAAAACTACAACTTGACACCTACAACTGGCACAAGATTGCCTCTTCAGAGCCAAGGACTTACACTCACAAGCCTTCTGTTCTGACATGATAAAGCTGTGCCAATATGCCCTCAAACTAGCATTTTGGTAGTGATGTGATGTGAAACCTCCCCTCTGCTCAAATCACAGTTTGATTGCAAATGGTGAAGTTGTAAAATATTAATCCTCTTTCAGTGCAGGCGCAAAGATGCTGCTGCATTTTTTTTAACCTAGGACTGCTCAAATAAAGAGTTTAATCTGAATATTGGAACAGAACTATATTCATTTCATAATATAACTAAATATCATGTATTGAGACATCTATATATTCATCCCTTCATTGTTTTTTTTTAGCATCAGCAACTCCACCAGAGTTTGGCTTAGATTTGTTTTTGTCCTCTTTGTTCTGCTTTCCTTTTTTCTGGGTCAATTTAACCTTTTCAGAGGCATTGTGAGCTTAGGACCATATCCCATAATAAAGTATTGGTGCTGCAGAGATAAGCCCACAGGAGATTCTTGAGGCTGAACTGTTTTGTGTTAAGGTATGATTATTTTTAGGGTCCATTTTTCTGATTGAAAAAAGCAATTGTAATTCAGAAGGGATATCTGCAAGGGGATAGGGGAAGAGGGTGCTTCTTAATTTTGTCTATTCAGGTTATTTCCCTATGGACTTGAATAATGGAATTGATCGAAGTCAATACAAATAAACTCTAAAGAATTCCATGAGATTTTTTCCCCTCTGAACCACATATAAAATGTAACTGAAGAATTGCATACCGTATCATTGGTATCCACACGGAAGCATCTATTCTGTGCTATAGTGTTGTGCTGAAATTTGTAATAGTTGGTAGAAGACCCCTTGAGCTTTTATATGCTGTTGCAGCAGTATTATAATTAAAACATTAAGGAAAAAAAACTTGGAAAATTATAGTGCGATTTAAAAATAATGGAATCCAGCTAGGATAGGGCTTGCTGTCCAATGCCAAGAATAAAACAATGTAGAAATTAAAAAAGTAAAATAAAAATTTTATTTGCTGTTCTCCCCCACTCCTGCAAAAAACGATATCTACAAATGGTTGTTCTTAATTTTCTGAGAACTGGTATTCCATGAGTGTCGATAAATATCTGTCTCATTGTTTCCCCTTCTCCTAACTTTATAAAAGAAAAATAAAGTTTCCTTGCATTAGATATCTGAGAAGAACCCTCTTCAGATAGATATTTTGAAGTAGGTACAATGTAATATTTACCCTGTGACAATAAATTGGTTCTAATAGTATCTTTACATGTCAGATATGCCTCCCTGCACTGGCCAGGAAAAGAGGAGAGCAGGAGAAAAAAAAAAGATTATGAACACAACCAAACTAAAGGAAAGAATGCAAACACAATAGCCTTTTCAAAAAAGATGATAACTGTTATGTATGTAGGTTTGAAGTCATTGGTTTAGTTTGAACTGTTCTTGTAAAGTGTTAGAAATGATTGGTTTAAAAGTGCGGGAAAAACCCTGCACTCTGATTGGCTGGCAACTGCGGCTGCTGGCTATAAGTAGCAACCGCAGCCCAGCCAAAGCGGGTCCGTTCTGAGCTGTAGTCACTAATAAACAAAAGAGCTTGAAGCACTCCGCGTCTGTCTCTTCATGCAATCATAACAATAACCATAACTGATAGTGTGAGACAGATCTGACAATGCCGTCACCCCATAGTATTCTTTCAAACACACCTGGTTTTAAAGTACTGAAGTCTGGAGGCAGTCAACAATTACATACTTCTGCAAAGGAGTTGGGAGGGTCATTCAAGTTTTAATCCCTACTCCTTTGAGCTGTTGCTAGATGTCTTTGGAACTGTTGCTTTCTCATTTAATCTAGTTCACTGTCACTGAAATACACACACACACACACACACACACAAAAATACACACACACACAGAACGGTACACACGAATGGACACATGTGCATATATGTAGGCATCATACGTGCAGGAATGCCCTTATTTTGGATGGCAAACCTCAGATAAGGAGTATTCCTTCAGACACAATGCCGCCAGAAGATGAAGGAGGTTGATTTAGGAAAACAGGATAACAGCTAAACATACAGAGAAGCTGGAACATAGGATAATCCTTAAATAATGAATAGATAAAAGCTGTGAAGCAAATAGTAATGAATAACTTGTAATATGGTTACAATTTATCCAGTGATGGCAAAGGTATTGTTTAAGATGTAGACATATAGAGAGAAGGCTGACTGAATAAAGCAAGCAATTCTATTCCAACTTTGACTACGTGTCTTCATTGCTTCACATATACTCTCAACTCAAATGCATACATGAGTGCATATACACAAATAACATTCATAATTACCAATGGAAAAATACTATTGCTCAGATTTTATATTTAGATGTGTTATCATCAGCCATCACAGAGCAAAATGTAGTATCAAATATTATCTGCTAGTATTTATCATTTTTCCATCAATGATCTATACACAAGTGCATCCAAAAAAGCTCAGGGGTGATTGAAAACATGATTAATCTAGGACTGAGTGGCATTCCTACAGAAAAATTAAAAATGCTTTCATGCTCCCCTTTCTTTTATTAAGGTAAAGATGCCCACTTTCTTCAGTCTTTCTTCATTGGGCTTATATTTTGCTCTTGTCCTCCTTTACACACTTGTTTCAGTTTCTCTGAATTTTTCTTAAAGTTTGGTACTGGAGATGGTACATCAGATGTGATCTTATCTATACAGAATAAAGTTTAATCATAACTTTCTCTGCTCTGAAAGCTATACTTTTATTGATCAACTTAAAATTCTACATATTATTCTAGAAGAGGTTAAGCTGTTGACTCATATTTTACTTCTATCAACCATCATTTCAAGACTCTTTTCATATATGATATTTCCCATCCTATGGATTATATTTCTCATTCCTACATGAACTATTTCATTTATGCTAATTACTTTTCATTTTTATTATTTTAAACCCACCTTATCATATCAAGATGATTATGAATATTGATCTTCTAAACAATTAACCCTTCAAACTTTTAGTAATTTTAAGATTTGATAACTAATCCCTTTGCTTCTTCATTCATGTAGTTAATTTTAATATTTTGAATAGAATTATTTTATATTTTATTCTAATTTGAAGATAGCTGAATATTCTTCCAATTCAGAGAAGATTCACAGAAAGTTTCTGAGTATGTGATATTAAATAGCTATTCTTTTTGTATTGTATTTTAAACCTGTAGAAGTGATAGTCACACTAGGATATTTTCCTATTAATATAGCTCGTAAAATAGTCATCATTTTTAATATTTAAAATTTTCTAATCCTGAGTTTAGTCAGGAATCATTGGTATGTATGCATGTATGTATGCATGTATGTATATACATATATACACATAGACACACACGCACATACATATTATAGCAGACTGAGATATATTTGCCCCTCATATCCTCATTCAAACTCCTATTTCATCAGGTCTATAAGCCTGTGGCCTTTTCATGAACCACTTGGATTCTCTGTGGGTGAAAAATACAGAAAATAAGGTAGTGTTGCCTCATGTAGGAATGGGATGCCTTCCAGATATTGCAGAAGTATAATTCCCACTAATCTCAGGAGAATTGACATTACAGTTAGCATTATCTGGAGGATCAGACTGTTGAAGCTTGTCCTACGGACATTCCTTTGTTTTTACTGAAAGCTTGTTAAATGTTAGAATGAAATTCCAATGCAGCACCGAGGTCACAGATCAGTATGCTTTTATATTGTAGATTTGCTCTCCATATTATTAATTTAAACTGCTTTCTTCTCTACTGGGAACTGGGAAGACAGCTAAAATATGATGAGCACATTTACTAGAGTCCATTCCCAGGACTCTTTAGGGTAGGCCTGACAGTGAAACTGTCATAATTTCAATGCATTTATCACCAACAGCAGTCATAAAACTGATCTGAGAAATAACACTTATATCCCAGCATACAGTCAAGTAAAATTAACTTCAACCTATTTCAAAGAGAAGAATTAATAACAATTTGAGAATATTAGGAAATAGGGTTGGTGGTACAACTTAAAACTTTTACAAGTTTCTGACAGGGAGGAGATTACTATCCTTTAAACTTGTCTCCAAGTTCAGCTACTAGGAGAGGATACGAGCCTCAGAAAGGAGCAGTGGTGGGATTCACCTGGTTCACAGCGGTTTGGGCGAACCAGTCATTAAATTACCCCCTCCTGCTATCGAAGTGGATTCTGGGCACTGAGCTGCAATGGAGAAATGGGCAATGGAGTGCCCGGCACAAGGGAAGGAGAAGGCCACTTTCCCTCTTTCTTCTTCCCGCTCCTCTTCCTTCCCTCATGCCGGCCACTCCATTGCCCATTTCTTCATTGTAGTGCAGCGCAGCGCCCAGGATCCACTTTGATAGCGGGGTGGTAATAATTTGCCTGGACAAACTAACCCCGCAG
The DNA here is from genome assembly GCA_009733165.1 of Naja naja. Lineage (NCBI taxonomy): Eukaryota > Metazoa > Chordata > Lepidosauria > Squamata > Elapidae > Naja > Naja naja. The sequence goes on from CM019152.1 coordinate 33,140,450, forward strand.
TCTCTCCTCTGCATTGGGCCCAGCTTCAATTGTGCTGCCAACTTAATTCCTTGCCTCTCTCACTTTTGCCTGCAGACTGACCAACACCCCCCTGCATGTAGCTCCATGTGAAGGAGTAATCCCTCCCTCCACTTCCCCCCAAAACTTCACCTTCCTGTGCAAGCTCTCTAGAGCATCAACTCCTTGTCTCTGTGGTAACCCCCTCTCTTTGTTCCTTGAAAACCTTGCCTCTTAAAGGAACCATGTCCAGAAGGCTGAAATAGCTGCGAGACCAATGCACAGACAAGCATCCTTGGAAACAGCCTTTTGGCAAAGGATGGAAATTTAACAACCGGTTCACCCAGGGTCAGGCTGGCCATTGTGGGAGGCTCATCTTGCATGTGTGGCAGAGCTGGAGGATGGGGATGGGCCACGCCTTCCACAATAGCCAACCTGACCCTGGGCAAACTGGTTGTTAAATTATTTGAATCCCACCACTGGAAAGGGGATTCAGAAAGCAAATCCTGGCAGGGAAAGATATGATAGTAAGCAATGGGCTGGCTATTCCAGTAGACAGAGGATTAACAATTTGGTGCTATAGTCTGCATGTTATAAGGTCATATTAATTCATGATTTGGGCATGATCTGGTATGTGGATCTGATATGATCACCTTGTCCTTGTTGTCCAAAAATGAGGAAGGCATATTTCCATTGGGGTTTTGAGCCTTTTACTAGGAAAAGTAGGAACTGATGACAATGGTCCTATGGAGAACTTGGATTTTACTAGGGGCATTGCTCCACAGATGATTGGAGGCAAATGTGTTAAAGTGGTGTAAGAGCAAACTAAAGAGATTGAGATCTAGGGTACATCAAGAATTTATCCCTCAATCCTTAGTTTATATCAGGTCAAACAAATGCATATCAGATTCTGGAACGTTCAGCTTATTTATGGAAGGCTTCCAGGAAACAAAGCAGCAGAAATGGAAGTATAGAAATCAAAGAACAAACGCAATTGAAAATAAATATGCCGTCATATTCAGGCCAACACTGGGATGGTAAGGCAATGATGCACCAGTATTTGGTAAGGCAATGATGCGCCAGTATTTGTCTTTACTGGATCAACAGAATGTTATCCAAAGCTGTTATTTAATGTACGCTGCACTCTTCTTTACTTTTTTCTTCAAAATTGCTTGCATTTATTTGAGCCAAATGAAGTAACCAAGGCAATGACCTATGTGGTTATCACTGATTCTTTCAACTATGTGGACTTAAGGGGAAATAAAAAACATACAAGTTTTACAACTTCAGTTCACCCATCTGTGGTCTGGTTCCTGGGCCTACCTCGGTAAGACCAGGGGTGGGATTCAAATTTTTTAACAACCGGTTCTGTGGGTGTGGCTTAATTTGTGGGTGTGCTTGGTGCTCATGTGACTGGCTGGGCTTGGTTTGGTGGTCACATGACCAGGTGGGCATGGCTTGGTGGTCATGTGACTGGGTGGGCATGGCCATGTGACTGGCAAACCAAATACAAGTGCTCCTCGCTTAATGGCCGATTGCTTATCAAGTGTTCTAATTTATGACTGACCTCCCCAGAGCTACTTGATCTGTTTTTGGAGTTTTGACAGCCATGCACACACACACACACACACACACACACACACTCCCTTCTAATCCTGCTATTCAATGATTCGATAAGGATCTCCTGCTGGAACAGGGGGTTGGACTAGAAGATGATCTCCAAGATCCCTTCCTGGCAAGCCCTGGATTGCTGTGCTATTTCAAAGAATCTTCTGAAGCCAGGGTTTGTGTCCTTCCTTCCTCTCCTTTTTTTTTCTCCCTCCCTCGCTCCCTCCTTCCATGTATCTATCCATTCATATATCTCATTCACTTTCTCCCTCCTCTCTCTCTCCTTCTCTTTCTTTCTTTCTTTCTTTCTTTCTTTCTTTCTTTCTTTCTTTCTTTCTTTCCTTCCACCCCCTTTCTTTGTCTATCCTTTTCTTCCTTTCTCTTCCTTTCTCTCTCCCTTTTTCTTTCTTTCCCCTTTCTTTCTCTTCTTTTGTCTTTCTTCTCTTTCCCTCTTTCTCTTTCTCTCCCCCCTCTCTTTCTCCCCTCTCTTTCCCCCCTCTCTTTCTCTTCCTCTCTCTTTCTCTTTCTCTATCTCTATCCCTTCCGTTCGTCCTTCCCTCTCTCCTTCTAAAGCTAGGAGACCCACCTGAAACACACACACACACACACACACACTTCCAACGTCACTCATTAACTTACTTCCCAGCTGCACGCTTTCCCAGCCATCACTCTGGCCTCTTGGCGCCGCCCACCAGCAGGAAAACAGGCCATGCTGAGGCTGCCACAGGTCAGGCAGGGTGTGGGGTGGTGGGCAAGGGGCAGACTGAGCCCTGGACATGGCTCCCTGGCTGCCATGCTGCTCTGGCAGCTCGGCGCCACCCGCCAGCAGGAAGAGCAGGCTGTGCTGAGGCCGCTGCAGGTCAGGCAGGGTGCGGGGTGGTGGGCTAAAGTCCCATGGGCAGAGGGGCAGACTGAGCCCTGGACACAGCTCCCCGGTGTCAGGAACTCCCAGAGGGGCTGCAGCATCACCCCTCAGCCAGGGCGATGGTATCAGAAGAGACAGCCATGGCTGAGGCAAAGGCAGATGTGCCCCCTACCTCCCTGTCCACAAAAGCAGCTGCTTCTCCCTGGATGCTGCCAAGGCCAGCCACCCAAGGGAGCACCCGGAAGATGAACTCAAAAGGGATCTCAAAGACCCAGACTCCCCCTCATCCTCCTCCTTGCTGGTTCCCGACCATCATAGCCCCCTGGAACAGCCTGCCTTGTCTGAGTCCGCTGACTTGCCCCCCAGACAGCCCCCCTCCGGCAACTCTGATTGTCTGATCTGGACAATGCTGCAGGAGAACAGAGAGCCTCCCTGCTGCCTGGGAAAAGCCTGCCAATGGCCCACCTGCTGCTTCCACAGGCTGCTGGGGGGGGGTGCAGCAGGCAACCAGGAAGCACAAGGCTAAGCCACCTGCACTGCCCCTCCCTCGCTGGGCCAAGTGTTTTAGCCGAGTGTGGCCCATCACTGTGGGACCTCCATGGGCTGGAAATAAGGCTGATGGCAGGGAAGAAAGATCTGCTCTTACAAGGCTTGACTCATTCTCACAGTGGTGGTCCACATTCAGCCAAAGTGCACAGGCCAGCGGGTGGCAGAGAAAAGGGGTGGCAGGCAAGGGACGATATGAGAGGCACAGCATTGTGCTCCCTGGTTGCCCCCACCCCACCCCCACCACTAGCAGCCAATGCCCACCAGCTGTGGAGAATCCAGGTGGGGCGAGATGCAGGCTGGTGGGGACCCAACCAGTGACAGGTCAGCCCTGGCTCTCCTTCCTCTTAGCCACCAGCAAGCCAGGCAAGTGGGGTGGGGAGAAACCTTGCTAGGCTGCAAGTGCCACATGGAGCTGCAGTGCTGGTGGCTAAGAAAGCCAGACAGGGATGGTTGGGGGGGGGAAGCTAGCTAGACCACGAGCACTGAGGGCGGCGGCAGCATGGCAGTGGTGGTCTAGGCCAGCCCGGGAGTCAGGACTCAACCAGGGTTTGTGGCGGCAAGGGCGAGGGTGGTGGTAGTGGCCTGGTGGTGGCCTAGGCCAGCCCAGGAGTCGGGACTCAACTGGGGTTGGCAGCAGCAGCACATGTAGGGGACCGGGGCTTGCAGAGCCTCACTCACCTAGGGAGATCAGGTGGTGGAAAGCAGGCAGAGATGGCTGGCTGGCTGGCGGCTGCTGCTGGAAGTGATGGCGGAGGGTGAGAAAATGTGAGAAGTGATGTAGCACACATGCGCTAAAGGAGTGACTGGGTGGGGTGAGCAGGGGGAGAATGCCATCAGTGATTGTCACACATCCCTGCAATGTCGCGTATGTGCAATAAAGACTGATTGGGCAGGGAAAGGAGGAGTGGGCGGAGAGGGGCAGGGCCAGCCAGGGGACCATTTTACTGGTTCTTTGAACTACTGGGAATCGTAACAACCAGTTCTACCAAACTGGTGTGAACCGGTAGAATTCCTGGATAAGACAACACCTTTATTCATGTGGTATCTTTATCCAATGTCCAGAAAGTATAACAAATTAGATTGGACAAAGCAAGTTGAAATTAAATCCCAACATGATAGAGCACTTTTCATTTGAAACCACTTGGTGATTGATAATTCTCTCCACTGATACTGATAGGAGTTGCATTGCTCTCAAAGGAGCAGTTTGTGATTTCACATTGTTATTGCATTTTGGAGGTCTAGCTAAGATCAGAAGGAGGTTGTACAGCTAGGGAAAGGGTGTCTTTAATCAGCTGTGGTTGCTATATCAGTGTTAGCTGTTTTGGAAGTGTGATGTCTGATGTCTTAGTAATTCGTAACCCGATTACCTTGAGTCTTTCTTGGGTGATTCCTGGAGAACTGGCAGTTCAAGTGCTGTTGGGTTAGAGTCATTTCAGCAGTGTGAGTTCTACATATATCATGAAGCAGATGTTTTCATGTGGAGATCTGTCCTCTGGAATAAGTTTCCTGCTGAAATACAGATGTTCCCCATACTACTCAAAAGCCAGAGAGTAAGGAAAATGTGGCTTTTCTGACTAGCTTTTGGAACTTAGTTCTTTTGCCACATCTCAGTTCTGTTGTACTTCATTTGATTTTTATTTTATTTGCGTATTTAATAATTGGATTTAATAATATTTTTAAAAAGATATTGTTATCCTACCTTTATTTTTTTAATAAACAACTTAAGCTGGCAAACATAGCAATACTCTTTCCACCTCCTATTTTTCCTACAGCAATGACCCTATGAGGTGAACTGGGCTGATCAGGATTGACTGTCCCAAAACCACACAGGCAGCTTTCATACTTAGGTGAACAGGTGGTGCAGGCTGTTAAATGCCTAGCACTTAGCTCCAGCTGCCTGCAATTAGTGCAGGCTTGAATCCCACCAGGCTCAAGGTTGACTCAGCCTTCCATCCTCTCGGGGTAGGTAAATTGAGGACCCAAGATTGTGGGGGCAATAACCTGACTTTGTAAAAATGCTGCTTGTGGGGGCCAAAAAGCTCTAGTAATAAGCAGGCATATACAATGGAATGAAGGCTGTTGCTGAATGCATTGGGTTGTGCTCCCAAAAATTGTAAGCCGCCCTGAGTCTCCAGAGAAGGGCAGGATATAAATATGAATTAAAAACAACAACTATAGGTCACTGCTTTCTGCTTTCTAGCCTGGTGGTGTCTTAACTACTTGAGCTTTCTATATAAGACATTATGAATAACATACAGTTTCTTAACTATATTTTTGTATAAAACACATGTGACTCTTTAGCTACAGCATACAAGTCCAGTATGACAATTCAATTGTTTGAGTTGAACCAATAACAAATTACATTGTTATTATTCAGAACTACAGATTTGAGAAACAAAACAGAGAACCTAATGAAGTAAGGATATATTGAGAAAGTCCAACAATGTGTTTGTAATCAAATAAGGTGGAACAAATTTTGCAATGGAGAGGACTGTGAAGCAGAAAACTATAGTAAAGAACAGTTGGCATAATTTAATTGAATAAAAGAGGACACAAAACATAGTTCATCAGGGCTTGCAATGCCACTAATACATCTGTGATAGGCAGAGTTTCAATACTGTTGGAAGATAAAAGTCCTGGTGTGCCTCTTCCCCTTTTGGCCAGGATAAGCAGTAGGATTAAATGCACCTCTCTGGCACCAGCAAACCACCACAAAATGGAATCCCCTCAGATATGTCTTTTATCACAGCACTATACTCCAACCAGAAATCCTTCTAAAGAATCCACATCTAGGAGAAGATCTACATATCTAAGATCTCCATCCCTGTCTGGGAAGGGGTCAATTTTCCTCTCTTTCACATGTCCACAGGATAGGAATACCTTAAATTTGTATATCTAAAGTACCTTATATTAAACTCCATCACTTTACAATTAAAGTCCAATGTTACTATAAATACTAACATTGTTTTCAGCTTTCCAAACTCTATAATCTATCTTTCATTGCTACACTCCATGTCATGTGGTCGCATAAACTACCCTCTTCTTCAAGAAGCTGCCCTGTGTATTTACCTGGTTTGGAACTGAACCAAGAAAATTCTTCTAACAATTCATAAGTCACATCTGATTTGATTGGATAGCTATTCCCTTACCTATCAAAAACCTATGAAATATAACTCTATGATGATCTACAACTTCCAGTATTGAGGATGGAAAAGTGGTATCATGAATTCATACCGGCATTCAACTAGTTTGGTTAGTAACCTAATATATTTGTGTTGCTGAATTTTTTTGAGAACACTAAATTTCATGACACTTAACCTTGAATCCTAAACTTTTCAACTAACACAGAAAAAAAGCATCATATGTGCCTCCCAATTAGCATCTATTTCTGACTCTTTATATGAGCCCTTGGCCTAAAGCTTGATGTTAAATTTATAGAGTGGAACTGCCCACTGTGAGCAGAATTGCTTATAAAGTTCTCCAATAACAACAAGGACTTTGGCATCTCATTAAAAAAATCACCTTCAAATTAGAGATGAGCTGTTAAAGCCTCTGGTTTTCTGTGGTTCAGATAAATTTCTAAGCCAAGGAAGAAATCTATTTATGCCATACCAGTCCCCAGAGGTCCATATAAATATCTCCACTTCTCCAAATATCCTTCTTTTTCTTTTTCTGACAAGTAATGGTTAAACAACAACAATGGTGTCTAGGAAAAGAAAACCAGAGATATACACATATTCCCTTCACCTCTCTTATTTTATTTGCCTGGTTCACTAATAAACAATATAAAGAGACACAGAAACTGGGAGTACTGATTGTCTATTTCATTTTAATTTTTCTAATGATAATTGGTATTCAAGTTAAAGGATGGAAAATCACTCCTGATTTTGGGATACATTTAGAGAATCAATTTATAGAGTCTAATAATACACTTTCAAACCATCCCATATTCTAGCCAAAGAGATTTCAAGGAAGATATCAATACTGTTCTCCAGTGAGTTCTCAGTGACAAGATAAGGGGCCAGGTTTGATGGCAGCTATATTTGAAAGCAAGAGGAACATATACAGCTGGAAGATTAAAAGAAGCATCTCATGCTAGCAAAGATATATTCTGGATAGATAATGTACTTTTGCAACAATGTTATTTAAGTCTGCGGTGTTGTTGTTTTTATTAGTTGGTATCAATAACAGCAAGTTTAACTTAATACACTATGTATGGAGCTGCTCGTTAAGTTGTTTATCTGTATAAATTCGTCAACTGGCAACAGAATTGTTGTACACATCAGGTCCAAATGCATGACAACTTTTGCATAAGTATAAAACCTGATTAAAAGATATGTGTGGGGGGAGGATATTACTGCATATTTTAGATGCTGAACTGTATGATAGAAACAAGTCCCTCATATGTGATTGTTCTCTCAGGTAGTCCTCGAGTTACAACCACAATTGAGCCTAAAATGTGTGGTGCTAAGTGAAAGATTTATTAAGTGAGTTTTGTCCCATATTATGACCTTTCTTGCCACAGTTGTTAATGAATCACTGTTAAATTAGTAACACATTAAGTGAATTTGGCTTCCCCATTGACTTTGCTTGTCAGAAGGTTGCAAAAGTTGATCACATGACTCCAGGACAATGCAACCATCATAAAGATAAACCAGTTGCCAAGAATCTGAATTTTGATCATGGGACCATGGGAATGCTGCAATGGTCGTAAGTGTGAAAAATGGGCATAAGTCACCTTTTTTCAGTGCCATTGTAACTTTGAACAGTCACTAAATGAACTGTTGTAAGTCGAGGACTATCTGTATTTCACTAATCTTAAAAAAAATTCAACCAATATTAGTAGCACAAAAGAAAACAAGGATTGAAAAAGCAGCACTATAAAATTGGGACTGATTGGATATAAATTCTAGACTCTTAAGATACTATCATTCATCTTGAAAATTATTAAGAGCACTTAATACTCTGTCTGTCTATCTATCTATCTATCTATCTATCTATCTATCTATCTATCTATCTATCTCCATCTCTCTGTTTGTCTGTCTAGCTATCTAGCTATTTATCAGATTTATTTGCCATCCATCTCGCAGTTCAAGGTGATTCTGAGTGGCAGAGCAAAACAAAACACACAAACATCCAACATTTATAAATATAAAATCAGATAAAATTACAAAAATTCAAACAAACTCAAAAAGAAGGATTTGGAGAAATGAAGATGCCTTTCCAATCAGTGCACAAACCACCCCTACTCAACGGATAACGTATGCATGAAGAAGAGGGAAAGAAAAAATAAATAAGGCACACTGTTCTACAGTGCATATCAATCATAAATTAACACTCGAATCCCAAGGACACAAAATGTCTCAAGGAAATATGTCTGCAGTTTGTAGATATGTGTGGATTTTGTAAGTTGAACTCATCTACTGACTTTAAAAATCTGCCATGACTTAGAAAACTGATAGAAGCATATAGTTTGAAAGATCTTCAAATACAATAATTAAACTTTCAAGCAGAAAAAACTGTACCTTATGTTACCATAAGTCATCGTGTAGCCTTCTAAAAATATACTGTAGTTGCCAGAGCTTCAATAAACCATTTGTTCCTTAATTTTTTTGGAAAAAAAAAAGACCCTGCTTGTGACAGATCCTTCTTTTGGAGGCAACTAATGTACATACTGATGTCTCTTTGTGCCTGGCTAATATATTTTTCTTCTCCTAGGTATTTTTATAGTCAGTTTCTAAACAAAAATATTTTAAGTTCTATGTTATACTGAGATGGTAGCTTCTATACATTTTTTATTCTTCCTGGACTCCTTACTAATTTATTTTATGGTTTTTGTTCTACATTTTTAATATTTTAAGTAACTGTTTAGAAATTCCATATATTAGATGAATTAAAATTATATAGAATGGATAGAACATGGATGAATAGATAGATTACTGTAGGCAAAATAAAGTAGGTAGGCAAGCGGATAATTGTAGAAAAGCACAAAGGATCAAATGTTAGCAGAAGATACACTAGTTGCAAAGGTCTGGAGAAGAATCTCATGGATTTTTCTCTGTCCTGGACTGAAGCTTTGTGGTGTTATTTTCTAAAACACCAATATGCACAACCCACATTTCTAGCCAAAACAGGACTAATTATTAAGATTAAGTAAAAAATGGCTTTAGGGAAAAATATTTTTACCATGGGAAAGGAATAACTGAAGAAATGACTATATTACACAGTATGTTTGTGTATGGCTTAAGGCATAAGACAAGTCCTCTGTTGGATACAGAAGCTGATGGGGTGATCAGTCACTGCTACTCATCCCCAAAGCCTCAGATTCTGTGATAAACTGGTCAATAAACTGAATCTTTTGTTTCCTCATGTTTTGATAGCTTCACTATTTGAACTGCAAAAAACAAAATGCAAACAAAATGCAAAGCAAGTATACACTATAAAAATCAGGACAAATGCTATAAACCATACAACAACAACAACAACAACAACACACACACACACACACACTCATACAGAATGACTTTGAAATCACTTACATTAAGCCTTCCCATCAATATAGGCCATAAATATCACAATGTCCTGAATTCTAACATGGATCCCATACCAGATCCAAGTATTTATATTTCTCCCAACCACATAAAAATCTCCTATGACTGCCTAAAACTTAGTAGTACATCAAGTCATGATGTATAGTGCAAAGGTCAGCTTTGCCTATGGTAATTGGTTTGAATGGACTAACTGGGCATCACAATAAGATTGACAGCTTGAATTTAAATTGTTGATGATAAAAGAAGAAAAATGTATTTACCCTTCAGATACAACAGTGTGCTCTTTCATAATAAGATATTTGACAGAAGTATTAGAGTTTCCTATGCCCCTCTCTCTTTCATCATCCTTTGGCTGTCTCATAGTCCTTGAGATTTTATTAAACCACTTTTTAATCTCTTTACCATTGTGTGTAAAATCTCTGTGTTCTGATGCCTCCACAGAATGAGCAAGCTACCCAGATTTTGTTTTTACTAGTTCATAATGAAGCTTCCCTAGAAGCAGTCCTGTTTCATTGTTCCTGCAGCATGACCTCTGCAATTGGCTTACTGGTCTCAAATTTCTCCTCAAGCTGGCTGCTTTTCTAAATAAAACATTTGAAAGAAATAAAGTGAATATTAATACTTCTTCTCTCTTTCTTATAAAGATGTGTAGAGGCTGTATATACTAAAAGTTACCATGTTGAGCCTTGATGCTATGCTTTTTGCAAAAGAAAAAGAAATACCAGGAGATTGATCCAGAATTTATATTATATTTAGGGTATTACAATAGGACCAGGGAGATCCAAATTTAAATCCATACTTTACCAAATAAGCTCACTGAGTGATTTCAAACCAATCATATGCTCTTAGATCAGAGTTATCCAAAGTGTCGTTACTGATTCTCAAGGGTTGATGGGACTATTGAAAGAGTTGATTTTATTATTAGTAGTGGTAATGTTTTTTTTTATATTATTTTCATCTAATTTATGTTTGGAGTCAGAGAACAATTTGTAGCTTCATGAAAGGGATGATGAAGTGAAAAGTTTTGGGATGCTTGTCGAAACCTAACCTAACCTAACCTCACCTCACCTAACCTAATTTAACCTAACCTAACCTAGTATTGTATAAGTAAATTTGAATGAGTAATATCACATAACCTGACATGTAGTTTTAAGAAAAAAGGTGTGTTCTATTTCCAGGTCTATACTGAAAAAGTGATTACATGGAAGCTGACTCTTATTTCACTGGTGAGACAGCTGCTTTCTCCATTGCAGCTGAAGACAAGCTATGTGATATACACAGTCCTATCCTCTTATATCTTGCTAGCAAGATCCATCCTTTCCCCCAGTACTTGCCACTGACAGCAGATTCCATTCATTTATTGTCTGCTTAACTGATCTTGTTTAAATGTTTTCTTAAAAGGCAAAGATAGAGATAGGTATGTTGGCTAGATTATCCTCTATTAGAGTTTCAGATATCAGCTGGTGTCCTGGACAGCTTAAAATATTGGTCCATTTAAACCAATACTAATTCAATACATAATCCAACAATTACTTGGTTTCATCTCAGCCACTGAATAAAAAACTATTGTCACAAAGAACAAGCTGTTATTAAGAATGAAGTAAGCCTGTTGCATTTATAGTAGCAAAACCAGTCAATTTTCCAGTTTGTGACATGAAAATATTGAGAAACAATGCCTACTGGTTAAGGGATATGTAATTCTTCTGAATTTTTTTAAAAAATTTTTAAATTTTAATTATGAGAATAAAACACAATACATCCAACTTATCCTTGTTATACATACATACATACATACATACATACATACATTTTATTTCATCGTTTGTAATCTCATTTAATATATTAATTACTAATTAATCTAATCATAACTACCAATATTTTGACCTTGTCTTCTACTAAATAACTATTTATAAAATTTATTTCATGTTTTATAATATTTAGACTCTCCTTTGTCTTTTATTTCTAAAGTTAATCTATTTGATTCTGCACATGCCATACTTTTTCTTATTATTTCTGTTTCTGGAGGTATGATTTCATTTTTCCAATATTGTGCATATAATATTCTAGCCGCTGTCAATACATGTACTATTAAATACATTATTTCCTTCTTAAATTTTTCTGATATTATTCAAAGAAGAAAAATTTCCGGTTTAAATGGAATACGCTCTCCCACCATTTGTTCTATCCATGTTTGAATCAGTCTCCAATATTTTTTTTGCAGCATTGCAAGTCATCACATGTGAAAAAATGTGCCTGGAACATCTTTACACTTCCAACAATTTGGAGATATATTTGTAAACATTTTAGAAAGCCTTGCTGGTGGAAGATGCCACCTGTAAAACATCTTATAAAGATTTTCTTTATAATCCATAGCCAATGTTATTTTCTTATTTGTGGTCCAAATTTTTGCCATTTAGCTAATTCAATAGTATAACTGAAATTTTTTGCCCATACCACCATTGTTTCTTTAACATATTTTTCTGTCTTGTGTGTATCTTGATTGTATTTGTAAATAAGACTATCATTTTATATTTACCCCTTATGCTACTAGTTCTAATCTAGTTTTCAGTACTCCTTGTTCATTCAGTATATCTCTATAAGTTACTATTTTATCCATATTTATCAAGTTTGGATGTATAAATGCTTCTAGTGTGAAAAGCCAAATTTTCATGTAATGTCAATATTTGATTTTGTTCCAAACTGTTAACAGTGCCTGTCTTAAGTAGTGTCTCTGGAAATAATTATCTGCTGCATCTTTTCTGTACCATAAGAAGGCATGCCAGCCTATTTGAATATCATGATCCTCTAGTTTTAACAATCTTTTATTCCTCAACGTAATCCATTCTTTTATCCACATTAGAGTTGCTGTATAATAATATAACTCCCATTCAGGCAAGCCAAACCCTCCTTTTTCTGTCATGTCTTGCATCACTCTGCATTATAAATTTTGACATTAGTTGGTTTAGATTCTTGAAGAAGTCTTTCTCTAATTTAATATGAATATTTTGAAATAAAAAAGTATTTTTGGTAATATATTCATTTTTATAACAGCTATCTTGCCAATAGAGAAAGTTGTAGATTCTTCCTTCTTTCTAGATCCTTCTTAATTTGAATTATTAATTTAGTATAATTATCTTCTCTGAGAGTTGTGCACCTACCCGTTAATAATATACCTAAGTATTTCACTTTCTTCACAATTTTTTTACCAACATTTTAGTTTTTATCTTATTTATTTTTAGTCCCGCTACTTTACCATATTCTGTCAGTTCTGAATTTTTTTTCAAATGACTTATCTTAGTTGCTCAAGGATGATGAATATTTTGTATGACTATTATAGGCATCATATTATGTGCCAAAATTATAGGTATATATTATATGTGCTTGAACTTTACTCCATCTATGAAGAAAGGGACAACTAATCAAAAGATTTCTACAAAGAAAATTGCTATTTCATGACACTTATAAATACATGAATTCCATTCAGACAAAGATACTGTAATGCTTATTATTTTTTAAAGATTGGGTGTGCTGTCAGAATCCTGTTTCTGTTAGATGACACAAACGTATATGTGGAAATGAAAAAGATATTATAGAAAAAAAAATGACTGGCCATTCAGAGGCCAAGAATGAATCAGAATGGTGAATATAGTGGAATATCTCCTTAGAAAAAGGTCTGTTTGTTTCAAATAAACATTAAACAAATGTATTTTCATCTTTCTAGGTCATCTAACTCAAAATAACCAAACAAGGAGACTGGACAAGGTTAAAAAAATAAGCAATTTAATTATAAAAGCAAAGCATCCATTAAATCAAGACCACTCTTACATATCCTTTTCTAGTTTAAAGGAACCCATCCATCCAACATAAATCAAAATGTGGGAGAACAGCCAGATTTTAAAATTGGGATTGGATGAGTAGGGAAACAAATGAATCTACAATGGAATAATGATCCAAAGGGCAGGTGTGGCAGAGGATAAAGGAACAAATATCTGAAAACATGACCAATTTGATTGTTTAGTGAAAGTTACAAGGGTTCTGAACATGGAACAGACCACTATTGGGAATTGTCAAAATGGATCATGGGAAAACTGACATGAAAGAATAGGAAACAAGTGAAAAAAGAATGAAAGTAGAATGATTGCTGTTAGAGAAAATATGAGTCTTGAACAAGAAAGAATTAGCAGATACATTAACGTTCCAACAAATAAATGGAAAGTGGATGTGAAGAAAGTACTAAAGAATTAAGTGAAGGCAGAATGATTAAAGGAATAAAACCTATTGGTTCTGTATGAAAAGATATTACAAAATAGATTAATTTTCTAATAGACTGAATGAAAGGTAGATGTAAGCAAAAAGCTAAAGAATTAGGTTATACAGTACAATGAAATTGTGAGGAGTTAACATTAATGGAAACTGAATAAAGGTATTTGATGGAATGATGAAATAGCAGTGTATAAGAAAAGATCCATTTATTGCTGAAAAAATTAAGATGAAAATATGATAGTCTATAATATATATAAAGAGAAAAAGAATGTTAAAATGTGGTCATAAATAGCCACAGTTAAAAGAGTCAGATAAAATGCTGAGTAATTTTGATGGAAATTAAAATACTTTTGAAGCAATCATGAACAACACTAAATAAACAGAATGAATGGAATTCTTAGGATTCAGTCTAAATCTGTAGATTCAGAAACTGAGATCCTGATGAGGCTGAGCAACAGGAACTTGCTAAAAGATAGTGCAACCAGAGACAAATATGTGGACTGAATCAGCTAATCTGTACCCTAATCTAGTCAGGCCTGAGGCCTGAACATGTCTTAAAACATGTCAGGCTGTCTGCCACCTCTTAGACCATTTCCAAATTAGTGTTTTGTATATCTGGATTATCTGAAAAGCAATTTTTTGTGGTTTGATTCTGTAAGCAGAACGTTTGACAAAGGTTTATGTTTAAGAATTTACAACTGTAATAAATACCTTTATATCAGAAACCGACTTTCAGTGTGCGGGTAAATGGCAGCACAGAACAGGAATTCAAAATAAGAGTAATGAAATTATATGTGAGAAAATGATGAGAAGAGTAGCTTAGAGATTTCCCTGGGAAATATGGAGGTTATACTGAAAGGTAGAATTGAAACAGATGCTAAAAAAATAACATCTAAGAAAAAAATAATGAATGTCTTAAAAAGGTTAAAAATGAAGGTTCAGTAGTAGCTGCTATCACTGGATAGATGTTAATATATATGTGGCTTGCTTCTTGAATGGCTGTGCAATTGGTTGATATGTGTGAATAATGACTGGACATTTTTAATGTATGATAAAGTAAATAGGCTTGAATTATAGAAAGTTGTGGATGAATATGGAGATTGTTTGATTGCTGAATTAATAGAATTATATGATGGAAGATAACCATATGTGGGAGTAGATGAAGTTGTTAGCAAATGCTTCGAAGAGCCAGTTTGATTTGCTGGCCTAGAAACTAGGAGAATGTAAGTTCTAGTCCCATCTTAGACATGAAAGCTGGCTAGGTGACTTTCAACCAGTCCCTGTCTCTCATCCTAAACCACTTCACAGGGTTGTTGTATAGGGAAAACACGGATAAGGAGGTGCATTATATGTGTTTTTCACAATTACTTGTAATACAGGTAGGATGAAATGGTAAACATTGAGCAAGTACAATAATAGAAAAGTATGATTTTTTTTTTCTTGTTCAACATCATTCTGGATAAATGTATATGAAATACTTATGGTAACAATACAGGTGTGTTACTTGGATATGTGATAAGTATGTTATTTTATATGCATGAGGCATTCACAAAGGACTCAGGGGATCTAATGTGGAGGTCTATGGGGAAGTTGTCCAGATGGTTGTCCCAGGTGCTGAGTGTTGGAAGAAATAGCCATCTGGTTCATTTCGCAGGGCACTGCATGGAGGCTGATAGGAAATATGGTTTAATGGTGAACAGGACGACATGGGTTTGAAGTCTTGGGCAACTGACCAATTGGTTTGATAAGTACATGGATCAGTTTGTTCTACAGCATTTTGTAATTTAGAGGCTTATTTTGTTTTTTATTTAATTAGTTTCTTTCACAAAGGTTGGCAATGAGTTGGGGTTTTAATCTTGTTTACAAGTTTAATTAATCCTAGATGCTAGTTCCTTGGGTTTTGATCCTGTCTGGAATGGATTACCAAATATGCATTTTTAAAAGGTGACCTTCTCAGTTTCTTTGGGGCTATTAAGAAAGACTGAGTTTGTTTCCTGCTTTAAGAGCATGTTTCTCTATTCTCATATAGGAAATACAATTTTCTGCCTTTTTATATTTGTCAATATACTGATTACTCCCATTCTTCTTGGGAGACAACTGGACTTTCTTGGTTTCCAGAAAGTCCAGTTGCCCTTAAAAAGCACCTTTGGGACAGGAGTCCCTTTCATCACTTTGGAGTGGCTAAGGCAGATTGCTTACTGATAGTTGGATTTAAAAAAGGAGGTAAGGTGTGGATCCTTCAATTCGTTTTAGTTTTCTCTCATGATAAGGCTTAGTAACATGGCACCAGGCTTGAAGTTTATTCTGGGGCATATACTAATTTTGTTGTGATCCTGACAAGCTTGAGAGGCTTGAACCTGGGTCCACTATATACTTTGTTAATTTGTCTCTTTAGCTTGGCATTTTGTAGTCCAAATATGCCCACCTACTTTCTGCAATGTTTAAATGACCTCGCTGCTAAATGGTTTCACTTTATGAGCAAGAAGCAGAACGTTTGACAAAGGTTTATGTTTAAGAATTTACAACTGTAATAAATACCTTTATATCAGAAACCGCTTTCAGTGTGAGGGGTAAATGGCAGCACAGAACAGGAATTCAAAATAAGAGTAATGAAATTATATGTGAGAAAATGATGAGAAGAGTAGCTTAGAGATTTCCTGGGAAATATGGAGGTTATACTGAAAGGTAGAATTGAAACAGATGCTAAAAAATAACATCTAAGAAAAAAAATGAATGTCTTAAAAGGTTAAAAATGAAGGTTCAGTAGTAGCTGCTATCACTGGATAGATGTTAATATATATGTGGCTTGCTTCTTGAATGGCTGTGCAATTGGTTGATATGTGTGAATAATGACTGGACATTTTAATGTATGATAAAGTAAATAGGCTTGAATTATAGAAAGTTGTGGATGAATATGGAGATTGTTTGATTGCTGAATTAATAGAATTATATGATGGAAGATAACCATATGTGGAGTAGATGAAGTTGTTAGCAAATGCTTCGAAGAGCCAGTTTGATTTGCTGGCCTAGAAACTAGGAGAATGTAAGTTCTAGTCCCATCTTAGACATGAAAGCTGGCTAGGTGACTTTCAACCAGTCCCTGTCTCTCATCCTAAACCACTTCACAGGGTTGTTGTATAGGGAAAACACGGATAAGGAGGTGCATTATATGTGTTTTTCACATTGAATTACTTGTAATACAGGTAGGATGAAAATGGTAAACATTGAGCAAGTACAATAATAGAAAAGTATGATTTTTTTTCTTTCTTGTTCAACATCATTCTGGATAAATGTATATGAAATACTTATGGTAACAATACAGGTGTGTTACTTGGATATGTGATAAGTATGTTATTTTATATGCATGAGGCATTTTATTGATTAAGAACACAAAGGACTTATAACAAATATTAATAGAGAGTATGATCTAATGTGGAGTCTCTTGTCTATGGGGATTCTTCAGTTGTCCAGGTCATGGTTGTCCCAAAGGTGCTTTTTTCAAGAGTGTTGGAAGAAATAGCCATCTGGTTCATTTCCAAGCAGGGAAAAGGACACTGAAAACATGGAGGCTGATAGGAAATATGGTTTAATGGTGAACAGGACGACATGGGTTTGAAGTCTTGGGCAACTGACCAATTGGTTTGATAAGTACATGGATTTTTATACAGTTTGTTCTACAGCATTTTGTAATTTAGAGGCTTATTTTGTTATTTTATTTTAATTAGTTTCTTTCACAAAGGTTGGCAATGAGTTGGGGTTTTTAATCTTGTTTACAAGTTTAATTAATCCTAGATGCTAGTTCCTTGGGTTTTGATCCTGTCTGGAATGGATTACCAAATATGCATTTTTAAAAGGTGACCTTCTCAGTTTCTTTGGGGCTATTAAGAAAGACTGAGTTTGTTTCCTGCCTTTTAAGAGCATGTTTCTCTATTTCTCATATAGGGAAATACAATTTTCTGCCTTTTTTATATTTGTCAATATACTGATTACTCCCCATTCTTCTTGGGGGGGGGAGAGACAACTGGACTTTCTTGGTTTCCAGAAAGTCCAGTTGCCTCTTGAAAAAGCACCTTTGGGACAGGAGTCCCTTTCATCACTTTGGAGTGGCTAAGGCACACGATTGCTTACTGATAGTAGGATTTAAAAAAAGGAGGTAAGGGTGTGGATCCTTCAATTCGTTTTAGTTTTCTCTCATGATAAGGCTTAGTAACATGGCACCAGGCTTGAAGTTTATTCTGGGGCATATACTAATTTTGTTGTGATCCTGACAAGCTTGAGAGGCTTGAACCTGGGTCCACTAGCCAATGTGTTAAATTGTCCTTTCGCTGCTAAATGGTTTCACTTTATGAGCAAGATGTGGCTGCTTATAGTTATTGTTGCATTTTAACATTTTTAAGTATGAGTGTACAGGCAGGGACTCCTCGGGGTGCTGTCTGCTACTCAGTGTTGTTTGGCGGTGTCCCAGGGGAGGGCCTACTCTGTAGTGGCACCCACTTTATGGAATCAACTACCCCTGGGGCTCCATTTGGCCCCTGACCTCTGCACCTTCCGCCATGATTTAAAAACCTGGTTGTTTGAACAGAGACGGTAGGTCGGGCCGGGCTGTATGACCTCCGGGGGGTATATTTCAAATTAGTTTATGGGTTTTTAGACGAATTTGGCTTGTTTTAATTTAATCTTATTTTAGTTAATTAACTTATTGCTCTGTTTTTAGTTGTGAGCTGCCCCGAGTCCTTTTTGGAGAGGGGGCGACATACAAGTCAAATTAAATAAATAAATAAATAAAGTGCTCTGGCACCCTGCCTGATTTGTAACTCTGGGTTGCAGGTACTGCTGATGAAACAGAAGGTATTCAGACAGAATGGTTTAGTTTCTATGATGGCTGTGGCTATCATTGATCTTCCCCCATTTCTAATCTAATGGTTGGTATTTAGGGCAGCTTTTTGCAAGCAAAGAAGCTTTTTGTATTTTTGTACAGGTAATCCTTGACTTACAACAGTTCATTTAGTGACCATTCAAATTACAATGACACTGAAAAAAGTGACTTATGATCATTTTTCGCACCTACAACTGTTGCAACATCCCCATGGTCACGAGAGGCTAGGCGAGATGAAGCACCCCTTGACATGATGTCAAGTTGGCCAAAACGATTCAGCCACACGACCACCCAGCCACGCCTATCCAACTGGTCAATGGGCAGAGAATTGGTTGTTAAATTATTTGAATCCCACCACTTTGCAGCATTCTCTAAGTAGTTTACAGAGTTAGCATATTGCCCCCAACAATTTGGGTCCTCATTTTACCAACCTTAGAAGGATGGAAAGCTGAGTCAACTTGAACCAGTCAGGATCAAACTCCTGGCTGTGGGCAAACTTAGCTTGCAATACTGCATTCTAAACAATCATGTTTCCCATATTATTAAATCACTAATTCTCATCAAATTCTTTATATATATATGCCTTTTGACAATCAGAATTTCATGTTTGTTGGGGGTTAACATTCAATAGTGCAACATCTTTGTAAACTATTTATTTTTGTATATTTCATTTTTCCATATAAAACTTAAGGTAGTTTACAAAAAATTAAATCAAATAGTAAAATACAGCATAATTAAAACAAGGCAATGAAATCAAGATAAAATCAGTATCATTAGTCTAATATCGAAATGAAAGAATACTTTGTTAGTTTAGACTATTAAAAATAGCCTGCTTCATCTGAGACCCATACTTTAACTCAGAGACTGATTGTCAGTCTCTTTCGGGGGTCTAAATCTTTGCGGTATTAACACATAAAATAATAAGGGATAAGACCACAGGGTATATATTAAATAAGGACACTTAGGTTGAAGGTTATCCAGGTAGGATGCTCTTAAATACTGTTATTACAAAGAATTTAATGGTTTTCCTCTTGATATAATCTGATGAAATTTACATAACAAACTTGATTTTTCTGAAGGGATTATGTCTGCCAGAGTTCACGTAAATAGTTTCAGGGAGATCAGATTTTCTAATTTGTAGGCTTGTCCAATTTTCTTATTATATAAAAATGACAGCATTCATAAGAAAACAGTAACATTTTCAAATAATGTGATCTCCTATTTTCTCCCCCACCCATAGCTCATACATTACAAAGAAATAACAATTTAACAATCCTAAAAGATCAGAAATATGTCCAGTGATTAGGACAGTATAACAAATGAAGATTGGTTTAATTTTCTTTTCTATAATTTATACACTTCTAAAGGGAGGGAAAGAGAGGGAGATAGCATATGTATCAGCAAAAATAAAGAAATGCACCAAAAAATAGATAAAAGAAGATAGGCTTACATAAGCAAATTTATGTACACAGATTTAAATGTGTCTCACTAGTATATGTGCTTCATACGTCCCTTTGATATATAAAGATTACTGAATCACATGAATGTTATCCAAAATGAGACAAAGTTAGTGTTGGTGACCGAAAACTCCTGTTCATGAAAGATCTGGCATTTCCACATGAGGTTTGAAATGGTTTTTTTTCAAACTGATACCCAACTCTAACCCAATTATATTTTTTCTTACTTTTATAACAGATAATCAGAGTTGGAAGGGACCTTATAGGTCATCTAATTCAACTCCCCGCCCAAGCGGGAGACCCTACACCATTTCTGACAAATGGCAGTCCAATCTCTTCTTGAAAGTCTCAAGTGATGGCGCTCCCACAACTTCTGAGGGCAAGCTGTTCCATTGGTTGTGCCATGAAATATGTATTGCAAACTGTTTGAATTGTTTTATATCTTAGAAAAAGCAAAGTTTTTTTTCAATCAAGTTCATGTAATGAATAATAGATTAATTTTTAAACTCAAACAACAATATATTTACACCAATTAAAATACAGCTTAAGCTTATTTACATATGATATAATTATAGACTGAGCATCTATAGATATATTTTGTAGTGATGTATAGTGTACTGTCAGTTGTTTACTAATCTCAAGTTATTAATCTTTTGTTTGGCCTTAAAACAGAGTTAACTAATGTATTACGCATTATCAACAAAAAGCTACGATGTATTAAAAAAAATCCAACATTGCACAAAATTGTTTGAATCAGGGAAAGGGAAGGGAAGGGAAAGGAAGGGAAGGGTGGGAAGAAGCATCAAATTTTTTAAAAGGAGACTATTCAACTATAAGGTGTTCAGTTCAAAACCAGTATCAAGATGGAGAAGGCAGGCTGAATATTTTGATAAATCAAAATGGCAACACCAGCTCCAAGAACTGGTTCCTTAGAAATCATCATAAGCTATTATGGATTTTGGGAAATAATTGTTTCCAGTAATAAGTTTTGCCTATTTCCATAAAAATTGGGGACTTTGGAAATCCCAGGAAAGTGAATGGTTCACCATTGCCTGCTTCCTAGTGCCTAGAGAGACTGACTGGTTCAGAGTCACCTAGTTGACTTTGTGCCTGAGACTGTTTAGGACTCACATTCTCCCATTTTCTAGCCTGATCCTTAACCATTATACCAAATTGGATTTCAATTAAAGCTCTACATGCTATTTTAATCTTTAACCTATTTTCCTTAACTATGTGCCCTTTGTGATTGTTCTCCTTAGAACATAGAATTAAATCACAGCCATCTGCTCAGGATATCACATCACAGAACTTAGGATGTTACACCACAAAACCTCAGGATGTTACAACACAGCCAACGACCCAGGAGATTACAGCACAAGACCCAGGATGTCACAACAGTATAACTCAGAAGGTCATCACACAGCCCATTACCCAGGTCGTTACAACACAAAAGGCTGCGAGACACACAGCCAGTACAAAAGGCTGAGAGACCTCAGCCGCACAGGGTCTTATGAAAAAGCCAACCAATCTGCAAACGTCAACTCCATCAACCAATCAAGAAGTAATAACACAGCCAACCAACCCGCTTACAACAGAGCCAGCACACAACACCTCCCCACCAGTATTTATAGAGAGACAGCAGCTCCGATCACACTTTGCTCGCACAAGCACAAAGCCGAAAGCACAAGCCTGAAGATGGTGAGTGGGAACTCGTTTAAACATCGCCAAGATACTCTCAGTGTTACACAGGAAAAGACCCGAACAATGTGTGTGTGTGTGTGTGTGTGTGTGTGTCCGTGCTTCGCTATGAAACTATGTGGTCACAATTGCACTTAGGCTTATATACCACTTCACAGTGTTCTACATCCCTCTCTAAGAGGTTTTACAGAGTCAGCATATTGCCCCCAACAATCTGGGTATTCATTTTACCCCTGTCAGAAGGAGGGAAGACTGAGTCAACCTTGAGCCTGGTGGGATTTGAACTGCCAAATTGCAGGCAGCCAGTAGTCAGCAGAAGTGGCCTGCAATACTGCATTCTAATCACTGTGCCACCAAGGCTCGCTCCTTCCTTCCTTCCTTCCTTCCTTCCTTCCTTCCTTCCTTCCTTCCTTCCTTCCTTCCTTCCTTCTTTTCCTTTCCTTCCTTCCCTTCCCTTCATTATTTTTCAAGCTATCCTGTAAATGTTTTACAAACATTAATATCATAACTTTCCTCTGCCTTTATTTAAACTAAATTTGTATTATCAGTGATCGTGTAACCTCTGTAAATGCTATGCACTAAATTAAATAAAATTTCCTCTGCCAACTTTATGAGATGGGCTAAATCACAACCCTTGCAGTGTAGTCAGCAATCTTCCAAAACTGATAAATCTGAAACAAAACTTGAGTGTTCACTTGTACAAAAGAACATAACAACATGAAGAACAGCCCTGCTGTATCACACTAAAAGTTTATGCTTCTCATAAACTGGAAAGAGGAGACCAGCAAATGGAATAGAAAAAAGAGGAGGGATGAATCTCAAGTGCAAGTAAAACTGATTTTATTACAGCACAACCCATTTTGGTAGAATATTTTTTTTCAAGGGCACTCTAAAAAGAGAAACAAAGCTAAAATAGAAACTAATGATTATGCAAAAGCTTACAATAGACATGTTACAATATTTATAATAATGGATAGTTCTTTTATGCATATCCTAATTCAGTGGTGTCAATGACATAAAGTTACACTTTTTAAATGCAAACAGATGTATTTATGGAAACAATATTTATTTATTTGTAGGTTTAGGTTAAAGTCACAGATAAGTGTACAAGTACAAAAAATAAATGAATAAATGCAAATAATATGAACATACTTAAAATTTATTACATGGATAGTCTCTAAAATAAGTAAAAAGTAAAAGCTAAAAAACATTATCCATTTTTATAAACATATATTGTAAGATATACTTTGTAAAGTTGTACAAAATCATTAGTGTCTTCTTTTTTATTGGTTTTGTTGTTGTTGTTGTTGTTGTTTATTTTAGAGTGTCCTTGGGAAAGGAATATATTCCTGAAACATATTGAGCTCTAATAAAGTCATTTTCACTGGCAGGCGATTCTTCCTTTCTTTTGCCTTATCATCAATCAATTAAGACATGAAAGCAAAACTAGCTTCTTGTTTGTATTTGCTAGTATACATTTTCTGATCTTGACCAATAACCATTGATGCCATTAACCTTCAGAAATTTGTTTCATCCTCTTTTAAAAGCTATTTAATTTAGCCATCATTATGCGTAGCAAATTACATAGCTTAGCTATGCACTACATTGGTGGTAGGCAATTATTTGATGCTTTTTCTTTGGATTGGAAGATGAAGGCTAAGAAAGGAAGATGAAGGCTACAGTAGGAAGAAAGGCAGAAAATGATGATACACCTATTGTATGTTTAGGTCTCCTTAGGGAAGTACATTGTAACTGTCACCTTTATAACATTTAGAAAAACAATAGATACATATATCTGTTGCATTATCTTTACTGCATTTTAGTCTTAATGATATTGTTATTTTGAATCTTGTGAATCACCTAAGTGCTTATATGATATATGCTTAACTTAGGGTTATTTTTTAAAGAAGAACAAATGTATGGTCTCTTACATTTCAGTTTCAAAGTTCTCAATGGTTGAATCTGTGCCTGAGTAACAACTGAACATGGAAGCAAAGAGGATGCAGAGTACTTCACTGGAGTAGTTTCCCCATCCTTTCGATATAGCCCTTTACAATTATTAAACACGTTGTGATTACAAACATGGTTTGTTTAATTAACAGTATGTTAAATTAGGATCAATTGGTTGAGTTCATAGTTCATCATATATCATGCTATACTAAACCATAATTTAATACATAATGAAGCCATCCAAAAGAATCATTTTGAGTCTCTGTCCTATAGCCTAGATTTATTCACTTAGTTTAATTGTTTTAATTTAAATGAAATGTTTCATCACAGAAGTCTTAGTGAAACGACAAGTGTATCCAGACATTTTGTCCACATTTTTGCCCTACACAGCTTCTAATTTTGGTACTCTGGGAATTACATTAAACCAATCTTTAGCTTATCTCATATTTATTCTTCAATTCTTTACAGTCCCTAATGGTGTGTACCCATTAACATGGGGCAGAACTGGCTGGCATAAAAATGCTTCCCATGAAATACAAAACATAACCCGCATAAAATAAAATATCTTAAAAAAATAACTGGAGGGAGGAGAGACTGAACAATCCAGGAGAAACAATAACAAAAACAAATTGACGAATTGAATAAAATGTATATACATATACATAGTTTAATACACGTGCACACACGCACACACACACACACACACACACACACAGAGGAAATATTCAAAGGAACATTGAAGAAGAAAGGAAAAAGGAGATTTTCTAAATGTTTTCAAAGAACTGAAGATATTTCAGAGAAGCCCAGACAAGCTGACTTTCTATATCTACAGCCGTATTTTGTATTACTGACATTAGTGTGAATCCATTGTGTGCCAGAAAAAGGCAGCAGAACCCAGACATTTGAAGTCTGCTAGAAACTAGAAAAATGTCCCAGATGACTGCAAAGGGTCAGAGACTAATTCTTTTTGTGCTTTCTCTATTGATCAACTTAAAAGAGTATTGCTCCCATGGAGCTGCAGATATCAGTGAATACTTGACTGTCCAACCATCTAACCATGTAGCTGTAAATTGGACAGTCTAGAATCTTGATGGGGAAAATGACCCAATTCTAAAACTCATGTACCCAGAGACAAAGTTTACTTTTGGAAAGCACTTACAGAATCAAATTTCTGCTTCTAACCAACCTATTTATAGACTCCCTATTTATTTTTTTAAAGATGCTACTGAAAGTCTCAAATCTTCCAAACATTATGAACATGGTAATTTATTCCTTCATTAAGGAAAAAAGCATATGTCTATGCATGCTATATTTTTCAGAAATGTACCTTTATTCCAACTTTTTTACTTGCATACCTGAAAATCCACATGATATAGAGCAACAAGGCAAGAAGGAGAATCAAATATCAAATATCTTTCATTGGAATGGAAGAGGCAAGTTCTTGCTGAATTCAATGTTTCTTCTCCCACCCCCCATTTTAAAGTTTTCTACCTAGTTGGCAGGTGCCATTCAAGTCACATATATAGTTTTTTCTGAAAATGCAAGTTCATTAAATGTGCTGTCGGAATGTCCAAAATGTCTCTTAGGAAATAGGGAAGGCAGCAACTAAGAGACGACTTTGGGGATTCAAACTATTGCTCAGTTAGCAGATTTTTTTTTAAGGAACAGCCTCCAGTCAAAAATGGAGCTTGTCAAGTCATGTCAGTAATGAATCAATATGGAACAGTTACCAAATCAAACCAAAGTATGTATTGATTTTTTTGGATGAAATTGTGTGAACCAAGAAATAGTTCAAGAAAGGTAATTTCTTGAAAGGTTCAAAATAACAGAATAACGAAGTCAGAATAGACCTTGGTGGTCTTCTAGTCCAAATCGCTGTTCAAGCAGAAATGGAGCACCCACAAAGTCTGAATACAAGCTGTTCCAATAGTTATTTGTCCTGACTGTCAGGAAATTTCTACTTAGTTCTAGGTTAGTTCTGTCCTTGATTAGTTTCCATCCATTGCTTCTTGTTCTGCCTTCTGGTGCTTTGGAGAATAGGTTGATCCTTTCTTCTTTGTGGCAGCCTGTCAAATACTGGAATATCTAGTCCTTCTTTTCACTAGATATACCCAATTCTTGCAAGTGTTCTTCATATGTTTTAACCTCCAGTCCCCTGATCATCTTTGTTCTTCTCTACACTCTTTCCAGAGTATCAACATCTTTTTTTATATTGTGGAGACCAAAACTGAATGCAATGTTCCAAATGTGAACTTAACAAGGCATTATAACATAGTACTAACACAATCTTTTAATACGATCTTGATTTTATCCTTCTGTTAATGCAGCCTAGGACTGCATTGGCATTTTTAGTGTCTGCAATACATTGCTGGCTAATATTTAAGTGGCTGCCTACTAGAACTTTGAGGTTTTTCTCACAGTTGCTGCTATTGAGTCAGGTTCCACCTATTCTATACCTGTACATTTGGGTTTTTTCCCTTAGCGTAAAACTTCACTTTTCTCACCATTAATAGGGCTCAGTGTTTAAGTCTGTTGAGATCCTTCTGAATCTTAAGGGAGGAGAGACTGAACAATCCAGGAGAAACAATAACAAAACAAATTGCGAATTGAATAAAATGTATATACATATACATAGTTTAATACACGTGCACACACATACACACACACACACACACACACACAGAGGAAATAAGAAAGGAACATTGAAGAAGAAAGGAAAAAGGAGATTTTCTAAATGTTTTCAAAGAACTGAAGATATTTCAGAGAAGCCCAGACAAGCTGACTTTCTATATCTACAGCTATTTTGTATTACTGACATTAGTGTGAATCCATTGTGTGCCAGAAAAAACAGCAGAACCCAGACATTTGAAGTCTGCTAGAAACTAAAAATGTCCCAGATGACTGCAAAGGGTCAGAGACTAATTTTTTTGTGCTTCTCTATTGATCAACTTAAAAGAGTATTGCTCCCATGGAGCTGCAGATATCAGTGAATACTTGACTGTCCAACCATCTAACCATGTAGCTGTAAATTAGTCTAGAAAATGACCCAATTCTAAAACTCATGTACCCAGAGACAAAGTTTACTTTTGGAAAGCACTTACAGAATCAAATTTCTGCTTCTAACCAACCTATTTATAGACTCCCTATTTATTTTTTTAAAGATGCTACTGAAAGTCTCAAATCTTCCAAACATTATGAACATGGTAATTTATTCCTTCATTAAGGAAAAAAGCATATGTCTATGCATGCTATATTTTTCAGAAATGTACCTTTATTCCAACTTTTTTACTTGCATACCTGAAAATTCACATGATATAGAGCAACAAGGCAAGAAGGAGAATCAAATATCAAATATCTTTCATTGGAATGGAAGAGGCAAGTTCTTGCTGAATTCAATGTTTCTTCTCCCACCCCCCATTTTAAAGTTTTCTACCTAGTTGGCAGGTGCCATTCAAGTCACATATATAGTTTTTTCTGAAAATGCAAGTTCATTAAATGTGCTGTCGGAATGTCCAAAATGTCTCTTAGGAAATAGGGAAGGCAGCAACTAAGAGACGACTTTGGGGATTCAAACTATTGCTCAGTTAGCAGATTTTTTTTTAAGGAACAGCCTCCAGTCAAAAATGGAGCTTGTCAAGTCATGTCAGTAATGAATCAATATGGAACAGTTACCAAATCAAACCAAAGTATGTATTGATTTTTTTGGATGAAATTGTGTGAACCAAGAAATAGTTCAAGAAAGGTAATTTCTTGAAAGGTTCAAAATAACAGAATAACAAAGTCAGAATAGACCTTGGTGGTCTTCTAGTCCAAATCGCTGTTCAAGCAGAAGATGGAGCACCCACAAAGTCTGAATACAAGCTGTTCCAATAGTTATTTGTCCTGACTGTCAGGAAATTTCTACTTAGTTCTAGGTTAGTTCTGTCCTTGATTAGTTTCCATCCATTGCTTCTTGTTCTGCCTTCTGGTGCTTTGGAGAATAGGTTGATCCTTTCTTCTTTGTGGCAGCCTGTCAAATACTGGAATATCTAGTCCTTCTTTTCACTAGATATACCCAATTCTTGCAAGTGTTCTTCATATGTTTTAACCTCCAGTCCCCTGATCATCTTTGTTCTTCTCTACACTCTTTCCAGAGTATCAACATCTTTTTTTATATTGTGGAGACCAAAACTGAATGCAATGTTCCAAATGTGAACTTAACAAGGCATTATAACATAGTACTAACACAATCTTTTAATACGATCTTGATTTTATCCTTCTGTTAATGCAGCCTAGGACTGCATTGGCATTTTTAGTGTCTGCAATACATTGCTGGCTAATATTTAAGTGGCTGCCTACTAGAACTTTGAGGTTTTTCTCACAGTTGCTGCTATTGAGTCAGGTTCCACCTATTCTATACCTGTACATTTGGGTTTTTTCCCTTAGCGTAAAACTTCACTTTTCTCACCATTAATAGGGCTCAGTGTTTAAGTCTGTTGAGATCCTTCTGAATCTTAAGCCTGAACTTCTGCCAGGTTGGTGTCATATGCAAATTTGATGGTTCCCTTTCTATTCCCTCATCTAAATTGTTTATAAAGATATTGAAGAGTACTGGACCTAGGACAGAACCTTGGAGTATCCTACTGCTTACTTCTCTCCATGTAGATATAATTCTATTAATGACTACATGTTGCATGTGGTTTGTCAGCCAGTTACAAATCCATCTGGTGGTGATGCTATCTAACCACATTTTTCTAACTTGCTAAGAAATAGGTTGTGGTCTACTTTTTTAAATGCCTTACTGAAATTCAAATATACTATGTCCACAGTATTTTTCTGGTCCAGATTGTCAAAAAATGAAATAAGACCAGCTTGGCAACATCTGTTTTTGTCAAATCCATGTTGGCTTCTGGTTTTAATTTTGCTTATTTTTAGGTGTTCGCAGATCTGTTGCTTGATTATCTTTTCCAAGATCTTCACTGGTATTAATGTTAGGTTGATTGGTCTATAGTTTCCTAGATCTATTTTTTCCCTTTTTTTCAAGATGGGAATCCTGCCAGTTCTTTTCTGGTCCTCCGGTAGTTCCCTGGTGCTACAGGATCTTTGGAAGATAAGGTTCAATGGTTCCGAGATCATGTCTGCCAGCTCTTTCAAAAATCTGGGATGTAATGCATCTGGTTTTGGTGATTTGAACTTGCATAAGATGGACAGGTGTTCTCTTACCGTTTTCTTGCCTATTTTAATTTGTATTCCTTTTTTGTGGTTCTGTTTTTAGTAGGTTGGGTTATTTTTTCTTCTTCTTTTGAGTGAAGACAGATGCAAAGAATGAATTAAGCAATTCTACTTTCTCCCTGATTAAAAAAATCAACTAATCAAGAAAACACTACATCTATATTTTTCCATTTACCTAACTGTGTGTGAAAGGTAGGACTCCATTTTCTATACATTGCTATTGTAAATGAAAAGCAAAATACTAAACAGCAAGAACAAAAACAAACCTTGAAAGATCAGAAGGGCTCGTGCTGGCCATACAATTTGCAATATTGATTTCCTTGTGGCTTTTAATTTAATGGGATGAGCAAGAGAATTATCTCTCCTGGTGGCAAAGAAATATGAAAATAACTGTTCTTGCCATTGGCTTTCAACTGAAAATAAGCTGCATGCTTGATGCCTTACTTTCTATTTCTCTGCTGGCTTTCCATATATGTCATGTTTTTGTACCATATCCACCTTAGCTAGTACTTCATTTTCTGGATATGCATAAAACAATGAATGACAATCTAACTAAAACACATAATCCACAAAGCACATTAAGTTACAAAAGAAGCAAATCAATGCTCAACCTAACCAAATCTTTCATACAGTGAACAATAGTGGTTAGAGTCATAACTAAAAAAATTATGTGTTGGATGAATACTACAACTGAATCATTTCTCATAGCTTTGTACCATCTTTACTTTTCACTCCTGGTCTGATGTAGCACTTCATAGTTTTTTTTTAGATAACTCTGTTCCTTGACATATAATGTTTTTACTGACAGTACATTTATGCTGTATTTTGAGTTACCAGCATGATATTTTTGCTGGGTAGTACCAACTGGGCTAGAAACTTTGAAACTGTCAGAAGTCACTGTCATCTTAACCCATAATACTGTGATCCCACCAGTCACTGAATTAATAGACTGTTCATGCTATCAGATACAGATTTTACCCCATGGACTGCAACACATGTTCTTCTCTTTGAAAATTAAACTTACTTATGCATAGACACTAATTAATATGAGAAAATAAAATTATAGATTAAATTACAATTTTTGGAATTCAGTTTTCCATATTCAGAAAGAGAGGGTTGTTGTTGTTTTACTTGTGACAAGCTGCAGTCTTCCACGCCATTAAGTTAGGTGAATATGGTGTAGAAATAGTTTTGTTGTCTCATCTGATCTTTCTGCAGAGACTTCCCCATGAAATTGTGCTATTGTAATTTTGCAATTTTGGTCCAATCTTTCTTGAGCTCAGCCATTGGTATTCATGGCACAAGAAAATGTATTCCGAAAATGTAGAAAAAAGAGAATGTATTTGGTAACCATATGATAAAAAATACATTGAGAAAGAGTGCAGAAAAGAGCAACAAAGATGATTAGGGGGATGGAGCATAAAACATATGAAGAAAGGTTGCAGTAATTGTCTTTGTCCATCCTAATGAAAAGAAGGACTTGGGGTGACATGATAGCAGTGTTCTAATATTTGAGGGGCTGCTACAGAAAAGAACGGCTCAATCTATTTTTCAAAACACCAGAAGGCAAGACAAGAAACAATGGATGGGAACTAATCAAGGAAAGAACTAACCTAGAACTAAGTAGAAATTACTTAACAGTGAGAACAATTAACTAGTAGAATGGCTTTGCCTTCAGAAGCTGTGGGTGCTCTATTAGTGAAGGTTTTTAAGAAGAGACTGCAGAGCCACTTGTCTGGAATGGTATAGGATCTCCGACTTGAGTTGGAGAGTAGACTAGAAGACCTCCAAGGTTGCTTTCAACTCTGTTATTCTATTTATATATAATGTCTCATTATATAACTGATGCAAAGCACTTAAGTACATCATTTGTTTTATGATGTCATGAAATATATGTTGTCATTTGGCCTTCAAAATTATTGTTGTAAAGACAAAGTGAAAAGTGATCTCCATGTAATCCACCTTGGGTTCTTATTGTAAAGGTAGGATATCAGTTTAACAAATTATAATAGTTCTAGTTCATTCCAGTCAATTCCTTTGTGTTCTTTATATTTCTGATAAGCTACTAGCAACCTATGGATGCATCCTAGGAGAAACATAACCAGCAGTGACAGAATCTTCAGATTGACCATTTTCCACTTACATAATGTAATCACAGACATTTTTTCATCTTTTTGCCTGCCATGTTCTATTGCAACTGATGTTTTGCTTCTCCTTATTAGTTATTTCTCAGCCACTCCTGTTGAGGCACAACCCATAGATGCTTTAATATATTTGTGAATGAAGGGTAACAGGAACACTGCTTTCAGATAACTTATGCTAGGAAGTGAAAGATAAGAGTAGAAGAATCTGATGTAGATTTTGTTCCTGTTCTTACTTGAAAAATGAATGCACAAAAGCAACTGTGTTTAGCCCTGGACTTTGAGATGAATGGACCAGTGTGAAGACCCCTGAAGCTGATTTTGGTCAGGAAAAAAGAACAACAAAAATTGTCCCTTTTAAAATAAGTTGTCAGTTAAGACCCCACACAAAACTGTCTTATATCAGTTCCGATGATTCATTCATCTAGGTCAGTACTATGAACACTGCCTTGGGGTAAAGATGCAAATGCAGGGCATGAACATGCCAGGCATCTCAGCAGGCTCTCAATTTTTTTAACTGATCCCCTTCTGTGAGACTGCCAAATCTCATATGATTTTGCAAAGACATTTTATGAGCATGCATTAATTGTCTGAAGTTTGACATCAAATTTCATTAACAGAGTGAAACCTTATTGGATCAACTTGCAAGATATTAGGTTACTTTAAAACTAAAATAGGAGCTCCTAAAACGATCCTTTCTGCATAAAAAAGGCAACACTTACCAGGTTTGGGGAATTTATTTTCCCATTGTTTCCATAAATCTAAGAGACCGCACATGGAATTCATAAAAAGCATTATTTTTGCACAATAGGTTAGGGATCCTATATTGTGCTTTGGATTTATAAATCATGAATTTTCATCCATGAAATAAAATAGCCAGAAATGAAGATAGCCAGAAGTAGCTTATGGAACAGCATGTGAGCTCAGAAAAAGATGCAGCTGCTTTAATGA
Organism: Naja naja; assembly: GCA_009733165.1. Lineage (NCBI taxonomy): Eukaryota > Metazoa > Chordata > Lepidosauria > Squamata > Elapidae > Naja > Naja naja. The sequence goes on from CM019152.1 coordinate 33,172,567, forward strand.
TTCAAAGAGACATATTACTGCACACTGCCAAACATCTTTTTTGAAGGATCTGGAATACCGTTTTATGTATAATATGGATAAAAGTGAACAGGAAGATGAGACTTGTCTATTACGTACAATGATGGCTCCTGTTTTCCTTCTCTGACTTGCATTTGCTTTTAAGTTAATATGCATTCAAAGTCTACTGTGTGAAAATTCCATATTTCCTCTGCTTTGTCAAGCTCTTCAAAGGAAACATTATCGGCTTAATTGCTTAATTCCAATTTGCATAATATGCCAGTCTGACAGCTTCCAAAACTAGGATAAAAAAAAAGATTAACAAGTTTCAGGTGCAAATTGCCAGACTTTTACATTTGGGGCAGCAAAAATGGCTTCTTTTTTCTTCCATCTCCTATCTTCAAAATAATTTACATTTTTTTCTTTTCAAGAGAATGAAGTTCAGAATGAGTTAAGTACATGGTGTTCTGAGTGCCCTCTAGTGATGCTTTTTATTATAATATCTTCCATCCAAAAGCATAAATCTATTTGTTTTCACAGTTGCATCAAACCAGTGACATGAGTATGTCAATATAGGATTCATCCAGAATAAAATGTAGAAAAAAATGTAAAAATATTCGAAGTTGTGGGCCACAAATCAGGAAGAATCATCTATAGCAGGGGTGGAATGCTACCGTTCTGCCCGGCTCTATAGAACCAGTAGCTCTGAAGAGCAGCAGACACCGAACTGGTTCTGTGTTTGCTGCTGTTCGGCCCACCCGCCCGCCTGGGCTCTTACCTGTCCTTCATTTCCTGCTTTCTCAACCTCAGCTGCTTTGCGCAGCTCAGCTGAGGTTGAAAAAGCAGGAAAAAAGTGGCTTTTCAAATGCTGTGCACCTGCACGCAGTGCTTTTCAGCTGTCCAGGCAGCACAGCTTAAGATTTTTTACATGCGCGCACAGTGCTCGTAAGGCGCACGTGCGCGCCAAGCGCACGGGTGCAAAATGTAGTCACTGAACCGGTAGTAACACTGGTTGAATCCCACCCCTGATCTATAGTCTAGACCAGGGATCTCCAAAGGGGTCTCCAACCTGAGCAACTTTAAGCCTGGTGGACTTCAACTCCCAGAATTCCCCAGCCAGCTTTCCCCAAAGCTGGCTGGGGAATTCTGGGAGTTGAAGTCCGCCAGGCTTAAAGTTGCCAAAGTTAGAGACCCATGATGTAGACTGACAGTGAGACTGCAATGTTTGTTATACTACATCTAAGTAGTCCTTGACGTATGTCCACGATGTCCACTGCTAAGCAAGACAGTTGTTAAGAGAGTTTTGCTTCCATTTATGAATTCTTTGCTACCATTGTTAAGTGAATCACTGCATTTGTTAATAACTGCAATAAGTTTGGTTAAGTGAATCTGGTGTCTCCATTGACTTTGCTTGCCAGATGGTGATCACTTTCCCCAAGGCCAATGCAGCCATCATAAATACAAGCCAATTGCGAAGTGTTTTGATCACGTGACAATGGGGATGCTGCATTGGTGAGAAGTGTGAAAAATGGTCATGTCATAACAAACAATAAGTCACTTTTTAAGGGCTGTTGTAACTTTGAACGATCGCTAATCAAATGGTTGTAAGATAAGGACTTATAGATATAAGTCCTTATCTTACAACCATTTGATTAGCGATCGTTCAAATTTACAACAGCCCTCTATACAAATCGAATATGCTCCAAAAAAAATCCAATATGCAAATTTAAAAACCATACTGCCAGGAAATAATTAATAATTATGGATAAATAAAGTAAATTGTGTAATGCATTTTTTAAAATTACATTTATATGCTGCCCTTCTCCGAAGACTTACAATTTTTTGGGATACAACCCAGTGTGCTCAGCAATAGCCTTCATTCCATTGTATATGCCTGCTTATTACTAAGCGGAATTTTTACAAAGTCAGCTTATTGCCCCCAACAATCTTGGGTCCTCAATTTACCTACCCCGAGAGGATGGAAGGCTGAGTCAACCTTGAGCCTGGTGGGATTCGAGCCTACAGTAATTGTAGACAGCTGGATCTTAAGTGCAGGCATTTAACAGCCTGAACCACCAAGGCCCACCAACAATTTAAGAACAATATGGTTTTTTTATCCTTACAAATGAATGATGTATTAAGCTATCTTTGCATTTTCCTATACCAGCAAAAAAAAAGTGGGTGGAGGTATACAAGGAAAATTTTGAGATACTAGTTTCTAATCAGAGGAAAGCCCTTGAAATTCTGGTTCCTTCTGAATTCATTTATTTGCTTTCCTTAATATCTTATCCCTCAAACTCCATAGAGTAATTCTAACTCTCAACCCCAATCAAGGCTAAAGTGGGAATGACCAGGGAGACAGGTAGAAAAGTTGTGGACTTGACAATGGTCTGACAAGCAGCAACTGAATTTGCAGAAGGAATAGAGGTATAATAAACATCTCAGAAGGCACCCTCCTTACATTTTGTGGAACTGTAAGGGCAAACAGAGAGAGAGGTATTTTCAGGCTTGCAATATTCTATTACTCTCTCCTTACAATAAAGTTAGAGTTAATACTTCTAGCTATACTTCTTGTATGGCTTCCTTGCAAAAGGTGAAGAAAACTTGGGAATAAGCCTTCACTATGGGTCTTCTTTGTTTGATCTGCTGAGTTGAGAGCAAGGCTGCTTCCAATGCAAGGCAGACTTTCAAAAACAACCACATTCTTCATGAATCCAAACATTAACTTTGAAACCTCCATTCCTGAAGAACCTCAGGAAAATTCTGGAAAGAGACTAAACTGGAAACCAAATAATAGATTTCATAGTTATGTAACAAGGACATGGAAAGAAAATGTGACTCGACTGGTACTAATTGGCATCATAACGAAATAGAATAAAATAAAGGAAGAAATTTCACTTCTGCTTGACATTGTTGAAGAACAGTGATCTTGCCAAAGCTATTTCCAGTATGATACTGCTGGGGGGAAATGAATTGGGTAGTTTGTTTGATTAAAAAGGATTCAAAGATGCAAAATATCCATGATAGCTAGAACAGAATGCAGCAAGGCCTACAAGTGAGAACTAAATCATATTGTTTTTTAATTGCTTGGTCACTGGCTCACAAAATTTAAACAGAGAGAAAGAGAGAGAGAGGGAGGGGGAGGGAGACAGAGGGAGGAGGGAGGGAGGAGAGAGAATTATCAAAAAATCTAAAATAATTATTAAAAAGGTAATAGACATTTTAAGATATTCACCATTTTGAAAATATTTGATTAAATCAGAAATATATTTTTTCAGATACATGAATACAAATAGATCAAACTATGGTATAATGATATTAATATTAGGTTATTATGATTGAGAACAAAAGTAGTGGAATTTGTTTTTAGCAGAAGACTAGAAGGTGTGAGAATTTAAAATCTGTTACTAGAGTTTGTGGAATAGGTGCAGAGTGCCCTGTAGTCAGAGGTGGTATTCAGCAGGTTCTAACCAGTTCTGGAGAAACAGTAGCGGAAATTTTGAGTAGTTTGGAGAACCAGCAAATACCACTTCTGACTGGCACCGCCCCCATCTATTCTCTGTCTCCTGAGTCCTACCTGATTAGCTGGGTCTTCTTTTGTTGCCCTGCACAGGAGAACAGAGCTGGAAAGCAGGTTAGTGGGGTGGGGAGGGAATGGGATTTTGCAGTATCATTCCCATGCCACGCCCACTGAGCCACGCCCACAGAACTGGTAGTAAAATTTTTTGAATCCCACCACTGCCCGTGGTGCCATCTTGAAGGGAGGAGTTGAAACAGATTATGTCCAGTATTCGAGGGGTCTGTAGATATCTTCTCAGCTTCCTTCTGACCCACATGATATACAGGTCTTCTATGGAAGGCAGACTGATTGTAATATTTTTTTTAAATTACATTTATATGCTGCCCTTCTCCGGAGACTCAGGGCAGCTTACAATTTTTGGGATACAACCCAGTGTGCTCAGCAATAGCCTTCATTCCATTGTATATGCCTGCTTATTACTAAGCGGCATTTTTACAAAGTCAGCTAATTGCCCCCAACAATCTTGGGTCCTCAATTTACCTACCCTGAGAGAATGGAAGGCTTGAGCCTGGTGGGATTCGAGCCTACAGCAGTTGTAGGCAGCTGGATCTTAAGTGCAGGCAATTAACAGCCTGAGCCACCAAGGCCCTTAATTATTTTTTCTGCAGTCTTAATTATCTGTTTGAGTCTATACCTGATATTCCTGATAAACATAAAAAGAAATGAAAAGGAAGGAAGGAAGGAAGGAAGGAAGGAAGGAAGGAAGGAAGGAAGGAAGGAAGGAAATCTCCTGGAAATGAGAGAACTATAATTAGGACTAATTAAGAGAGAAAAGTAAGAAAGAAGATCTGCCTGGTTTCTGTCACTAAACAAAGAAAGCCATAACTAGCTTTTTCATCAGGTAATATCCTGATGATAGAAGCATTTTTGGTTCACCATTTTATTGTTTTCACTTGGCTATGTTATATAAATATATAAATATATATATTGGCTATGCTATATAAATATATATGGGAGGACACATATTACCTTTCTTCTACATGCCTTTCTCACAAAGCAAACTGACCAATAATGCAGCATTAGCCAGACTGCCATCTGTTTCCTTGATGTTAATCAGAAATGGTGTGAGATAGCAAGATTCCACTATCCCAACAGTGCTCTTAGAATCATCACTTTAGGTGGAATTGGAAAAGTAAACACAAAGTAAATTGAAATAAGTTTGGAGTTCAAGGCCAAATATTTGCTTTACTCATCTTGTTACTTCCTTTTTCACAGGGAAAAGGCCCATTTGTTGCCTTTGTCCTCTGCATTGTATCTTAAAATACAGGTAGTCCTCAACTTACAACAGTTCATTTAGTGACCATTCAAAGTTACAATGGCACTGAAAAAAGTATGATCTTTTTTCACACTTACAGCCATTGCAGCATCACCATTATCAGATGGTAAAAATTCAGATGCTTGGCAACTGGTTCATGTTTTGCTGTGCCCCAGGGATCATGTGATCACCTTTTGTGACCTTCTGACAAGAAAAGTCAATGGAGAAGCCAGATTCACTTAACAACTGTGTTACCAACTTAACAAATGCAATGAATGATTCACTTAACCACTGTGGCAAGGAAGTTGTTAAATGAGACAAACTCACTTAACAAATGGTTCACTTAGCAATACAAATTTTGAGCTCAATTGTGGTAATAACTCGAGGATCACCTGTAATCCACTGCCTACATTACCGTGACCTTCTCCTTATAGTGATCAACCCAGAGTCTGTTTAGATATATACAGATTGCCCCAATTTGGGATACTTTGGGTGATACACAGGAAGAAATGAAGAATAGAATTTTAAAATGTTGTTAAAAACCCTATCTATACATAATAAATAATATAAATAATAGACGCTTCTAATACACCTGATCCAAAGACCTGTTGAAATGTAATGGTTCTAATGGTCTTCCTGAATGAAACAAATGTGGAAATCAATCACAACTAACTAACCCTAACCCTAACCCTATAGCTGTAATGGCGAACCTATGGCATGCGTGCCAGAGATGGCATGCAGAGCCCTCTCTGTGGGCACGTGAGCCATTGCACCAGCTCTGCCGTGCATGTGCGTGTGTGCCTCCTGCCAGCCAGCTGGTCTTTTGGTCTCTGTCACACATGTGCGGGAGTAGGGTGTATGCGGGGTGCATGCGCAGGGATGCAGGCTTGAGGATGCGGGCACATGCATGGGGATGGTGTGCATGTGTGGGAGACATGCATGCCTATGTGAGGGTGGGACACATGCATGGAGGATGGGGGCATGCATGAGGGATGCACGCACATTGCATTTTCAGGATGCGCACATGCACTTTGGGAACTCGGTGCCAAAAAGGTTAGCCATCACTGTTCTATAGTATGTGAGCTAATACTGAGAAAGCCTGTCTCCTAATCCAGACCTTTGACTTCAAATAAATGTGGAAATCTTATCAGGCCTTCCTTAATGTTAGACTAGATGCACATACTTGTACTTGGCAAAGTGGTTCCTGGAAGAAACTGATGCCATCCCATATAGGATTTGGTATCTGTTTACATAATGGGCACTTTGAATTGGGACCAGAAGTCTGTTGAAAGCCAATGGAACAAAGCATTATCTACAATTACATGTTTCCCTGTGTTTTGTACCAGCTGAGCCTTTCAATTCATCTTTGAGTCAGGCCAATATAGAACACATTCCAAGCACAACCTCCTTCTGCTGATGAAGCAGAAAAGATGACTCCAGGAAGATCAAGACTCAAAGCAGCTGGGTCAGGTCAATACAACCCCATCAAGAGCTACATCTAAAGGTCATGTTAACAGATAGCTCTGATACATGCAGAAATACAATTCTGGCTTACTAGGACTTAACTTGGGTTTATTTTTCCTGATTCAGATCCTAACAGATTCCAGATACTACTTCAAGATAGTCACAGCATCTTCAGCTCAGTCTGAGGTGATGTATCACTGAGTGTCATAAGCATTTTGATTTATATCCACACTGTAAATTTATATATATTTATAAGATCATTTTGAGTCTGCTTTTCTTCCCCACTCTCAAAGCATACCCAATACAATTCCCAATTTTGAATTGATGCAGAATTAAAACCTAAAAACATGTAAGCAATGCCACAACACTCCAAATGAAGGTACAATTAATTTTCAGCTCCAACTCACCACTGAGCTACTGACAGCTTAAGCCAAGGAATATTACATTCAGAGCCACTCTTTGATGATGATAGCAAGATGACTGAGTATACTGGGAATCAAGCCAACTCTTCTCAAATTAATCTTTATCAAATATAACATTAAGAAAACTTATAAAAATTATGACTAAAATCTTATTCAGTTCAGTTATCTGACATATCAACTTATCACCATTTCCAGTGTTTATACTGCTTTACAGTACCATTTTGTGCAGTCTATGCCAAATCTAAATCAGGTTCTGCTTGAACAGCAGAATCCCTGAGAGCTGAAATGGATTGTATCTCCTATGACCACCAGGTTTTTAATCTGAAATGAAACATGATGCACACCAAGGCAACAGAGAGGAAGGGGGTCAAGAAACAGGTCTTCCTGCATCACTTCTTCTTACTCTTACTAGTTGGCTACATCTTTAAGGGAGGAATAAAAACATTTGGAGATTAAAAGCTATTAATGGGAAGAACAAAAGAGCTATTAGATAAAAATTGGGAGGAGGGAAGACTGGAATGGATGGGATGTTCTCATTTTCCCTTTGGAATATAACCTGAGTTATATGTCATTAGAAGACAAATGACCTTGGTTCATTAGAGTGGAGTTAAATTAATTTTATTGATAAGCCAATCAAGAAGAAGGTTTTCCATGTCTTTTATTCGCATACCTGCATAGAGGTTGAGCAGAGAGACTTCACCTAGAAGAGGTGAAGAGAATATCATTATGCAACAATATCACTTAATGACACAATAGCTGCTGATGCAAAGATTTATTTCTGCGGTGTTGCATTCAGAATAAGCATAGCATTAAAAATGACTCTTTCAAAAATCTGCTGCCATCGGCATCTGCTTATAATGGGAGAACCTCCTTTCATCTCGTATATCATCCTATTTGTTCCCTAGCACATAATCCTGCAGCAATCTAATAGACTGCCTTTTGCTGGTAATCACAGATTTCTTACAGAGGGGAACTAAGGGGATTGGCAAAAGGAAGGAGAGTACAGGACAGCCCAGTTGCAAAGCTTTAATTTAGCCTTATCTTCCACATGAACTGCACCTGAAATGATAGCCTCCTTCCTTGAACCCTCTTCCCACCCTTTCTTGAGGAAAAGCTGCTGATTATGCTTTACACGCTTCTCAGCATGAGTGGAGCTGTAATAATTTGCAATGAAAAATTATCCCCAGTTTGAGCCTTCTGGAATCCTTGCCCACCTCATTTTGTTGATTCTCATGCAGCCCCTCTCCTGCTTTCATTTTCAGTGGGGTGTAATCAGTTTTCAGCTCTTTAACCTTATTCTGAGTGATCTGTGTTTTTTTATTAACTATTTGCTATTCCACCCTAAAGCACTCAAAGGGAAGGAAACAGACACATTTTAATTAAATTGTGTTCCATATTCTCCCCTTTTCATTTGCATATGTACTTCCCTGGAAAAATAAATAAATAAATAAAAGAGAGAGAGAGAGAGAGAGATGGAACATAAATGTAAAAAGTGACAGAGACATCAATGAGTACCTGGGGTAAGCAGTTGAGTACTCTGGGCCCATTAGAAATATGCACTGAGCCAAAGGGCCACTGCTAATTTCCATCTTTTAGGTTTATTTAATTAACATAATGTTCATATCCTATTTCTGCCCTAGAAGACTGATGAATGCAAGACAATGACTAATGGCCATATTTTATTCATTAAAAAAAAAATTATTCTAAAACGTTATTCACCATCAAAGATTTCATGCTGCCCTTGATACAAATTACATGCATATATAGATAAAATGTATGTATGTGTGTGTATAGTCACACACACAGGAATATATATGTGTGTGTTGTTTGTGTGTGTGTGTGTGTGTGTGTGTGTATACACATATATTCACAAAGAATGTGGGAAATGTAATTAATTTGATCCCTTTTTTTCTTCAGTTGTTTCAAAGTGTTTCATATTTTTGTAAATTTACCATGTTTTTTCTCTAAGAAGAAATGGCATTGTGTGCTTTCTACAAAAATGCACAAGGATGCATAAAATTTAATGGGGAAAAATAGGCAAAATGTATAAATCATTTCTACTATCTTTATTATATATCTGCAACAAGACATTGTTTTAAAAGATAAATATGAAGCTATACATTCCCTCGTCATGAAAACAGCAAATTTTCATGTTTCTGTGGCATAGATTTACTTATTTTTGTTAATATTGTTAGTATGAAAACCTATACTTTAGGACTTTAGCATTCACTATATGTTAACACATTTAGGAAATAGTCTAATCTATGGCTTAACACAATATATAAATAAGACTATGGCAGCTATTAAGCATTTATTTATTAACGGTTCTCATACAAACAAGCCATTTTCTGAAATCATTGCATCTGAAACTAATTACTATGAATGTTGACAGCCAGACCAAATGATATGAGAAATCATAGCTAACTAAAAGAAGAAGCAAACATTCTAAATTGCACTCCATCTTCTTCCAGAAAGAAGGAGGAGAGGAAGATAAAAAGTAACGGTGACTTCTTGATTGCTTGTACTCCTTAAATCAGGTCTATAAGCAGACCAAATAGCAATTTTCATTTAAAAATAAGCCAGTTAAGAAAAATGTTTCAGAACTATATGCAATACCACCAACACTCGCTACTTGTAATGTTCTTATTCACTTGATTAATTGAAATAATGATAAATTCATAACAAAATAAACACCCTAAAATATTGCAAACAATCCACTGCATAACAATCACAGCTACAAAAATATTTGTGAATCACAAAACTGTTGAAAAAGTAATACAGAATACAAGTTTTCCTGAAGCCATCTGAAACTGGACATTGATATAATACATGCCTGTACTTCAGCACGCCATTTGCAATAGGAATTTGAATGCAACAGTTAAAAAACTGGTAGAAGGTTGATTCTGGGGGGAGAGATACATACGAAGAAATAATAAAAGCTACGTATTTATTAGCAAGAGAATAATCCCAATAAGCCAGAACACCAAAATGTAACATACACACAAACTGCAGCTTCCAAAAAAGTGTAAATGTATGTATGTATATGTATGTATGTATGTATGTATGTATGTATGTATGTATGTACAGATAGATAGATAGATAGATAGATAGATAGATAGATAGATAGATAGATAACTTCTTCTGCCAAAAATACTAATTCATTCTAGGGTTGCATCAGCAAAGCCATACAGTAGTTTCAAGGTCATGTGAAATGATAGTACTTGTTATGTATGCAGGTTTGAAGTCATTGGTTTACTTTGAACTGTTCTTGTAAAATGTTAGAAATGATTGGTTTAAAAAGTGCGGGAAAACCCTGCACTCTGATTGGTTGGCAACTGCAGCTGCTGGCTATAAGTAGCAGCCGCAGCCCAGCCAAAGTGGGTCCGTTCTGAGCTGTAGTCACTAATAAACAAAGAGCTTGAAGCACTCCGCGTCTGTCTCTTCATGCAAACTTAACACTGGCGACGAAGGTGGGATCTCCCTGAAGAAGAAGGCAATGCGGAACAGAAGGAGAGAGAGATGGCTGCGCTGAACACCCCCCCAGCCCCGTTCGATCCGATGGCAGAAGACTGGGAGTCGTATGCAGATCGTTTCCAAATGTATCGGGAAGGAAACGATCTGGCCGACATTTCCAAGCAGCGGAATAGGGCGGTCTTTCTCACACACTGCGGTCCGGCAGTTTTCAAGATGGTGAAGGCATTGGCGGGAGCTGCAGACGTGAAGGTAATGGACTGGCCTGACTTAGAAAAGTTGTTAAGAGCCCATTAGGCGCCACAAGTATCGTGCCTCATTAAGAGACATGAGTTTTACCATCAGGATCAAGGGGAAAGCGAAAACGTAAACGACTTCGTGGCAAGTTTAAGAGACATTGGGGGTGCATGCGAATTTAACAATTTAGAAGAGGCCATGCGCGATCGATTTGTTCTGGGCCTAAAAGACAAGGTGCTACAGAGCAAGTTATTACTAAAACCTAAGATCACGCTGAAGGAAGCAATAGAAGAGGCCTCTTCAGCAGAAGCCACCAAGTCCTCAGCAGCGGCCATGAAGAAAATCAACAAGGCCACAAGCCATCCTGATGTGGAAAAGTCCACAACGACTCATTGTGAGCAAATAGATTCTGAGTCAGACTGTAGTGAGGTGGAGGAAGGAATTTACAGACTCAGAATGGAGCAGAAAAAGAAAGACCTGGGAAGAAAGAGGCAAGATTTCTACTGCAGAGATTGTGGGGGGAGCCACCCCCGCACTGAATGCAAGTTTTTAGACACCATTTGCCTCCGTTGTGATAAAAGAGGACACCTAGCAAGAGTCTGCAAATCATCCAGAACTCCACCCATCAGAAGAAAGTTTGCTACAAGCAAAGACAAAGAATTCAAGCCTAACAATCTCAGTGAGAAAATGGGGCGCAGCACAGAAGCAAATGGGAAGAATGAAACTCATCAAACAGTGACCATTGGTCATTCATCACCTTTAAGAAGCAGAAAAGTGCATGTCAAGGTACTTATTGAAGGAAGGCCTTGTCAAATGGAAGTGGACTCAGGCTCATACCTATCTATGGTGTCATGGGACACTATTCACAGACTTCTTCCCAACATCCAGAAGATGCACTTCAAGAAGCAAGCATTGACTCTTAAAGACTACCAAGGGAACAAGATTCCAGTAGTTGGAACAAGAGAATTCAACGTGAAGTTCAAGGGCCACACCAAATGCCTACCACTGACCATCGTGGACAAGGACCAGCCAAGTCTGCTGGGCCTTGAGTGGTTCAACCCGCTGGGCATTGAGGTGACTGGCATCAATCACATGAGCAACACTGAGTGGGAAGAGGCCTTGAAGTCTGAGTTTCCAGAGGTCTTCAGCAACGGATTAGGCAAGTACTTGGGGACCCCTATCTCCTTTAACCTAGATCCCAAGGTACAACCAATCCGTTTAAAACCCAGAAGGGTCCCATTTGCCTTAAAGGAAAAAATTGATGCACAATTAGATAAACTAATAGCCCAAGGGGTTTTAGAGCCCACTGATCACTCCAGGTGGGAGACACCCATAGTCACACCAGTCAAGGCTGATAGGTCTGTGAGAATCTGCGGAGACTACAAGGGGACATTGAACCATACACTACAACAGAGCGCAAATCCAGTTCCAGTAGTGCATCATTTATTACACTCTCTTGGAGGGAGCACAGTTTTGCCAAGTTGGACCTGGCACAGGCATATCAACAATTAACAGTTGATGATGCCACTGCTGAAGCCCAAACCATTGTGACCCATAGAAGTGCTTTCAAATGCAAAAGATTGCAATTTGGAGTAAGCGTGGCACCAGGCATTTTCCAAAGCCTTATGGAAAGAATGTTACAAGGGTTGCCAGGGGTGGTGCCCTATTTTGATGATGTTTTAATTTCTGCTGAAAATGACACTCAATTACACGAGACTCAGGGAAGTCTTAACTAGATTCAAAAAAGTGGGGTTAAAAGTCAAAGAAGAAAAATGCACACTTAGAACATTTAAAGTAGAATTCTTGGGTTACATGATTGATAAACATGGCATCCACCCCACAGAGGCAAAGGTTCAGGCAATCAAAGAAGACCCCAGGCCAAAATGAAAAACAGATTTGCAAGCATTCTTGGGACTCATTAACTTTTATCATATGTTTCTACCTCAGAAGGCAACCATTGCAGAACCCCTACATAGGTTGCTGGACAAGAAATCTGTTTGGGTCTGGGGGAGGAAGGAACAAGCTGCATTTAACAATATCAAGAGACAAATCACGTCTGATGCTGTGCTGATACAGTTCTCTGAGAACTTTCCTGTTGTTCTGACCTGTGATGCCTCCCCTTTTGGAGTGGGGGAGGGGTATTGAGCCACATGCTTCCCAGTGGGAGGGGAGCTCCTATTGCATTTTACTCTCGCACCTTGACCAAAGCAGAGAGGAACTACAGCCAACTGGACAAGGAAGCCTTGGCAATTGTAGCAGCTGTCAAAAATTCCATGAGTATTTATATGGGAGAACTTTACTGTTGTCACAGATCACAAACCTCTTTTAGGCATTGTGGCAGGAGACAAACCAACGCCCACGATCCTGTCACCAAGAATGCTGAGATGGACTGAATTTCTTGCTGCTTATTCATACAAACTGATCCACAGACCTGGTAAGACATTGGGCATGCAGATGCTTTGAGTCGCGCCCCCACTTCCTTCACACATTGAGGACCTTGTTCCTGAAATTCACACCTTTTTTCTAGAAACTGTTGCCAAGCTTCCAGTACATGCTGCTCAAATTGCCAGAGAGACTGCCAAAGACACTTTATTGGCTCCTATTATAGGCTGGATTAAGAAAGGTTGGCCACTTCAAGATCTACCTCAACTGCCCAACCTTTTAAATCCAGGCAAACTGAATTATCTGTATTAAGAGGATGTATTTTGTGGGGTAACAGGGTGGTTATTCCTGCAAAACTACAAAAAGAGGTTTTGGAAATGTTACATGAGGGTCATCCGGGGATTGTCAGAATGAAGGGATTGGCCAGGAGTTATGTATGGTGGCCAGGTATTGACAAAATGGTTGAAAACTGGGTTGCATCTTGTCCCAACTGTCAGGTAGTCAGGCCTGCCCCACCTCTCATCCCCACACAGGAATGGGAATGTCCTAGGGGACCATGGTCCAGGATTCACATTGATTTTGCTGGCCCTAACAGAGGGCACACTTTCCTTATTATAGTAGATGCATATTCCAAATGGCTAGAGGTCATCCCTATGGCATCCACCACAACTGAAGCTGTCATCAAACAGCTTAAAAAGCTTTTTGTAACTCACGGGTTACCTGATGTGCTCGTTACTGACAATGGCCCTCAATTTACATCCAACCTTTTTGAATCATATCTAGCACAACAGGGTATTAGACATGCCCTGACAACCCCTGGGCATCCTTCGGCTAACGGCCGAGCTGAACGTATGGTACGCTTTACCAAGGAAAAACTTCAGCAGTTGGGTCCAGGGGATATCACTGAGAGAGTTGAAAAACTTCTCAGTGTCCAGCATATCACTCCCAACCCCTCAACTAATTTAACCCCAGCTGAATTGTTGATGGGTAGGAAACTCAGGTCTCCCCTTGATCGCCTTCATCCCACTTACGCACCCAACGCACCACTAGATTCCACTAGCAAAATTCACACATTCACTGTGGGTGATTCTGTTTATGCTAAGAACCTTATGGGTGAACCATTATGGATTCCTGCTGAGATAACCCAAATCACAGGGCCCAGGTCTTACAGGGTACAAACAGAGGATGGTGTCCTCTGGAGCAGGCACATTGATCAGTTAAGATCCAGATTACCTCAGGAGCATCACCTTTGCTCCTCTCCGGCTCCCATACCTACTGCCTCTTCTAGGGCAGAAGGGGAGGATCATGAGTGTAATCAGCAAGCAAGAATCAATCCCATGTGTAACGAGCTAACACAACAGGAACCATCCCAAAACCTGTCACAGTACCAACAACCATTTACACAAATGGAAGATTGCACATCACTACCTGATTTAGGTGCTGACATTGGGTTGGAGATGGATTGGGAGGAGAGACCAGGTTGTAGTAACCAAACAGGTTCTACCATTACTACAAGTCCTAGTAAGGAAATGTCAGAAGACACATTTCCTCCCTCACAAGGTGAGAACCTTAAAACATCTGAACCACGTAGGTCTCAACGTACACGTAGGAGCCCCACCTATTTAAAAGAATACATTAGATAGGCTGGGGTTTGAGTATGGACTGAACCTAGTGGGGAGGGTGTTATGTATGCAGGTTTGAAGTCATTGGTTTTAGTTTGAACTGTTCTTGTAAAATGTAAGAAATGATTGGTTTAAAAAGTGCGGGAAAACCCTGCACTCTGATTGGCTGGCAACTGCGGCTGCTGGGTATAAGTAGCAGCCGCAGCCCAGCCAAAGTGGGTCCGTTCTGAGCTGTAGTCACTAATAAACAAAGAGCTTGAAGCACTCCGCGTCTGTTTCTTCATGCAAACTTAACAGTACTGCTTTATACTGCACTGATGAGACCACACTTGGAACACTACATCCAATTCTGGTCACCACAATACAAAATATATATTTATACCCTAGAAAAAGTACAGAGAAAAGTAAGATGATAAGGGGTCTGTAATGAAATCGTACAATGAACAATTGAGGGAACTATGTATGTTTAAATGGCATGGGGTGATAAGATAGCAGTGTTCCAACATTTGGGAGGGCTGTCACAGAGAAGAAGGGATTGACTTATTCTCCAAAGCATCTGGAAGCAGAAGAAAAAGTAATGTATGGAAGATCATTAGAGGTCCAATCTAAAACTAAGGACAAATTTCCTGATTGTGAGAAGACTTAATCAGTGGAACAGCTTACCTCCAGAATTTGTGGGTGCTCCATCACTAGACATTTTCAAGAAGAGACTGAACAACCATTTGTCCCAAATGATATCATATCTCCTGCTTGAGCAGGGAATTGGATTTAGAGACTTCCAAGATCCCTTGGAAGCCTGTTACTCCATTCTCTCTCTTTCTCTCTGTGTATGTGTATGTGTGTGTGTGTGTCTACACACACACACACCTGGCCTGAATTTTTTTAAGAAACAGAGCATTGGAAAGGAGGACTATCTGGATGGGGAGAGGGAGGGAACACTAGCTATCAAGGGCCTTGGTGGTGCAGGCTGTTAAACGCCTAGCACTTAGTTCCAGCTGCCTGTAATTATTGCAGGCTCGAATCCCACCAGGACTCAAGGTTGACTCAGCCTTCCATCCTCTCGGGGTAGGTAAATTGAGGACCCAAGATTGTTGGGGGCAATAAGCTGACGTTGTAAAAATGCTGCTTAGTAATAAGCAGGCATATACAATGGAATGAAGGCTATTGCTGAATGCATTGGGTTGTATGCCCCCCAAAATTGTAAGCCGCCCTGAGTCTTCGGAGAAGGGCGGGATATAAATATGAATAATAATATTTAACTCTCTTGGCATTTGTGACTAAAATTACAATGAAAAGCAGAAATAAAATAATGCTTAGGCCTACATATATATGAACTTATTTTTTCCCAATATCAGGAAGCCTGGTTTTTTCAATCACAATATTTTTTTCCATCAGAACTTTATTGTCAAGAATGCATGCTAGTTATAACATAGAATTAATTACAATGCATTTTTAAAATTGTATCATAGGAACACCTCATGAATCATGTGATTTGAAATGGCTGAATTAAAGTCAATGCTGGAAAAAGGAAATAAATAAAATAACATAAATCTAGGTCAGGGCTGTCAAACTTGTGGCCCGCGTCATGCTTTAGGCACACCCATGCCCAGTTTAGTGAAGGGGAAAAAGCTCATGATACATCACGTGATGATGCCGTGATAACACAAATTTGATACCCCTGATCTAGGCTAGCAAGACTGTTGATGAATCAGGGAGAGAAATAAGGAAGCAATTTACAAAGTCACCATGCACAAAAGTTTTAATGAAAAGTTGAGTGTGAAAACAGTCCAAAAAATTCTCAAGATACTCAAATGGCTGACAAATATCTGATTTATCTGATTTTACAACCATGCCTGCCAGACAGAGAACATGATGGCAAAAATGGGATGTGTCCCCCTTTTCCCAGATGTCTATTAACTCTACTTAGGTGCAACTCTGCTTTCAAATGTCTCTGGACTTGTGCAATCTTCCATTCTTCTTAATTTTAGAATGCTTAACTTTTTTGGTGCAATATACAGTCCTTTATTGTAAAAATAAAAAGTTTTCAAGCCTGCCATAGTTACTTTCTGCTTCAGTGCCTACAAACACCACTTGGCTTTCATGCATTGTTGCCTTTGCTATACTGGTAATTAATGCTGTTAGTTTTATAATTAAAAAAAATCTAAAAGTTTATTTTTTTTCTTTTTGCCTTTATACATAGGGTGAGAACACTACAAGTAAAAATTAATTAAAATAAGATGAATTGCCTTCAGTTGCACAGAATGGAAAGGAGGACAAAAATGATGTGGATTAGGGGAGAGACATCAGATGCTATGTAATGAAACAAAACGATATGGTTTGGAGAGATATTTTCTTTGCTTCTTTTGGAGTGGGTTTACTGGAATCTAAAAAAAAATTGCGGGGAGAGAAAGGGAGAAGTAGTGGCACAGGAATTGAAAGTTGCTATTTTCTGATCAGGCAGAGCATTAAATAAAATATCTTTGTTTCTTAAATGTCATTCCATCTTGTTTTCCTTTCTTTAATGATGAACACTAATTGGCTTTGACATGAGACATTTTATTATTAACTGGATCCAATATTTGGGCTTTTTTTTCTACTGAAGCTGTGGGGAAAATGGAATATGGCTTAAAAGAAAGCACAGTTTCTAAAGCATTTATACATTACAGGGGATCAGAAGGAGCCACTTCTTGGCTTTAATAAGTGTTTCAGATGACACTTATTACCACTTAAATCTCCATACTTATTCAAACCATTTTGTACTTGAAACTGAGCTAGGTAAAAAGATTTGATGCTGGGAAAAAATGCATAGCAGTACAAACAGGCAAGCAGTTCCAGAACAGAAAATGGTAAATACAAGTTAGAATTTAATCAGCACCATTAAAACATCAAGATTTTTGCAACTAATGGTTCAAACATCCAGCTGTAAACCAGGAATGAGTTCTAATCCTGGTTTAGGCACAAAGCTAACTGGGTGATTTTAGGGCAGCCATTCTCTTTCAGCTCTAGGAAGAAGGAAACAAATAACAAATCACTTCTGAAAATTTTCGCTAAGGAGACTAGTGCTAAGGCATTAGCCTAGACAGTTGCCTGGAGTCAAAAATGAACCTGAATGTGAAAAAGAAAAAAAAAAGAATTAAACTATTAAGCTTTTACACAATCCTTTCTATTTAAGGAATACACAAGAAATTACAATGCTATGCAAAGTGTTTCAATTGCTTCTATTGACAGACCCTGAAGAATTTATTTCCTGCTGCCAGTACAACTGGCTATCAAACTGCATGCTTCTGGAATATAATATTGATAAAGATATTTATTTATACCCTCTACTTTACAGCTCAGATTTTCCAATAATACTGGATTGATCCAAATGCTGACTCTTGTTTAAATTTCTACTAGTGTTTGGAAAAACAAAACTGAAAGCTTGTAGTAACTTTTTGAGGTAATCCTATTAATCAAGAGTGAAATAAATGTCAATGCTATTTGGTTGCTGATAAAACTTACTATTGGCAATACGAGAAATAAGTTTCATGTAACTAGGAAGATGTTTAAGATTGGGTTTTAAGAAATAAAGACTTCCAGTAGAAGCACAAGAAATCTGAAGTGAACCTATCAAGCATTCACTGCAGTTAAGATTAGAATGTGATTCCATTGTCATTAATTTTAAATGAAATAATTCCAGCAGGCGCTGTGGAAGGAGTCCAACCAGGGTCTGGGTGTTAATATAATACTGTGAAAGAAGTAAATTTCTTTTATTTTTGAAGATTTAAAATGGTTTTTTAGGCACAATATGTTTCCTTTCATGTGCCAGATATAAGGAAACATATTGTGTCTGAAAAAAACCATTTTAAATCTTCAAAAAGTATCTGTTAAATTCCTTTTATTTTATTTATTTATTTATTTTTATTTATTTATTTTGTCAAGCGATTGTAAGATAACAGGTATAACATAGTTATGAATACATGAAATGGATACATATAAGAAAAATAAAAAGAAACAATAGGGTAGGGACAGTAGGCATGTTGGTGCGCTTATGCACCAATGTGTCTTACACCACACACACAAACACACATCAATGTTCTTTCCTAATGTTTTGTGCAGCTTTCCATTTTTATTGTTTTCCAATAAGCTTCATGTATTAGTGATGAAATAAATCATTCTTATTAAAGTGCCCAGATTCAAAGAAAGAATTCCATTTCCCACAATTGAAAGGGCCATTAAGAGACAGAAAATAGGAGCTCAGGATTGGGGAAAAGCTCCTATGTAAACACTGAGCCATAGTGATTGTTCAACAACAGAACTTTAAAGCATTAATATTAAATCTTGAAAGCATCTTGACCATAGATATGCAAGGCTTGCCAAAGAGCTATTTATGAAAAAATGAAAAAAGAAGAAAAAAGAAGAACTACACAAGAAAGCAATGGAAGGAAAAAAAAGATAAGAGCCGAACATATTGTTCTTGACTGTTTAGATTCTATCTGTTATCAATATTGTATTTGAGCACATATTTTGAGCCTGGTGTCACCTGCATTTTTATGTTGGTGCAACACTACTGAAATATATAGTACTACTGATTTACAATAAAGTCAGGAAAAGAAGGAGCAGGTTTTGCCTGAGGCACATAGCTCATTCTACAATCTGACTTTGCACAGCAGAGATGATCAAAGAGAAATGTCTGGAAAAGAGGATAAAAAGGGAATGATGTTCACCTACTATCTGTATAGGAAAGAGGGAAAGGATTCTGTAATGTGATGAGGCTACGCCAAATCTTTCTGAGAGAGTTTTCAATGCAACATTATCAGCAGCACTAAGAAATAAATTTAGACAGTGTTTCCAAATGGGAAGGAAGGCTTCTTAAGGATTTTGTCAGAATGTTCCATGGTAAAATTAAGACCCATGACTCATTCTCAGCAACATGGGAAAAAGTGAGTCAAAACATTAGTTCAATTAGTTCACTATTGTCTAATCCAGAGCTGTATGAGCCATGGTGGTTAGAGTGCAATACTGCAGACTACTTCTGCTATTTGCCAGCTGCCTGCAATTTGGCAGTTCAAATCTCACCAGGCTCAAGGTTGACTCAGCCTTCCATTCTTCCAAGGTGGGTAAAATGAGGACCCATATTGTTGGGGCAATATGCTGACTCTGTAAACAGCTTAGAGAGGGCTGTAAAGCACTGTAAAGTGATATATAAGTCTAAATGCTATTGCTATCATATGACCTGAAGCTCCAGTAGTTCCTCAAAGTCTTGTTTGTACTACCCAGAACTTGCTACCAAGTTACATCTTTCAATGTTTTTAGAAGGAATAAATTATTCAATGCATCCATGGACAGTAATTACATTCATTATTGAGCCGCCCCGAGTCCTTTCGGAGAGGGGGCGGCATATAAGTCGAATTAATAAATAAATAAATTATTTGTAATGTTACTTAAATACAAATCAAATTAAGTTTTTGTTTTGGTCAGCTCCTGCTTTTTGGAGTTTAGCTCTTGGATATTACCAAATAGCCAGCATCTGAAGCTTTTCACCTCTGGCCTCTGATTGGTAGCTGCTTCCCAGGTTTTTTTTTTAAAGATGACTGCCTTCTGACATGACTCATTCTGTCATGTCAGAATGAGCCAGGGATATTTCACATGGAATGACTAGTCAACCTGTGATGACCCGGGGCGCGGCACAAAGGCAATACAGTCAGATAATCAGTAGGAGTCCCTTTATTAGCTCCAACTTGTCCTGGTTACCTTCTGAGATGCCCCCAATGTCCTGGTTACCTTCTGAGATGGAGAAAAACTCTCCCAGGAACAGCCTTTGGTTGCAGAGATTCAAGTCCAAAACATTGTCAGCAAAAACTGTAATTATAAGTCCAATAAAGGCAAGATGAGGTAATTAGTCCAGCAGGGGAAGAGAAGGAATTCCAGACATGAAGGAATGGCAGTAATTCAACCCAGTTGGGAGGATGCCAGGAATGCAGAAAACCAAAGTCAACAAAGATAAACTCACATTTGTTCCCAGTAGATGTTACACTCAGCTTGCATCTCTTTTAAACTCTCTTCCCATGGGTCCCTAATGAAGGGAATCAAGGCCCTTTCCTCCCCATAAGCCAGGCAACCCACATTGGTCTCTTCTCCGTTCCTCCCTGTGTGCCCTTGGATGAAGAAGGGATGGGCCTGGGTCTTCCTCTGAACTCCCTTTCCCTTGTTCTAACTCTTCCCTGCTCTGCCCAGCCAGACTTTGCCCTTCCCCAGTTTCCTCCACAGCCAACGATGCCACACTCCCACTCCCTGTCAGCTGTTTGCCTTCCTCCTCAGTTTCAGACTCTGACAGGGGCATGACACAACCATTAAGCATTTTCACATAAGCTTTCCGATGTACTCTACTCTCCCTTTCTCCACACAGCATTTTAAACACAGATTATTCCATGTACTTTTCCCTCTGGAGTAAAATAGTTACACTAGAGTTAGTCCTTAGTATTCATCTTGCTGAAAAGACTACTTATTTATTTCCCTCCACAGTTTGGTTTCTAATTGCATCAAACCCTCCAACAACCTGTGGGACTTACTGCGGTAACAGCGGAGAAGGAATTAGTGATTGAAACTGTTAAGTTTGCATGAAGAGACAGACGCGGAGTGCTTCTAGCTCTTTGTTTATTGGTGACTACAGCTCAGAACGGACCCACTTTGGCTGGGCTGCGGCTGCTACTTATAGCCAGCAGCCGCAGTTGCCAGCCAATCAGAGTGCAGGGTTTTCCCGCACTTTTTAAATCAATCATTTCTAACATTTTACAAGAACAGTTCAAACTAAACCAATGACTTCAAACCTGCATACATAACACAAACCAACTAGCGTTACAAACAACTATTGGGATCAGAAAAATCCAGCTGGTTCTTTTTTTGCTTCTTACACTGGCTTCAGTAATAAAGATTCTGCCGATGGATCATAGCTGGCAGTTTTGCTGCTGATGCATGAAGCAAAACAGTCTTCGGCTCATTCTCCTTAGCTGTGTCAGCTCCTGTAGGTCTAAGTGTACAAAACTGTGACTTGAAGCAGCATATACTTTGTCCAAATCCTGACTCAGTTTCTTTTGCTTGTTCTACCTGATAAAATGGCCTACCAAACTAATGATTCCTGCTCTTTGCAATCAGCTCAAAGACATTCCCTCACCTCTACCAGTTGCAGCCCCTACTAGGAGGATAATGTTAAGTGACTACAAGAAATTCATTTAATTCTTAAATGAATCTTATTTTTTAAAAAAGCACTGTGTTGGCTGTCTGTTTTTTTCTTAAGTTATAGGCTTATAACTAATGGCATAACAGACAAGCCACAATATAAGGTTTACAAAATGCAATACCTGGTTTTCTAGATCATGCTAGGCTTAGGAAAATGGATAAACTAAATGCGGTATTATAAAATACAGTGGAACCTCCAGTCACAACCGTAATCCATTCCAGGTCTTCAGTTGCAACCTGATTTGGTCGTGACCAGAAGCAAGACTTTGTGTGCATGCGCCTACCAAAAAAAAGGTGTGGAAGGAGAAATTGCCGTGGTAGGGAAAATCTTCACGTCTGTGTTTGATTGCCACCCGAGGGTGTGTTCACAACCAGAGTCAAACATTTAGTGGATTTTTTGGTTGGCACCTGATTTGGTTGTGGTCAGAAGCATTCATGACCCAAGGTTCTACTGTAGATACATACACACACATATACCCACACACCACTAGACATTTAATACATATTACTGTAGCAGCAATAACAAAACATTAGGCTCCAAATAACAAGAACTTTTGTTTCCTTTAGTTAGAGTTGTCAAAAAAAAAACAGCACTTCTCTTTGAATAATGAATGGCATTACAGCAAACATGGGCTTTTGCCTACATAACACAAATTATCTATTGTGAATATCAGATGCAGCTGCACAAGCATTGAACTTGAATTTCCAGTGCTTCTAAAAGCAAGCCACAGGGTCCCTCTGCTTAGAAGACCTCCAAAGAGAAAAATAGATCACAAGATGTATCCTGAGCAAGAAAACACCGTGAATTTTGAAATTGTTTTTTTCTGATCAGTTCCATTCAATGCTACAATGGTTTGAATCAATCCACTTAGTCCTTGCTATTTAAATATGAAGAAATGACACAATCTTTAAAGATGAGTATTATTTCTCTACAGTAGCAGACTGGATTATAGTTGTTAAATGTCCTCTTCTAGTTACCCTCAACAGATTGACTTGTAAATGAATTTTAACCAGAGTCAATAAAATATATTAGACAGGAACTATAAACAAGTATAACATGGAAAGGGTGATAAAATGGTACTGACTTGGAAAAGCCAGATTCCTCTGTGAGCTAGCAGTTTTCCAGTTCTATTCTATTCTCATTCACTTCTATTTTTTCCAAGATCTATGGGTTTTTACAGGTAAATAAGAACAGGTGTATATTAATATGCATGCATCATGGAAGTAATTATCAGACACTGACTACAATGTTAGTGAAAAAGCAGCCATTTTCCCTTTAAATATTCCCAGTCACTTCTCTAAAAAGAGACAGGTGTGTATGTGTAACTCCTTTTTAAAGCAGAAAATGGCCATGGAATGAAAACAATATCACAAACATTTGTATAGAACATCAACAGTAGAGCTCATTTAATTTCTCCTTTAATTTGGCATCTATTTTAAAATGTGTGGGTTTTTTTATTAACAGGCAATTCTGCTTGTTTTGCATCTTGAGACTATTATCTATACATAAGTGCAGCATCTTCAGAACAGCTTTTGCAGAGGAACATTGGTAGAAAAGTATGTTTGCATTGGCTGCTTATAAGTGTTACATTGGATTAATGTTGGACTAAGATGGGTACTAGACTGAATTACCAATGGTCTTTTTATTAAGTCTTGTAGAGTGTTTCTGTCTACTAAGGTTGTTGCAGTTGTCTGCTGAGACTTCATATTTTTAAAAAATTAAACACAACACAAGAGTGTATAGAGAGGATTAAGTCAGTAGGGTTTTTTATAATAAACTATGGGTTATTTTAATCTGTTTGCTGAATAAAGCACATAGTGGCTAGGGTGGGTAGTCCTGATCTATTTACAAACCAGCATTAATTGTGAAAGCCCTCCATCTTTGTATATTCTAATATGTGAAAATACATTAATGCCTAATAATTCTCATATATTTTTGTTTTACTCAAATAAATGAATTGTTCAGAAAAGACAGTTCATTATGATGGTGTAAAGCATGCCCAACATTCATATAAATCATGAAGCAATGTTCAAGTTTCACAGTTTTAAAACATAGTTTGTTAGAACAATATTCTGCCAAACAGAACAGAACTTAATGCTTATGAAGCATGCCTTTTTTCTGGAAATCAGTGCAGGGATTTTAAGGTACATAATCACAGAAGCTGCTGCTTCAGAAAACTTCCAACTTTTCCAAAGTTCCCATTAATGGTTTGCCAGAAAAAGTGACTAAGTTTCTCATAAGCCCTCTGTCCAATTTTCTGGGTTTTTTTTTCTGATGGTACAAAATAATACACTAACACAGACATACATGCAACTACCAGTTGGGCCAAAATGGGACCCAAGGGTAGAGTTAAAGCTATTTCTGTCTGTTACAAGGCTAAAAACATGATTAGGTACACACATTCCTATAGTACCTTCAGTTAAAAAGGTAATTAACCATGGAACTATTTGTGGAAAGTGAAAAATTATCTAAGCAAAACAACTAGAAAATCATGTATTGTGGAAGGAAAAGAAGATAGAATGAAATGGAAACAGAGCATGAATGGAAAATTGTATTTTATTCAGTCCATTTTAAACACAGTTGTTTCAGGTTATCTTCTTGAATAGACAACTTTTTCCCCTTTTTTTACTGAGAACAATGCAGTAACGGATACATCAATGCATCTCTAGGGCTCTGTCCTTGATCCTGTGCTAATCTATATCTAGTGGAAGAAATGGAAGAGATGCTTATTAAATTGGCAGAAAAATGGTTTTCAGTCACAAAACGCCATATACATTTTAAAATAAATAAGAAACAAACATCTAGTACAGTTTGTATAATCCAATTTTTCCTCTTTTGGAAGTGCCAGCCCTGTGTCATCACAAGCAAGTTACCCAACAACCCATAGTGTTTTGGGGCCTTTAGAGCTTTCTAAAATATTTTAAGCAAAATTAAAGTCCCCACAAGCTTCTGATATTGGCAGAAAAAGTGGACATACAAACAAGAGATGGTGCTATTCTCAGTATTTCTTTTGTCACTGTTATTGTTGCTGAGAGAGCAGCTAAAGAATGCATGCGTCAGATCTCAGGGGTAAGACAGAGAACTATAAGAAAGAGTAACATAAAGTAAAAGGTGAATTGCCCTCCCCCAAAAGTCAGCCTGGAGGACAGGGAGAATCGAGGCCTCCACAGATGAGTGCTTTTAATTAGGAAAAGGGCTGAACGGCAAGGAGCTTATGCTAATGAGCATATTTTAATCAGCTTATTTTGAAAAAAGCAGCATTTTGTAACAGTCAAAACAGGTCTGGAAAATGGTAATTATCAGTAATGAGTTAACAGGGAGGGGTGCTTCGGTGTGCCGAAATTAAGGACTGTTCCTGCCTGACAGCTGCATATACAGGGCAGAGCAGCTACTAGGCAAGAAAGAAAGCTTCAGCCAATATGCTGGCAATTCACTGCTAGCCATAGCCAATAAGAGTTCACTTTTCCTAGGCATTATCAATGTTCCTTTGATTTTTCTATCTTTGTTCCATCTCTCTGCCTCTGTCTGCTGTATCCAGGACTCAAACCAGCTTGGGTTGTGGATAAATAAAATACAGTTGTCAAGTATTGACCCTAGAGAAGACATCGTTGAACTCTGGTAGCTGACATCCTTGGTTACTGTTGTTGTTATTGAAAACATGATTATTCCACTCAGCAAAATGACTGAAAATAATTAGGTAATTTCTATCTTTAGGATTAAATTGAAATGAAGTGAAGCTCAAAGGAAGAAATTTGTTTGTTTATTGGGGCAGGCATGTATTCCCTACTGAGGACTTCACTTTGTTTTTAAATTTTAGACTCACCTTGTTTTTATAGATCTTCTGAATACCACACAAGGGCCCATCTGGTGACACTGACAGAGAAGATATTTACCTATTTTTATTTTCTAGGTTTGGGAGAATATTCAAAGAACAATGATATAGTTATATAATTTAAACATCAAGGGAACTTTCCATTATTTTTATTTATTTACTAAGATAGCTTATAAAAATTGTGGTAGCCTGGAGAAGGGAGAAATACATTGAAGAGATATGAACTAAGGGTAGTTTAACCTCTCTGACATCATCATTCTGCATAGATGCCATAATCAGCGCTCCATCTTTCTACCTTTATTGTGAGCCAGTTGCTAAAAAGGAAATAGGATTTCAAAGCATTGGCATGTGTTGACATAACTGAATGTAGCAAATGCCACTTTGTACAGTTCCTGATTTGCTGAAAAACAACAATACAACCCTGTGCCAAGTGTACAGTGCCATCTGTTCCTATAAGAGCTGCCATCGTTTTTTTTTTGGTGCAATGTTCAATAATCTTTTTTTGCTAAATACTTAACAAGATAAAAATGAAATATGTTTTAATGTGCTGTTTGATTATTGGTATGAAGTAAGTAAACAAAAGTAAGTTCACTAGACCCTCTAAGTGAAGGCTGAGTATTTTAGTTTAGAGATTAAAATAATCTAATGCTGTGTTTTAAGCCATGTTATTTGGTTTAAGAACTATCCTAATATTCCTTCCATGTATTCTTCTGGGAGTTGATTTTAGTATATATCCTACTCTCATCAGACTTAGCAATGGAAGGCATGCTTGGATCAAACAAAATCTAGGCAGACTTGGCTTTCTACAAAATCTATCAAAAGTTGCTTAATGAAGATATATAATGGAAAATTGCCCATGGACAGCAATTATAAACTTATATATATAAAACTTTACAATAATATGATGTTAGAGAATATGGGTTTAGGATTAAAAGCAGATTAATTTAATGGATAGGCCTGATAAAATTATTGGACCACTTCACATTTAGGCCTGATGAAGATTCTAAATCTTGGCTTCAGAATAATCCTTCTTAAATTCAAGTACCAGCAGTAATCCAGCAAAATCTTGCTTACTGGATAGAGACCATCTTATTATTTTCCCTTGTATCCTGTTATTCTGATATTCTTTAAGGCTTGACAGCAGATTTTCATTTTTTTAAAAAAAGAGAATTTAGCTTTTTATCTGAGAAAAAGTTGTATTGGCAAAGCTAAATTTATGGACTTCTAAGCATGCTAGAGGTTGTTATTGGTATATACATGACATTAAAACTACAAGGATTTGTATTACCTAATGTAATTGGTCTGTATAAGCATCAGAATGGTGGCATGTCTTTTTTTATTGTTATGTATTCTGAAGGAATGAAAATGGTCTGTTATTCATTCTTTAGCCAAATTTTAAATTTTGTCCTTTAAACTAGCCAGTAAAAATGTCATATAATCCACCATTTCCCTGCCCCAGCAATCATAACTCTGAAAACATGTAATAATTCCAATATGGTAGATGGGTTGAAAAATACTTGCAGTTATATTTGTTGAAAAGAACAAATATCTCATGCATATTTAATCATCAGCATCTCTGAAAATATAATTTAATGGATGATATTGGGCTTTGCAGAAGAAAGGATAGAAGGAGTCTGACACCTCAGATAGAACACAGAAAAACTTGATAAAAGTAATCTTTGGGAAGGCAATGGATTTGAGAATAGCCCCACATCTTAAAGAAATATAGAAAACATAATTAATAAGAAACAGCATGAATCTTATTAGGGAAGAAATATTGTTAGTCTTCCTCATCCTCTGTTGAAAATACCAATTAATACATGGCAATTAAGAGCCAGTATCACTTGGTACCTGCCAATCTTCACTACTTTACAGGAGCCTGGTCCCTGTGGCTGATGGTCCCTTATTTATTGTCAGTACTGTCATCTGTCCTCTTTATGTGTTGAAGTTATAGTGTTCCATTAATTTATTTTTGTAAGGGGTTCTGTAGATTGGTGCCAGAAGATTAGGGTAAACAATGGTAGCAATCTAATGGTGAAGAAGAGATATTTAATAAAAATTAAAATTAGATTCTATATGCCATTTCTTAGAAATTCAGTTTGGCTTGCCTTAGGTTCAATATTTTACTAATTTAAAATCATCCTTTGAATGCAGAGAAATTTCTCTGAAAGTAAAACATAAAAAACAGAAGCAGAAATCTTTTATAATATCAAGCCTCTATAATTTTTGAGAATGGCTTGAATTCTTACAGCATATGTTAGTGCTGCTCTGGACCTTGTACTGATTTAATTGAAGAAAAAATGTAGCATTTTATCCTAGCATAGCCTAGATCAGGGGTCTTCAAACTTGACAGCTTTAAGACTTGTGAACTTCAACTCCCAGAATTCTTCCTCCATTCATGTTAGCTCAGGAATTCTGGGAGTTGAAGTCCACAAGTCTTAAACTTGCCAAGGTTGAAGACCTTTGGCCTAGATAATTTTAATAAATTCAAAAAAAAATTTCAAGGTAAAGAAACTTTTGAGAAATGACAAGACACATTTCAGTTTGGTATGTCACTTTATTATTCACCCCCACACCTTTTTTTTAAAGACAGAAGAATGGTAGAACAAATTTTGCTTCCCCTCCTAGACATGCAGGGACACTGCAGGTGATCACCTCAGTGGAACTCTACTTAGACTTATGGCTTCAAACTAATTCCTACCATGATTTTATTCTTCAACTATTTTCTGCTTTATTTCCCATTCTGTTTCCTGAGCATTTGTGTGAGCTTCAGACCAAGGGGTTCACTCACTGCCTGAAAGGTACTGTGGCCTTTGTCTCTACAGGGAACAACTCATATCATCTGTCATAATAAATTTGGGCATGGAGAGTAAACAGTCTCTATAGAGCTCTGCAGCTGGGCTCTCACTTCATCTACAAACTGTCATTGTTTGAGGCAGTTGTGGAAATTCAGTCAGCACAGCCTCATTATCTATCTACTTCTCCCTTTTAGCCAGCATAAAATACTGGTTCTATATTTGTCAAAAAAGCAGCCCACCATTCTAACTTTAATTTCACATTCTATTCTTATTTTTCTAAAGGGGTTGGTCATAGCTGTAAACAGTTTAAACAGGATAATGTTCATTAAATATTGATTCAAATCAGTGGTGGGATTCAAAAATTTTTGCTACCGGTTCTGTGGGAATGGCTTGGTGGGCGTGCCAGGGGAAGGACACAGTAAAATCTCCAGTCAGAGGTAGTATTTGCCAGTTCTCCGAACTACTCAAAATTTCCACTACTGGTTCTCCAGAACTGGTCAGAACCTGCTGAATACTACCTCTGATTCAAATCTACATTTTATTATTTGCTTAGTGTGCAAAACAGACAACACAATTTTTATTCCTAGAATTCTCACTAAATGACAAATGACCAAACTCTAGTTATTCTACTTTGGACACACTACGCAAAGATCTAGCTCTCTAGAAAAGGCTCTAATGCTGAGATATGTGAAGGAAAAAGAAGACAACCAGTAGCAAGATAGATTGATTCACTTAGAACAGCAATAATTTCAACCCTGAAAAACCTGAAAGACCAGGTTAGTATAGACTGTAATAGATAAAATCTATTTGTGTGGTCACTAAGAGTCAGCACCAGCTCAATGGCACATAGTCAATGATTATTAAATACCATAGTACAGCAATGAAATTATTGAGTCAGATAAGTATGTATCTTCCAGAGGTCTTTGACTCCAATAATCACTTATTTCAAAGAGGTATAGATAGCTCCAGATTAAAAAATGTCATACTATGCCATAGTTCCAATATAATTTCAGCAAGTTAAAATGCAAGCCATCCAAAGCATACTCACTTACAAATTGTCCAAATTGTCCAAAACTATCATAAACCAACCATGCTTACTTGATTACATGCACACATCATGTATATTCCCATGGTAAAGTTCAAAACTATCAATTAAATACAACAACTTGAAAACTGTCTATAATTACAGTGAGCAAGGAAATGGCACTTTCAAAGCCACAATTCTAGAAACAATCTCAGAGTAATAGCAGGGCTTTCCCCCCAATTCTTTCTTCTTCACAGGATCAAGGTAAGTGGTTTTTTAAAATCATCACTTGTGAAAGTGGTTAAGCTTGCCCCATTAAATGTTTGCCCATTCAGTGATAGCCCTGATGCTGTATAACAGGGGATTCTATGTAAGTCAATACAAAATTACATCATAGTCTCAGTATGTACACTGAGTAATGTGAAAGCTCTTGTTTCTGAATTACGACCACTCCCCAAGGAAAATGTGACAATAGGGAGCAGGCATAGTAGATTCGTATGTACAATATTCATGTTTATCATCTCTTATGCCTTTGTATAATTCTCATTCTTAACAGTCAAGGCTGCAATGGAAATTTCTAGTGCATCTTGGCAGGCTTGAAAAGTGATTAGTTAATGGATGAAGCTATTTATCCATTTAGTAAAGGGTTGGGGACATTGAAAATATTCACCTTAGCACACAAATCTTCACAGCTCATGAAATGTCAAGGGATAGGTAGATAATAATTCATTTGCCCAATGCCATGGCAAGGGATGGCCTCTGGCTTTTCTTGAAAGGTAAAGGAAAGGTAATCACTTTTTCTTCCCATCAGTCTTTAATTGGGTTTTTTTTCTTCCCTGGAAGAAGCAGATTTTTTGAGACTTTTCTTCTTTTGGAGTGGGATATTCACTACTGAGAATTCAGTAACTTGAATTGATGAACTACTAATGCTTCAGAACTAAAAGAAACTGTAGCCGAACCAAAATGGAAGAGTATTCATGTGCTTAATAAATGTAGTCATGGATGACTAACAGAGAATGGAATCAAGTATGTTACTGGTACACTTCTTGTATGAGAGTATATTGCAGCTGGACATTTATTGCAGCATTTCCAACATAATTTGCACATTAAATGTTCAATAAAACCGTTGCTATATATGATGGAGTTACTGGCACAATGTAGACCTTTTACTGTTAGATTGATATAAAGCCACTCCATGAGAGAGAAAGAGGGCCATTCTATAATATAAACAGGAAAAACAAACTGTGGGTTTTACAATGCTGTAGTCAAAATGTGTACAAAGGAAAGGAAGTAGGAAAGGAAATTCAATCATTACAAAATTGTGGGTAGTTTATAACCTTAAGAATTACCTGTAATCAAAGTATCTCAGGTAATCAGTAAAATTACATTTTTTTTAGAAATGAAAAGTATTTTCAGGAAGAGAGTGCATTACCCCACAAAAGTCTCTATTATAGACATAATGAGGAAATTATGTTTAGGAATGGCTGCTTGCATCTTGGAATTAAAATATAGTTTAATAATATTATAATATAAAGCATGTTCCATGCAGAGCTGGTATTCAGCAGGTTCTGACCAGTTCTGGAGAACCAGTAATGGAAATTTCGAATAGTTCAGAGAACTGGCAAATACCACCTCTAACTAGAGATTTTACAGTATCCTTCTCCTGCCATGCCCACCAAACCACGCGCACAGAACTGGTAGTAAAAAAATTTGAATCCCACCACTGGTTCCATGATACTTTCTCTTCTGGTGAGGACAACAGCACTTGGAAGCATTCATTTTGATTAATCACAGTTTAATCTAACAGATTGTGGCTAATCTTAATTATGGTTGTCTTGAGGCAAACTCAGTGCAAACCATGCTTTATGATTGTGTTCAACAGTTTATGGTTACAACTACTATTATGCCCAAATCTCAAATTCTGACTAAAATCTGGACAATAAAAAATAGATATGAACGTAGTTCTTTTCATTTTAGCTAGGTTGGAGTAATGAGCAATAAACACATACAATAAATACTTAGGAGGACATTAACAGTGATAAAATTAATAATCATGATGATTCTTAAAGTTATCAGATGCTAAATGTATTTGTTACTGTATATTATCTGAATCCTTAGAATTGCATATAGGTAGATTAATATCTTTATTCAAAACTCATAGAAAGGGGCTAGGAGAGAAATACTTATTATAAAGATCTCTCTCTCTCTCTCTCTCTCTCTCCTCCTCCTCCTTCCTCCCTCCATCATCTCTATCTCTATCCCTATCCATCCGTCTGTCATCCATCTATCCACTCATATTTATATCCACCCTATCTTACAAAACATGATCCTGGAGAGCATGAAATAAAAACATATAAACAGCAATATAAAATCAATGAACAATTAACAATGTTAATATTATTATAAACCAAAGAGATAGCAACAGATAATAATAATAATGGACCCATCTCAGCGAAATTATTTCATAAAACAGAAGCACACTAAATCCTGAATGTTTTTACATCTATGCACAGAGTTAGCATTAAGTTTCCCTATGCTGCTTCTGTCTTTATTTGCGGCAAACTATTATCTAAAATTATAAAAGTTTCTATATCCCTTGCAGTACAGACTTTATAGATTAAGGATTTAACCCATTATCTATTTTTAGGCCTCAAAACAGAATTGCTAGATATAGATATAAAAAGCAATTTGCTTATAGATTTCTGTTTCAGATTCAGTCTTATATAGAAAACCAAGAGTCTATGGGTGGCTAATGATTACAACCAAAAAAAGTCTATAACTACTAAACCTAGATCAGATGCAATAAAAATGCCTATTTATTTATTTTATTTATTTTATTAGACTTGTATGCTGCCCTCTTTCCCTAAGGACTCAGGGCAGCGAACAATAAAAAATTCAATACAAATTACAGTAAAAAGTCATTAAACAAACACAAGCCTAATCAGTGATTATAAAATTTAAAAATTAAAACAAAGACTAAAAATCAACCCATACCGCCGAAGTCAGTCCAGACCAGCCTGTTGAAACAACCAGGTCTTCAGGTCCCGGCGGAAGGAGCGGAGATCAGGGGCCAAACGGAGGTCCACGGGGAGTTGGTTCCATAGGGCGGGTGCTCCCACAGAGAAGGCCCTACCCCTGGGCACCGCCAGTCAACAATGCCTAACCGATGGTACCCCAAGGAAGCCCCGCCTATGGGAGCGTACCAGGCGATTGGAATGCGATGCTGGCAGGAGGCATTCCCGCAAGTACCCTGGACCCAAGCCATTTAGGACTATATAAGTTGTTACTAACACCTTGAAACTGACATGGAAGGCAACCGGCAACCAATGCAGGTCGCGCAAGAGGGGTGTAACATGGGAGTATCGGGACACCCCCATCACAGCCCACGCAGCCGCATTCTGCACCAGCTGCAACCTCCGGGTGGTCCGCAAGGGCAGTCCCATGTAGACAGCATTGCAGTAGTTGATTCGGGAGGTGATGAGCGCATAAGTAACTGTTCGTAGGGCATCTCGGCTCAGGTAAGGGTGGAGCTGGCAAAGCAGCCGAACTTGGGCAAAAGATTGAAGACATTTTTCTATCACAATCATTAGTTCAACATAAACTCCTAGATGTCAATATATTTTTTGCACTGCACTACTTTAATATGTGTAGTTTGCATGCATTTTTGTAACGTTCTGTTTTTGCAAATAAAATTGAATGAATGTAGCTGAATGGTGTAGTTCAGCATGAATACAATATAAAACTAGAAACACCCTCTTTCAATAACCCACATGAGAGGCAAAAGGCTCGAGTTGTTTTTGCTGAGCCTTGCACTGTAAGGATGGGAAAAAAAATTGCTTGTTATTTTTATATTTGCCATCAGACAGTGCCACGCTCTATCAAGCCTAGAGGCTTAAATGCCAAAGTTGGAAGGAAAAAAGAAATCCATCTAGTCTTTGAATATGTTTGATGTCTGCATAAGCATAAATGCTGGATACAGTTCTGCTGCAAAAAAGTGTTTAACTGTTCATTTCCAAAGACTGAGAGCTGAGCTAAGACAACAAATGCTTTACAATTAGAAATAGAAAAAATGTTGTGTAGTATGTGTATGTGTATGTATGTATTTGTGTGTGTGTGTGTGTGTAAAGTGTGTGTGTGTGTGTGTGTGTGTGATCAGTGGTGGCATTAAAAAATTTTTTACTACTGGTTCTGTGGGCATGGCTTGGTGGCCATGGCAGGGGAAGGATGTTGTAAAATCTCCAGTCAGAGGTGGTATTTGCTAGTTCTCCAAACTATTCAAAATTTCCACTACCAGTTCTCCAGAATTGAGAGTTAGAACCTGTTGAATACCATCTCTGATCTGTCGGTTGGTCTGTCTGTCTGTCTGTCTGTCTGTCTGTCTGTCTGTCTGTCTGTCTGTCTATATTGCAGGAGACATATAATCTTCTGAATCATAACAGTGGGATGGGAATGGGAATATTCACATGACTTGCCCACAGATTGTTATAGTTGATCCACACAATGTGCTAAGACAATTGTTCAGCTTCCATATTCATAAGCTATCTAACTCTATTTTCTCCTAGCTGAGAGTGTTACACAAAACCAGATATTTTAGTAAACTATCTCACTGATGGATAATTTTATTGCACATATTGTATACCATTTTAGACATATAGGCAATGTATAGAAATATTTAAAAAACAATACATTTATTAATGTTGTTCTCTACTTGCAGCACAAATACTAATACTGCAGTAGCAACAGTAGAGTAAAACCCTCTGCTGAACTTAATGTCTAGCAATACCAAGTCTTGCACAATGGCCAAATTATTTTCTTGCCAAACAAGCAAAATTACTGGTCCTGCTGCAAGAAGTCCTTAAAAATGGTAGCAAAAGGAAGTGCTCCGGCCAAATGTAGAGTGTCTCATTCACTGTTTCCCTTCAAAAAAATTCTGCTTAGAATAGAAATCCTTTCCAGATGGAGGGCCATATCGTTTACCCTTGCATGTCACTCAATCATCACATATAAAAATTCTGCCTGGAAAAATCTGTGCATATTAAGCCATAGTTAACAAAACAGTTATGGAAAATGACAAAAGTATTTGTGTTTTGTATTCCAACAGGGTAGCATTGGAAACAGATTTTTATGTGTGCACTGAAACCATTCAGTGCATAACTATAGATGTGATGTGCTTTGCTATAAACAAGGGTACCAATACTACTGGTAATAAGAAGAATGATTGTGAGATAGGATTGTCATGTTTCTGTACAAATACATACATACATTAAATTGGGGCTGAAAAGGGGGATGTCCTTTCTCTCTGTATTCATACAAGTTGAATCAATTTTTGGTAACAAAATTTAATTGCTAGATGTAATGCCAAATGAATAAACCCTATTTATACTTTAATGTGATAATTGTTCCACAATACATGAAACCTACAAAATATTCAGGTGCATTTTGAGAAAGATAACCATGATGTGTGACTCCAACCAATGGAGTCAATAATATCTGACATGGGTTGTATTCTTCAAGTCCTATCACTTAAGCCAGGGGTCTCCAAACTTGGCAACTTTAAAACTTGTGGACTTCAACTCCCAGAATTATGCTGGCTGGAGAATTCTGGGAGTTAAATCCACAAATCTTAAAGTTGCCAAGTTTGGAGACCCCTGGCTTATGTTTCTGATGTGTTTTCACTGCCATTGCACCTTACCTATGGAATAATAGAACTGCATTTAAATGGCTCCAATCCTGCTCACCTCTTATAATCCTCCAAATACTTATTTCCCCCCCAGGGACTCAGTCAGAAGATCTTGTAAACCCTTTTTAATGGTTTTCGGTTTTTGAATTGCTCAAGCATAATTTGCTTAATGTTTTATATTTTATTATACCTTATTTTTGTAGCATTATTGTTTTAATTTTACACCTGAGTAAATCAGTTCAATCTTAGTTGGACAGAAATAATATTTTCATCAAATTAATAAATGGTTCTCTGTAACATATTTAAGCTAATATGTTAACATAGTAAGCTAATGTATTTAAGCTAATATCCAAGTGTCACCACTTGGATATTAAGAGTTATAATGGATCTATCATTACAATTTAGAATTCTTGTCAAATCTCTTGTTAAAAGCTGCAAAAACTATTATGGAAATCACAACCACCAGTTTGGGGAAATTTAGATTTGGGGTTCCTATAGTGTGGTATCCATACATTCTCTAACATGATCTGAAGTGTTATAATCCTACAGTTCTTCTCTCTGTGAACACAAGAAATAAAAATGGACTTTCTGCCCTTCTCCACATACAAATAGTGGTAATAAATAATCTGGTGACTGTGGAAACTGAGGTTTTAAGCAAATTACTCTAAGAATCAGAAAATGAGGTAAGCCTCTGTAAGAAATCAGTGGAATTTATTCCCACATAATATGTTTAGAAGAGAGGGTCAGAGTTACAAAGTATTTTTCTGGCCATTCTTTGTGGTCTTTTTCAACCACATTTAAAAGAGTACATTTACTCTTTTTCATGTAATAATGACTTCTAAAATGATTCCAGTAGTAGTTTCTGTAATAACTACCCATTCATTTTCACCCAAGTGGCACATTTTCTCTTGAATCCCTTTCCTCATTACAGAATCATAGGCTCAAAAGAGAATCTAATCCAACTATCTGACTAGAAACCAGCCAAAAAGTAAAGCTGAGTAAAAGCCTTCTGTTCAACTTTTCATTAAGTGGTACTTTGGGAAAAGGTGACTTACCTTCATTGGTAAGTGAGACGATTGTGTTTTCCCATTTCCCTTTTGCTTTTACAAGTTTATCCTATGAGTGATCCAAACCCCATTTATTTAGCAACTCTATGTGGATAGGCTGTTGAAGAACGCATTGTTAATGTCTAAAAGCATTGAAATACAACTCCCATACACATCCCTAACCACAATTAATTAATTATATCAGCTAGAACATTCATTTTCTTGCCCAGGGAATTCTACCAAAGGGATCATTTTTGACACAGCTTTCTGATGTGTATCTCTCTGATTAGATCCAATTCCATCACATAATCTGATGCTACTAAAGATTAAGGCTACTAAAAATAGCCTGTGATAAATAGATAGAAGAAAATAGAGTATAATTTATCTCTTCAAGACTTATGTTTCTCTACAATTTGCAATATAAGTCAACCTGTAAAAAATATATGTATTTGAGATAAGGTCCACAATATTGATTACATTCCAAAAAATAAAATTGGAGAAATGTTCACAAACACGTATGTACATTTTCATGCAGTTTTTTTTAAATGTCAAATTTATACAGAATTAAGACAAACCTAATTTAAATTTGTAAAATTCAGAGATTCAGTTATTTAAATAGTCTTTGTTTTGATTTCTATGGAAATTAAAAAATATTGTTGCTTGTTCTGTTTACTGTGTGGAGGATGAAACATTATTTTCCCATATTTCAAAATCAGAAAGTTTCCAGCATCAATTTACATCCCATATCTTATCTTTGTTGAACATGGAAATATGGTATTAAGCACACACACACAATATAAAGATCACTGCTTCTGAATTGTCCACTCTAGTCAACCATTTCCATGCTGCAGGAAATTTAGGAATTTCCAAATATCAGCCGATCAAGAATGCTAATCTATATAAAAAGCATATTTAATTATTTGTTTACAGGGCTAATTTACAGGACTCAACTGAGTATATCAGTGTAGTTGTAAAAAGGGAAGGGAAGGGAAGATGGTAGAGGAGACATAATTAGATATTGCTCAATTGAGTTTCTTGGCTCACTGGTGAAAGAAGGAAAGTGAACTGAAATGTTTTGCACAGCACTTGCTGATTGGTACCAAGAGAATTTGTTAGTTAATTTGGTGTGGTCTTAGTGAGAATTGAGTCCTAAAAGAAGGTAATAAGTTCATACTTTGATAAAAGTATTGGATGAATTTAGGAGTAGGACAGGTTAATATTGATGGTCAATTGCTGGTATATAGTCCAGTTTTGTTAGGGGGTGTTGCCAAAAAGGCAATGTTTTGTGAGAGATAATGACTCAGAGCTTAAAAGGAAGAGAGGAAGAAGAGAACAGAGATAAGATTAGGATTTTATGAAGAAGGGAGATATATCACTATAGTAACAGAAACTCTAAGGTATTAGGATAGATATTGGTCTAGCTGTTCCTGGAGAAGCAAGGTTAATAATTTGGTATCGGTTTTGTATTAGATTGGAATTGCATGTTCCCTACATCTTTGATCCATTCTTTTTTTCCCTTACATTTCCCAATACTGTATAATGTATTTACTTTATGTTTCCTATGACTGATCACTTGCTATACATATTTCAGGTAAGAATGGCAAAAAAATGAAAAAGAGTCCACCCAAACATATTTTTTTTTACAAATATAAATATTTATTGATATGGTTTGAGAAGACAGGGTAGACATCTATAGAAATCAACTTACAACCACATTTGGGACCAGATTTTCTATAGCTAAGCAAAGTGGTTAAAAGTGAGTTGCATCGATATTATGACTTTTTTGGGGGGGCCAAAGATGGACCCAGCCAAAGTACAAGACGTCTTAGGCTGGCAGCCCCCTCGTACCTGCAGGCAGCTACAAAGCTTCTTGAGGTTCACAAACTTCTACTGACAATTCATCCCTTCCTTTGCGAAGATTGCCAAACCCATGACAGACCTCCTAAAGACAGGGAGCCCAGGAATGAAACCCTACCCAGGACAACTCCTACAGTGGGACCTAGTCTGGACTCTTTGCAAAAGAACCAGTGCAGAAGCATCCTGACACTGATCAATACTTCATCATCCAAGTGGATGCCAATGATGTGGCAGTGGGAGCAGTATTACTCCAAAGAAATAACCAAGGAAGCCTACAGCCCTGTACCTACACCTCCTGCAAGCTCATGGACGCAGACACGATGGGCTGCATGGGAAAAAGAGGCTTTTGCGGTGAGATGGACACTGCAAATCTGGCAGCACCCGCTGGAAGGGGGACAGAGGCCGTTCGAAGTTTGGATCGACCATAAAAATCTGTATTAAGCAAATCATTGCAGTTGTTAAGTGAATCATGTGGAAGTGAATTCAGCTTCCTCCATTGATTTTGCTTGTTGGAAGGCATCTGGGAAGGTTGCAAATGATAATCTTTTTAATCCAAAGTGGTTTTTTTCTGTTTTATTCTTATCTCAAGAGATAGGCACAGCAAGACACTAAATAAAGTGTAGAAAGTTAGCATCTATCCCTCTCCTAGAAGAATGAAATATTTTGAGAAATATTAAAAAGGCAGACTATTATATTTCCCTGGATGAGAAATGGAGAAACATGCTCTTGGAAAGCAGCCCCAACCTTTCTTAATACCTTTCAGCAGTTGTCAGCACTTAAGACATAAAGACTAGCTCTATTCATAAGCAAATACCCTTGCCCTAGATCCAACAAAGCTCTCAGCCACAATAGGAATTGCCCAATGCCCCTTCATTGCATCACCTCAGTTGCACCACCCCCAGCACTTCAAACTTCAACTAAACTTAGTTCAGACAAACTCCTAGGATTTGTACCTGGCCCCATGGGAGTCTGCAATAGCCAATAGAATACATGTTCTTGCACAGGAACAGGAAGTTCAAGTGCAAAGCCCAAGAGAAGGTATAAAAAAAACCTCATTCTCAACTCCATTTGGTCAGCTGCCTAGAATCATCACACGTGCTTGGTAGGTCTGCTTTATCAATAAACGGACCTTCTTTCCAATCAGCCTCCAACCTCCATTTTGTCTCCAGTGTCTTTCTCCCGGCTTGGACCTGCACCTGGATATTTCTTCCAGCAGAAGTGTAAGACCAACTATTTTCAAAATTAAAATAATGCATTTAAAATTATCATTCAGTTTTAGAAGATGCCTAGCCTGTTGTCTTTATGCTAATTTCTCTGGAATATTTTATTCTTCTGCCAACAGATCATAATAAAGATAGCATGAACCTTATATATCTGCTATGGTGATTGAGAGATGAACCCTTGGCAAATTAGGGTATAAAATAACAAGAACATTAACAGCTGCTTGATTAACCATTATAGTTTCTGCTTGGAAATCTATTCCAGAATACAATATACAGGAAAACATCTAACTGTATGAATACACCACGTAATAATTGTGATTTTGTTCAGCTCATTTCCTAGCATATATACTGGAAGATTTGTCAGTGCAACAACTTCTATGTAATGTTTGCCTATAGAAAGACAGTCTGAAGTCTCATGTATGTGAAAGATTGTCAGGACTTCTTCTCCAGCAACATTATAAAATGTAAAAGGAAATCCATTCTGTCCCCACCCCAAAAAACCCAGACATAAAATAGTTTTTTTTAAAGGAAATAGATTTCTAAATAAAAATGAGCAATGTCCACACAGACCACAAAAGTTGTAATTCAGAAAAAGAACAACAATAATAATTAAAAAAGCAGAAAAAAATAAAAACTGGCAGCCTCACTCATCAGATTCTCAAACTTGATAGTATAAACAATATTTTTGCTGAGAGAACAAATTTATAGCATGACAAAATTGATTATAATCTACCACACTTGTGAATTTTGCTGAGGAAACACACAATTTATTTACAAGCTTGCAGCTCAATAGCTGTACCATTCAAATGTATTTTGTTCTAAGGAACAGGATACCAAGTACTAAAAGTATTGCATGTATGACATCTAATTTTTCTCTGTTTCACTTACTCACATATTCACAAAAACAAGCAGCTTTCTCTCCCTCATGGGAGATGTTAGCATACAAATTTGAGCTTAGATGAGAATTCACTGTAGCCTTGCAATTCACTTTAAAAAGAAAGAAAGAAAACTCTGGTATAAAAACATTTCCAAGCAATATGAAGAAACCAACCAATCACCTTCCTATCCCTCAAAAATACCTGGACTAGCTGTGTTAAGTATTAATTTACCTTGCTGTGCAAATTGCTTTAATATGAAGTATGTGCCCTTATTTTTAATGGTCACAATCCAAAAATGGTTGCACTGGGCCAATTCCTGATTCATTCTGCTCACTCGGCACTCCCCTGTTTATCCAATCTAATGCAATAAAAGTGTAATTAATTTCTAAATGCTTCTGTTGAGCAGTGCAATTTGTCAAGTTGTTAATAGAATTAAGCTTTTTATCAGCGATTAGCAAAAGAAGGTAAAAAAAATTAATTAGAGAATTGTATGCCTCCCTGCTTCAAAGCCAGTTTTAGGATTAAATGCTTGATAAAGGTTCCTTGGCACATTATAAAATATTTAGCAAAATCCTCTCCCACCTCCACTCCAATAATTTCACAAAACTATTTCTGCAGAGAGAACAGATCTTGAGCTAGCTAGAGCAGTTGAGCACATGTACAAACTGGTACTGAAGTTGAACTCAGCTTTCTTTCCCAAACCATGGTGACTGAAAGAGCAATTAAGCTTTACAGTATGAGGTGCTACAGCTCCTATCTTCTTAGTAATATAATAATGATGTATTATCAGAAACCCAAAAGAAAAGACATAATGGCAAA
Organism: Naja naja; assembly: GCA_009733165.1. Taxonomy (NCBI): domain Eukaryota; kingdom Metazoa; phylum Chordata; class Lepidosauria; order Squamata; family Elapidae; genus Naja; species Naja naja. The sequence goes on from CM019152.1 coordinate 33,213,373, forward strand.
CCTTTGAGGCTGGGGACAAATTGTAAATCAACAGGCTATGAGCAAGTTTCCTTCTTATTCTGCGGCCTTATTTGAAATATTTTCAAAACAAAGTAAAAAAAAGAAAGTTCAGTTTGTATATCAGATTAAACTAATACTCAACATATTTTTCAAATGGTTTGTCTTTTGAAGCAACTGTTGAGTATCATAGCAGAAGTGATTTAGGATTAAACTGAATAACTTGGCCAGGTTAATTGAAATCTAATTTTTTTAAATGCCTAGAAACTTTTAAATGTTAGGCAAGTTAACATTTCTTTGCAAGAATGACACTCAGTAACATAAATGATATCATGTTATTTTAGCAATAACTGAGATGTCTTTCTTCATTTGTATTTTTTCCAATTACTGTATTATAAAAGCACTTATGGCTACTTAAGAGCTTCACTTTCTTAAAAAAATAAAATAAATCTTTTTTTAAAAAATTACATTTATATGCCGTCCTTCTCCGAAGACTCAGGGCGGCTTACAATTTTTGGGATACAACCCAATAGCCTTCATTCCATTGTATATGCCTGCTTATTACTAAGCGGCATTTTTACAAAGTCAGCTTATTGCCCCCAACAATCTTGGGTCCTCAATTTACCTACCCTGAGAGGATGGAAGGCTGAGTCAACCTTGAGCCTGGTGGGATTCGAGCCTGCACTAATTGCAGGCAGCTGGAACTTAAGTGTTAGTCATTTAACAGCCTGCACCACCACTGTACATTCCAAAACAACCAAAGTAGATCAGTCTGTTTATTGGAAAATCAATATCATTGGGTACTCCTATTCATCCTGTTATAATTTACATTTATGTTATTCATTCTCCAATTGTTGGAGAAATATTTCCAAAAATATCTCTCATCTTTCATATTATTGTTCATCCTGTGTATGATATGAGTAAAACAAACAAACAAACACTCTGTCCATGCACTACTTTTCCATGGTGAGAAACTTCATTTTGTGCCCATAAATCCATGGGAAAAAGTGTCTGTATTCATACACTGATACAAAAGTACAAAACAAACAAGTAAAATAAGAAACTCCCTCATTTTTCTACGCTTTAAATTCTTGAATAATCCCAAAATGAGAGAAGTGTGGTGGCCTAGAGATGATGAAGATGATAACCTCCAGTTGGAAGCTGAGAGTTCAATTCTAGGCAGTGGCAGATGTTTTTCTGTCAGGGTGCAAAGAGAAAATATCTGCTGCCAACTCGTGTAGGTATCAGGAAGGGCAGCAGAACGGTAAACATTCAGCTCCACTCTGACACCTCAAATTCACCCCTCAACAAGAGATTAAAGGATCATAAAAAGAAAAAAAATAAAAGAAATAATCCTAAAATTCCATGCTGCAATTTTAACCACCCTGGCTAATGTTTCTTTCCTTACCGATATGTAGATGGCTATAACTCACCTCTGTCTCAAACTGACTAACTATTTAACTAACTCAGATATATTTAGCTTGTTTAAGTTTCTTTTCTAATAAGGCAACACAAGCCTTTTAATTATCCTTGTCATTGGTCTTTGAATTTTTTTTCCCAATTGATCCACTATAAAACTGCTAGGAAGCAGTAGAGGGTGGAACAGAGCAGTGGCTTTAGCTCCACTAAAGCTGCATGGAGAATCTTTTAACAGAATAACAGAGTTGGATGGGACTTTGAATGGTATAGGTTCCAAGCCTCTGCTCAGGCAGGAAACTTATACCATTCTGAACAAATGATATATAGTATCTCCTGCCTGAAAAGGGGTTGGATTGGAAGACCTCCAAGGTCCATTCCAACTCAGTTATTCTGTTATTAGTCTTCTAACAGAAGACTTTACTGATTCCTTATCTCAGAACTTTGGAGCTAGAATCCTCTGCTGACCTTTTGCCACATATTTGCTCTTATACTTTCTAATAATTATTATCTTTGTTTTATCATGCGAGAGCCTGGTTGCTCTTGAAGTTATAAATGATTATAAATTCAGTGTTGGGAATCAGGTATTAAGTTTCATACAGTGAGGGACCTATAGCAGGCACCCATAAACTAAAGATGATTATACAACTGCCATTATACATTGTGATTATTGGTCTGGAGACAAAGCCAGCCACTGAAGACCGACACAAAGCCAGCCACTGAAGGGCAATCTGGCTGCAACATCTGGTATCTCAGAAATTGTCAGGTTTGATTTGACTGATCTAGGCCAACATTATTTTGGTATCTGAATGTGGATATCAAATGATACAAAATTCTTTTAATACCTAGGGCAGAATAACCCACATAGGCCTGTTTCCTTATTTAACAGTAAAAATACAATAGATTAATTCATTAATTAATCATTTGCTGACCTTTTGTGATGCATAAAGCTGTCTGAAGCAATTGCCCCATTCTGTTCAATTTTGGTCCTAGGCTAAGAATTTTAAAAATAATCTATGAAATATACTTCTGGATTTAAAATGAAATATTTATACTAAAACTATCCTAAAATTTGCCTTCTGATTTCCAGCTATTTTTATTTCTGGTTTTCTATGTCATTCTCTGGTTGTTTTCAAAGTTACTATCTGTCTATCGTGGAAGAACAAACAAGAGTCACTGTTGTGTTACTCATATTTTCAATATTCTACAGGCTTCCTAGCTTCCTTTCACTTGTCCTGATATTTACAACATTTTCATTAAGAACTAATAAATTAATCCTAAAGGTTGCAATCTACCTTAGAGTGAAAGTCAGGACACAAACATTCTCTAGCCACTTCCTAACTAACATAACTGTAAAACCCTATTTGACACCAATGGGAACTTTGTTTAATTCATTGGAGAAAAAGCAGACTTGAAAGTCATTCTTTTGCATGAAATTGAGACAAGAAAGGCAAAATGCTCTCCAAAATTGAGTGGGAGGGTGCCCACATACTGTATATACATACAGATTACAGTTGATAGTAGTAATCAAGAATGTGAAGAATTAAATATTGCACAAATAGAGTTGCTAGTACTGTCTGGGCCATGGCATTTTATGAATGAATCTGTTAATAATTACCTTGTTTCCAATTACCCTGATGCTTTCCCATGCAATTATCCAGTGATTATCATACTTTGAAACTCTTGGCATTCAGAGTTCAGTTAAGAGACTTTCCTTCCTAGTCTGGATTTTGATTGCTTTTTTCCTATGTAGGACATTTGCTGTTAAAATGTGTTTATGTACTACAAATCTCATAAACCTGGGTAGCATAACTAATCAAAATAATTAAGAGGATATCAGCTTGTCTATCACGATCACCCAGAATGTAGGAGAATCAAGTTTCAAAAATTTATTCCTCATTGAGTTTTTATTAACTGAGCCTTGCCCAGTGACTGCTGCCAAAAATATGATGAAGGAAGACAGCACATACTTCCTGAGTTTTTTGAAGGAATTATCAAATACAAATTTAATACATATATCCATGCCAATCATACTAGTCTCTTCTAGAAAGTTATACAAAGTTTGGCAAAATATGGTAGCACTTGGATGTACAGTAGTTCCTAAGTCCTTATGATAACCTTCTCAAGACAGCAAGTTATATGAAGACTGAAACTTCAGAGCTGATGAAGGACACAATAAAGTATAAATTGGAAAGTCTCATGTATTTGACCAAACTAGACATAGAGTGGAATCAATATTTTTGGTTGTTGTTTTCTCTCTCTCTCTTACTTATATAATTTCCTCGGCTGATCTCTGGAATCAGAGTTGATTGGCATACCCTTTCTATCTACTATTGCTTTAACTGGTCTACCACAGGACTTACAGAGAAGGCTGACATAAACATGATTACTGAATACTAAAGATTGAAGAATTTTAACCTAAAAACCCTGTGCACAAGCCACATACAACATTTCTTTAGTTTTAACTGATGTATTGCACACCAATACATCATCATCCTCACTACCATCAGCAGCTCAAAGTTTATACTGTATTCCAAGCTAATAGTGAGAAAATTAATGTTTCTATTTCATAATTAATTTTAGTAACTGACAAATGACTTTCTGCTGAAAAATGGCAAATATGCAAATAGCACACTATGCAAATAGCAATTCTAAAAAACAAGCATTATTTGGAAATATCTAAAGATTTTGACAGGTAGCATGAGCAAAATTATATGACCAAGAAGAAACATTATGAGGAAGGCAACAAAAAAAATCACTTCAATCTAAAGATATGAAAAATTATCATCTCCGCTGGTAGCAAGATGAAATTAGCCTATGAAGGACTAACTTTTCTATTACTACAAAAATTACAAGGTAGAAAGCTTGTGAAATGTGATTTCTAGTAATCAACCATGAATTTAAATAAGTGGTTTGAAATGTGCATTTAACTATTTCAATTTAATTCTGAATAGTAAGTGCTGTCTGAAAAAACTTGCCCGGGACTACCATCTGTATCTATACATTATCTCTAAAAGCAACTATTTGGACACAGTCTGTTAGGATTCCTATTGGTCTAATTGATCAATAATTGAGCAGTTACCAAATGGAGATAATTCTGAACAGATTTTAAAGAAAGTGGTGCTTGAAATGTCTATTATCAAATTGCATTTAATGTTATAATCTAACAAAAAGTAGTTACATATACTGTACTTTTCTTGTATCTATAGTAGATGCAGTACTTAACTGTTCAAATGTATAGGTGTACAGCAAGGCTCACAGAATCACAATCTGTTGCCCAAATAGAATTATCTGCAGATTGCAAAAAGACTAGAATTTGGTATTGCACTATTATCACTCCGTCCTTCGCCTGACTACCTACCGGGTAGATTACTATCCCTTGAAGTTTTTTTTATAATTCAGTTTTTAACAGTTCAAATAAGGCTCTTTTCAGTAGACAGCATATTCCCGGGTCATCACTTTTACATGCAAATATGACAATAGTTCTATATTCATTTTTGACATTTAACTTCCTATTTTATCCCATTTTTACTTCCATTCCATTTTTTGGCAAACAAAGGGCCAAACAAATTAATCCTAGTCTCAAATCTTAATCTCAATCTGTATAACCCCCCATTTCATTTCAAATTAGTTGTAAATATTTTTAAACGTTTATATATCTTAAAAATAACAATACATTTGCCCATCATATAGAAAATAAAGTTTATCCATATCTATCCTTTAACTATCTTCACATTGTTAATACTCTTTTATCATTTACATATTTCTTTTATCCGTCAGATTTGCCTTTTCATCACATATTCTCTCCATAATTCTAAATCAATACAAGCATTAACACAAAAAAGAATAAAAAGAAAACCTAGACTTGCCCCCCTTTACTACTTTGAAAGTGACACCTTAGTGCAGGGGTGGCGAACACGCGGCTCTCGAGCCGCATGCTTCGCCAAAATGAATGCTTTGCCTCTTATCATTATTTTGTATACTGTGGCTCTTTGCCAAGTTTGGATTTTGTTATGCTGCTTCTGAGGAGGGATCTCTGAGGAGAGATTTCCGAGCGCGTAGTCCCGCCGCGCCATCCTCTCCCATCCTCGAAACAACTGCATGGGCCAGCGAAGGTGTGTGGCTCTCTGACTCTCACAGTTTAAAATTTTGGCTCTTTGTGTCAAACTTGTTCGCCACCCCTGACTTAGTGGTTAACATATTAACATAGTGATTATCATTCCCTTTAAAGCAAAAGATAGAATAAAAGAAAAAAGAGAAAAGAAAAGCTACATAACATTATATCTCTTTTCAATCGGGTTCTGCAACACATATTCCCCCTAAAGTTTGTTTATAGTTCCAAAATAATAGTAAAAAATAACTAACCTTGGTTACTGACAAATCTGGTTTTTAAACATCTTCAAAAATCATTTCAGTTAATTCAATTTATCTAATCAACATTTACCTTTCTTTTATAAATAAAAGTAAAAGTGTAACCTTCATCTAATAAAATTGTCAGTAACCCCTCTATTGTTTTACATTTTTATGATTACAATATATTCTTATTACCTCTTCTCCATGCAGAACCCCCTTCTTAATACATTAACCATTATCTCTATGTAAACGAGTTTCTTTCTTCATTATATAATTCCCGATTTCTCTATCTTCTGCTCTTGTTTCTTGTTCCCTCTCCTCCCTTTTATCCTGCTATATCCCTTCTCCATCCAATTTGAACCTCCTCTCTCTTTGCCTTTCTGCTCCTTTTCTTCTGGACCTTTCTAGCATGCCTAATTTCATAAATGTTCCTTTTAATTACTTTCTTAGGTTTCATTTTTTAACCACCCTTCCTTTCCCTTTTATTTGTATTAATCTTTGTGTTAATTGTCTCTTTAAATGGCTTTCCTTGTGCTGGCTCCTCCTTTCCAAGATTTTTCTTCTTGTTCTTTGTTCATTTCCATGCCCATGTCTTCTGCAATGAGCCAAATTAGTTCAGTCATCCTGTAGCAGTTCTTTCATACTTTTAAATTCCATTTTTAATTCCTTGGATGGCCACCAAAGTTTTATTTTCCTATTTCTTCTTCTTTAAATTTTCTAAGATCTTAGCCCAAGTCCAGAGTCTATATCAATATCACCAACTAATCCAGCAGTCTGTCTTTATTTTAATTCAAACTTTCACCTTCTATGGGTCTTGCTTTTTTGATTCAGTGTCTCTTTAAAATTGTAACAACTCCAATTCACAAAGGAACAAGATATTTTCCTTCTTCTTTAAATTCCAATTTTTATCCACAAAGTGGCACTTTCTGTTACACAAATCTTCTCCCTTTCCTTTTATTTTAATATTCAGGATTTTTTGAGCCCCAAACTTAAGTTCTTACAGCTTCTTCCTTTCCGTTCAAGCCCCTTATAGCTGTCAAAGATATTTTACTTATTATTTTTCCTTCACTTGACACTGCGCTGCTTCTTCTTCTTTTTTAAAAAACTCATCTTTATCTTAATCCCAGGGTGCCTTTGTTGATCTTACCATCCGATACTCCCGGTTCCTCTGCTGTCAACTTCTTTCTTTCCTCCTGCACGATCTTAGTCCAGTTGAGACCTTTCTTGAGGTGGCCATATTGACCACCGCTTCTTGTCATCTTTGGAGGGAAAAGACCAGACCCAAAAGGGGGGAGATGTGGCTCCCCTCACTCTGGCTGGCAGCTTTCCCTTTCTCCGCTGCCCCTCCAAGGCAGCTTCAGCCCTGAACTGTAAGGATCGGAGCTCTCCAACGCAAGAGCCGGGCTGCGGTCACGGACAATTGCAAACCGCCGCCCGTTAGCAAGAAGGCTCAACCCGGAACCACTATCCCTTGAAGTTCATGTGTGAAATATATGTGCAGGTAAATTGAGGGAAAATGTTTCAATATGACTTCTTACAAAGTCTTGAAGCTCTTAAGATATTCTGAAGTGTTATTGTTTCAGCTGTTTGAGTTGTATTTATATGCATAACTTTATAGTGCAATGTAAAGCTTGCCTTTTCAAGTTCTGCACTGAAACTTGATATAAGTAGATCCTTAGTCTCTCTCCTTTTCTCTCTCATATATCAGCCAGCATTGCTTTCAAAATCTGCTTATTTATTATTTATTACAGAGTTATATGACCAACTATTTTAGACACACTAATACTGGGAAATCACAATAAAATTTATAAATCAGCAAAATAAAATTATATCCACATTCCAAAGGAATATTACATTCCCTATCATGATCTTTATTAAATAAGAAGATCCTCAAAGGCCAAAAAAAGCAAAAACCTAGCTTTAGAAAAGAACACATTATTGCTAATGGATGTAGGATAAAATTTAAAAAAAAAACAAAGGTTACCAAAAAGAAGTCATTATGTGTTTCATTGATTACGGATAGACCTTCAGCTATTTCAACTACATTAAGTTGTTGAATTCATCTACAGGTCAGAAAGCTGCAGTACATGGTGAAACAGTTTGGGAAATGAGTGTGACTAGGCTGTATACTGTTCCTTTATTTATTCAACCTATATGTTGAATATATACTAAGGCGGGGTCTTCAAATTTGACAGTTTTGACTTGTGAACTTCAACTCCCAGAATTCCTCCTCCAGTCATGTTAGCTCAAGAATTCTGGGAGCTGAAGTTCACAAGTCTTAAACTTGCCAAGTTTGAAGACCCTTGTACTAAGGGAAGCTGCATCGGAAAAAGATGAGAGCCTATGTTAGGTCTTATCTGGCTGCGATGAGGGAGACAAAGCGTGTTTACTTCTCCTCTCTCATAGGATCCGCAGATAATCGCCCGGCCACCCTGTTCAGGATCACCCGCTCCCTTCTTAACCAGAGGGGGGAGGAGGATCCTTTGCAGGGACGGGCCGAGGAGTTTAGTCAACATCTGATGGATAAGATCGCTCAGATCCAGGCCGGTTTGGATTCCAACTGATCAGAGACTGATGGGAGTGATGTGGCGGGTCTTAGGGATTTCATCTGGGAGGAGTTTGACCTTGTAACTCCAAATGAGGTGGACAGGATCATGGGGAAGCTGAGCGCTGCCACATGTTTATTGGACCTGTGTCCCTCTTGGCGGGTTTATGCTGCCCGGGAGGTTACACGAGGCTGGCTCCAGGCAGTAATTACTGCTTCTTCGAGTGAGGGAGTCTCCCCCACCTTGAAGGAGGCGGTGGTGAAGCCCCTCCTCAAGAAGCCTGCCCTGGACCCAGCTAATTTAAACAACTTGTGTCCCGTCTCCAACCTTCGCTTTGTTGCGAAGGTTGTTGAGAGCATGGTAGCAGAACAGCTCCCGGTGTTCCTGGAAGAAACCGACTATCTAGACCCTCACCAGGCCCAGATACAGCACAGAGACGGCATTGGTCGCACTGGTGGATGATCTCTGGAGGGCACGGGACAGGGATCATTCCTCTGTCCTGGTCCTATTAGATCTCTCATCAGCTTTTGACACCATCGACCATGGTATCCTACTGTGAAGCCTCAAGGGGTTGGGAGTGGGGCGCACCGTTCTGTGGTAGTTCTCCTCCTACCTCTTGGACTGTATGCAGATGGTGTTGGTGGGGGGGCAGGGATCGGCCCCGAGGCCCCTCCTTTGTGGGATGCCTCAGGGGTCAATTGTCTCGCCCCTCCTGTTCAATATCTATATGAAGCCTGCATCCTGAGGTATCATCAGACCCAGCTTTTCATCTCCACGTGGTATGGAGGTGTTGGCTGTCTCGAGTTGTTCAGGATATTCCATCATTAACTATGGGGGGAGAGGTGTTGCCCCCCGTACATAGGGCATGCAACTTGGGCATCCTCCTGGATGTATGGCTCAGTTTGGAGGAGCAGGTGGGAGCCGTGGCCATGGGGGCATTTGCCCAGTTTCACCTGGTGCGCCAGTTGCATCCCTACCTGGACTGAGACGCCCTACGTACGGTCACTCATGCACTCGTTACTTCCCGTCTGGACTACTGCAATGCTCTTTACATGGGGCTACCCTTGAGGACCACCCGGAGGCTTTGACTTGTCCAGAATGCAGCAGCGGGTTGTCCCGATACTCCCATGTTCCACCCTTCCTATGTGTGCTGCACTGGTTACTGGTTGCCCTCTGGGTGAGATTCAAGGTGCTGGTTTTGACCTATAAAGCCCTTCATGACTTAGGACCGGGATATCTATGGGAGACCCTGCTGCCAGCGACTGTTTCCCATCGTCCTGTGCGCTCTCACAGACAGAGCCTCCTTAGGATTCCATCAGCCAGACAATGTCGGCTTGCAACCCCTAAGGGTAGGGCCTTCTCTGTGGGAGCACCCTATGGAACCAACTGCCCCTGGAGCTGGCCCCGACCTCCGCTCTTTCCGCCAGGGCCTAAAAACATGGTTGTTCCAACTAGCTGACCTGGACTGAGGGGTGTGTGTGTGGGAGTTTTAATTACTGTTTTTAGTGTTTTAGACTGTAATTGGGTTTCTTATTTGATTTAATCTCTTTTAATTGTATATTTGTATTGTTTTTATTGTACACCGCCCCGAGTCCTTAGGGAGATGGGGCGGCTTAGAAATCAATCAATCAATCAAATAAATAAATAAATAAATAAATAAATAAATAAATAAATAAATGCCGGAGGAAGCAGCAGCAATAATCTGGGCTAATAGCAAAAGATGCAAAGGATCTGCAAGGTCTAGTTAGTAAAGTCAAGGATCTTGGTGAAAAATTGGACTAAAGCTAAATATAAGGGATCAAACTAGTGACAATAGGTGCAACTAGACTTAAACTTACAAGTTATAAAAGTAGTGGATAGCATCTCTCTTTTAGTATTAACCAACAATAACTAAGGAAAAAGCAGGCAAGAAACATACAGTAGACTAACACGTGGTAGAGTAGCCATAAAGGCCTTGGGTAAGATATTCAGATGATGTGATTTGTTTATAGTTACAGAGATAAGAATCCTGCAAACCATGAACTTTCTTGTGACAATTATGGAAGCTAAATTAATGTCCATTGAACCAGTAGAATTGAAGAATTGGAACTAGAGAACAGTTAGAGAAGATTGCTGAAAATACCATGGACAGCCAAGAAAGCATACCAATGGATCTGTCTATGGAGATTCTCAGTCATCCAGATCATGATTGTCCCAAAGGTGTTTTTTCAAGAGACAACTGGACTTTCTGGTTTTTCTTTGAAGATGTTTTGTTTCTCATCCAAGAAACTTCTTTGGAGAAACATCTTCAAAGAAAAAAACAGAAAGTCCAATTGCCTCTTGAAAAAGGACCTTTGGGAAAACCAATGGATCATTGAATAAATCAATCTAGACTTCTCACAAAAGTCACAAATGATCAAGCTCAAATTAAACCTCCTTTGGCCATATTATGCTAATACGTATCTTTATGGAGAAAAATTTAAATGCTAGGAAAGATGGAAAGAAAGAGAAGGATGACCAACAGCAAGGTGGATAGACTCAATTGCAGTGGTGATAAATGCACTGTTGAGAGACATGAAAGACCAGGCTAGCTGGCCGCTAAGTGTCAACAATACTGGATGGCATGTAATCAAAGTCAGCATGAAGTACCGCTTTCCCTGCTTCCCAACTCTTGATACAGGGAAAGGACGAACAAATGAGCAAGCATGACAAAGAACAAGATTCAGAAAGGTATTTGCTGTTGTAGAAATAATGGATCTTAAGTATAAAACAATTAACACTTTTATGTTAATTGCACTGAGTCCTAAATAGCAATTCACATTTTCATGGCATTTCATCATTGCTTTTTTGTTTTGTTTATATTTTCAAAAGACATCTCAACCCATATATCTTCATCTTGAACTTGCAGCAGTCCAGGCTTCATGTAGTGCTTCTGTTCAATGGAGCCCCAACAGCATCTCTTTCTTATCTATAGCTCTCTTTAATTAATTACAATTACCTTTTGAATTTCAGTATATTCTTTTGTACAATAAATGGCTATTCAGAACTATGCCTTCTTTTTTTTCTACCATTTTAGTCATCTGTCAATCTAAGCAAAATTTGACCTCATCCTTGGCTTTCCAGGATTTCAAAATGTTTACCACTTTCAGGTCAAGGGAGCCTTCTATTACCCTTTGAGACTTTGCAAGGAGGAGGATAAATATGAAATGCTATTACAAGCTGGGGAAGGATGTACCTAACCAAAAAAATGTTCTCTTTCCTTAGAGAGTTTGAATTTTACTTGCTGTTTTTCTCCAGGGTCACAGTTACTTAGAATGTTAAAATAACTTCCATCTTCCCTCCATTAACAACCCCCACCTCTCAGTTCAGCAACAAGAGGAAAATTGTAGAGAAACACTACTTAATTATCACACCACGTAACTAATTAAAAGCAGAACACTAGTGTGTGGTATGCTAAAGGGGCATTAGAGATCCAGCCTGGTTAGTCAAGAAGACACAACCCCCCCACTCTCCGTTTCACCTCACTGTAGGGGCTTCAAGTTGACAGGCAGCCATGATGAGATGGGGATTTATTATGCTGGGTTTTTGTTCAGAACTTTTACAAGAGGCCAAAGAGGTCAAGAAACTTCATTGTTGCAAGGAGAAAAGAAATCACCTGGGCAAGAATTAAGAGGATAAATGTTTTATTGCAGAAAGTTACAAGCAGCAATAATTTTCTAATGGGCTGTACAGGACTTAGCTTCTTTTTTTTCTTAAACAGCTAATAGGAAATGCAAACCACTCCAGAGAAAGTAAACTATTCATTATTCAATCAAGAATTGTACAGCTCAGAACTGCTTGGGCATCATTTTCTCTGACCTGGAAGCCATTCTGCCTAACTCCATAAGTGAATTAAATTGTCATTTAATTCAGGACGAGAAACAAAATTCTAATTCACATAATGAATGCCACATTACCTGGGGCCTACTGGGAGTTTACTCCAACCTATCTAATATGCAATAGGCTGAAGGAGATTGATTTTGATAGCTTTCTAGACCAGGGTTTCCCAATGTATATTTTGTGAAATACTGTTTTCCAAAAGCTGATTAGGAATTTAGTGGGGAAAAAACTTAGTTCCCAGCAATTGAGTATTTTAGGTAAGTGAAAGGATTTTATTATCTTAAACGTATTTTTCAGGCTACAGCAAACTGAAAACTTGAGCCATTTTGATTTGTCTGTAATGGGATAACCAGGCTTATTTATTTATTTATTTATTTATTTATTTATTTATTTATTTATTTATTTATTCATTCATTCATTCATTCATTCATTCATTCATTTATTTATGAGATTTATATGCCACCCTATCTCCCTGAGGAGTCAGGGAGGATTACAATACTAAAAACCACAACATACAAATATTAAAAGATGAATTAAACCCAAAAATCTCATAAATCAATGAAGTTTAAAATTTAACAAATTTAAAAACCACTAAAAAGACCCTCCCCCCTCCCCATCAGTCCAGGTAGGCTAGTTGGAACAGCCAAGTTTTTAGGCCACGGCAGAAAGATCGGAGGTCTTTCTGGAGCTCCAGGGGCAGCTGGTTCCAAAGGGTGGGCACCCCCACAGAGAAGGCCCTACTCCTGGGGGCCACCAGCCGACATTGCCTAGCTGATGGCACCCTGAGGAGGCCCTGCTGGTGGGAGTGCACAGGGCGTCGGGAAGCCGTTATTGGCAGCAGGGTCTCCTGCAAATACCCCAGTCCAATGCCATGAAAGGCTTTATAGGTCAGCACCAGCACCTTGAATCTCACCCGGAGGGCAACCCGTCACCAGTGCAGCTCATGCAGGAGGGGTGTAACATGGGAGTATCGGGTTCCTCCCATCACAATATATTAGGTTCATAGTTAATTATGTAATAGGTAGCCACCATATTAATATTTGTGATGTTCATTGGGTTTCTGATCAATTTAATGGAAAAGTATTGCACATTAAATAGATTTTGTGAAAACTAGATAGTCAACATTCAGCACTTCTTTGACATGTAGAAATAAAGTGGTTGATATTTGGCTGCCTGCTTGAAATTGCCTAGGTCAATGCCTCACAATCTTGCAATAATGAGAATATGCCTAGGGAATATACAATTGCTGCAAAATCAGCAGCAAGTAATATAAAGATCTAGGTTGAATTTATATAAAATTAAAAACAATAGTGATCAAAGAAAAATGGGGATTTATGTTAAAAGCCCTTGGAAGGGACTTGCAAATGTGCTTGAGTTCTACTGGATAAGTAAGAATCCTTTTGTACACAGATAACACATAGTCAAGTGTAATATATTTATTTCCCAATAGACAAGAATTTTGATTTCTGATTTGAAAACATGCCTGACATTAATTTTTTTTAAAGCAACTGCAAATATTTAAAGTTACCTTTTTTTTCTCTATACACATACACACACAAACAGTCCCATCCCTTCCTCTCAAGGGCTAGTCTCAATTGGAAGGGATTTTTTTAATAGAAAATGTTCTTGCACTTAGGAATATTCAAAGGTCAATCATCAAATAAGGAAATGTTTAGAAGAGAATGGCAATTTGAACATTTAATATAATTTACATAATAAATTATCTATGGGACCAGACTTTGTGGACTGACTTTTGACTTATTCTCTCTCTCTCTCTCTCTCTCTCTCTCTCTCTCTCTCTCTCTCTGTGTTTGTGTGTGTAATGTATGAAAGTATTTTGCACCTGATTTTAAGCATTGCACTTAACCAATGGTTTGCTCAACTGATATTGGATTGGGCAAAGAGGGGAGGCCAAGCAAGGGATTAGCCTTGAGTGCTTGTACAGCTGCAAGAGGCATGAACCTGGCTCCAGCCCCCAAGTTCCATGGAACCTTATCTAATGGAAGGTAAGCAGCCTGGGGAGATTCTTGTAATATTGGTAGAACACAATAAAGTAGCTGACCTGAACCTCTCACAAGTAGATCTGGTTGCTTGTGCCTGACAACCATCACCTATTGATCTATTTATTTATGAATGAATAAACTACAATAGCTAGATTCACAAAACAAGCAAAAGTCCATTATGGCTTAGGATGATATTAAAACTGCATGCTATCTTAATGGGCTACAGTAGTTGTATTCAGTGTTCACTTTCATTGTGAAAATAACAAGTGAATAGTCTTTTCTACATGTTGTTTTCAAGGTATCCAGGCATGATAGCATAAGTCCAGAAACCAACATAGGATCCCAACTTTTGAAAGTCTATAAAGAAACCCCCCTGTTTTTACAAACATCATGTAATAAGATAATAAGAAAGAGCCGAGGTGGTGCAGAAAAAGCCGAGGTGGGCCAGTAGTTAGAATGCAGTACTGAAGGCTACTTCTACTGATTGCTGGCTGCCAGCAGTTTGGCAGTTCGAGTCTCACTGGCTCAAGGTTGACTCAGCCTTCCATCCTTCCGATGGAAGGTAAAATGAGGACCCAAATTGTAGGGGGTAATATGCTGACTCTGTAAACCACTTAGAGAGGGCTGTAAAGCACTATGAAGCTGTATATAAATCTAAGTGCAATTGCTAATAATTGTGTGTGTGTGTGTGTAATATGCTAGACAGCCCTTCTCAAGAGAAGCTTAGTTTAAGTGTATCACAGACATATATTCTGCCATACAGGTGTAAAATTTATTGTTTATGGTTCAAATTTTGAACTTCAGTGTGTGTATGATTATATGTTTTGGAGAGATGAAAGAAGGGAAATGGATGCAGGTAGTCCTTGACTTACAACAGTTTGTTTAGTGACCATTCTAAGGTATAACAGCACTGAAAAAAGCGAGTTATGGCTAGTTTTCATCCTTACAATTGTTGAAGCATCCCAGGGCCACATGATCAAAATTTGGATGCTTGGCAACTGACTTATATTTATGATGACGATTGCAGGATCCTGGGGTTATGTGATTCCCTTTTGCAACCTCCTGATGAGCAAATAAGCGGGGAAAGTAGATTCACTTAAAACTGAGCTTTACTAACTTAACTGCAATGATTCACTTAACAACTGTGGCAAGAAAGGTCATAAAATGGGGGAAAGTCACTTAAGAAATGTTTCACTTACCAACAGAAATTCTGGGCTCAGTTGCGGTTGTAAGTTAAGGACTACTTGTACTTTAAGCCTCGCAGATGACCTGGTTTTTCCTGCTCCTAGAGTAACATGTCACAGGTGCAATCTTCAAAATAAAAGATCTCATACATCTACACTATAGTCACACCTGGTGGAAATAATTTCTGTGATCACGTTTCTGTCTTAAAGCAACTAAATTACAAGCCAATACAGAGTATAAAATGTTATTAAAATTAGAGATAAGATATCATGATCATCAAGTAAAACACAAACATCTATCATAAACTGGAACAGTTTATTTATTTAATAATAAATGCATTTGAATTAACCATTTTATAGAACATCAAATTATTGTTTATAAAAATAAACAGTATATAAAATGTATGAATGTTTTAGGCACAACATTTCAGGAAGGCACCAAATTTTATGCTTATGAATATTTAGAAAGTATATTTACTAGAACTGTACCTATAATTTATTAACAAAAATATAGCATGACTTCATGCATCACATTGCCTTCAATTTGTCTAGTTACATAATGAGAAAGAAAGGGTCTGAGGTGACTCAGGAGTTCATGGCTCTATTCCAAGCATCTAGAGCAGTGGTGTCAAACTCGCGGTCCATAGGCTGGATGCGTCACGTGCTGGCCCCACCCCCACCCAATTTAGCGAAGGTGAAAAAAGTTCCAATACGTCACATGATGCCGCCGTGATGACATGAGTTTGATACCCCTGATCTAGAGCTTTAGAAGGTTCAAAATTGGAAGGGGGCAGTTTCAAAGGACTTCTGTTGTAATTCAGAATTCTCTTGAACATATTTGAATGAAACTAGTTTGGTTCTTGGTACAAGGTTCAGCTAATCCAGTGAACCCCTTTTTGGCACACAGTTTCTGTTTTTTTTTTACTGTGCTTATGATTAAGGCCCACTGTACTATACTATAATGGAAGCTGCGAGAAAAACTCATAATACTTATTAATCAGCAATAAATTTTATGTTTAAAGCGTATAAATTTCTCACTCCTATTCTTAAGAGAAAGAGTTTTAAGTAAATTGGAGATGTTGGAATGCCATCCTATCTGTGTGCTTGAAAATGTCTTTGGTAAATACACTACCAAAATTTAGTACAATGATTTAAAATATGTAATAAGTATTAGGCAGCTAACCGTATCCCAACCTGTCTAAAGGTAGTATTTTACCTCTTATTGCTATGTGAATCAAAGGACACGACAAACTGTGTCACTCCCACTGTCTGTATTCCTATATAGGGCACATCTTTCTGAATCAGACTGATGTTTGCTTAGCAGAACCCTCTGGGTGAGAACAATTTAGTTTAATTCAGCGAGGATTATCAGAATGACAAGCTACAGAAACATTGTCATGACAAGCTAACACAGAACAAAAACAAACTGGCACACTGATTTCTTCAAACATGGTAAGACCAGGTCAGAATATTTTTTTTATTCCTGTTCACCCTGCAAAAAAACAGTTCCCCCAGTAGCTGTAAATATGGGACTGTTTTAAAGGAAAACCATATTACCCTTTGATAAAAAAAATTATTCCTTGCTTGCTATCAAGGAATCATTCTTTGTAAAAGAATCCCCATCCCAACCATCAATGCGCACTTTGGATAATTCCTTTTCATGCAGACAGTTGTGTACCCAGAGGTTAATGTGTTATATTTTTTGAATGTTCCTTTCCCATTTTGGGATCCCCAGGCCAAATGATTTTGCTGATCAGGTCTTGCAATATGCCACAGAATTCAACCTATTAGTATATTTTTCCCTTCACCTTCTCTGCTACATTAAGTTAAGTCAAGATGTATCTTTATTATTGCTTTCATCAGTACATCCCTTGGAGGTTGGGGTGCCAAAATGGGATGTAGAAAATATCCTTTCAAAGTAAGCTACATTTGGGGACTTGAACATATTATTACTATTAGAGATGAGAGTACACCTTGTAGCTTGCTAAAATTAGGTAACTGATTTATTTTTTCATCTGGGTGTGGGCACAAATGTTGTCAGATATTATATGAGAAACGTGAGTTTCAACAGCAAACCTCCAGGGTGTGAGGAGGGGAGAAAAGGGTGCATTATGTGAAAAAAGAAAGAAAGAAAAGAAAACATCCTGGGAATGGGGATTTTTTTTTATTTCTCAGTTTCAGGGTATACGTAGTAATACAATAATTTACAGTTTGTAAATTATTCCTGCTCTATTAAGTAGCATTGCTAGCATCCACCTGACATGGGTAGTTAGTTAGCTGTGAAATTAAGAAAGATAAATGAATATCCCAATCTTACAGCATAGGTATTAATTAAACAGGAACTCACCCCAGAGGTGGAGGCATTTTTGTAATTAATATAACCATCTGGGTATGTACAGGTAATTTTACAAAGGATTCACAAATCCTTTGAGATACAAATGTAAAATGGTAAGGTGATGACAGCAATGATAGCTCTCCAATAATGGATTCCACTTGACCATAAAAACAAATACTAGCTGCATTTGGTTACAAAAAGACTATAATATATTCAGTCTATCTGTGCAAAGTCATGTTCCTTATTTGAACAGACAGTAAATAAAGAATGTGAGCACTTCAGCTCCATTTATACAGGGTGATTGCAGTGCTATACTGACTATGGATAGCATGATGAATGACAGATGATGTGAGATGAAGGAAAAAGTTTGGGGTACCAAAATGCATATAGATTGTTGAGAGTGATCTTAACACATAAACCATGATAATAAATATGAACAAATATTAGGAGTGATTCATTTTATTCACTTTTATAAGTCAGAAAATACAGGGAGGTTCAAGTTATATTGGTCTCATACAATGGCAAATACAGCAGATAAAATAGTATCTTATCAGAACTAGTTTAGTAGATCTACAATTGAACATTGACATAAAACATGCTTGGAAACAGACTTTTGACAGTTTTATTCTTCTAAAAGACATAAAGTTGGCACAATTTTATATGCCATACACTTGGAATTCCCAAGTAAGTAAAAAGAGCAGGAACCAAAGATTGGTGGGATGGTTTTGTTGTTACTTTATTTTTACTGCCATTGTAAAATATGTATCAAACCCTTTGCTTGCTTGGATAATCATTTCTAGATTATGTTTTCTACCATTATGTCCAGATGCTGCTCATATTGTGCCTGTATGTTTTCCCCTTCTGTTGCTCACAGCAGTTCTGGGAGGGAAGGTAATTTTGCTTCTCAGCTTTTTTGGCCCTGATCCAAATAATTCCACTGAGTTCCTCCCCAGTTGCTGCTTTCTGCAATTATAGCTCTCCCATATAACATTGAGCTTCATTTGAAGAAAGGCATAAAGAGTTTACAGTAGGGAAAGATGTGGTAACTTCAGTTTTCCAGTTTCTGCAACTGGATTTCAACTTATTTCATCCATCTCTGAAGATTAACCCAATTCATTGGAATCATGTTTTATTAAGGACTCAAACAAATAACTTCAGACTGACTCTTATCACCATTTTTTCTCTACTGAGCAATAGAGTTACAAATGGAAAAATTGGATAGTCTTACCTAATCATGTATATGCCAACGGAATTGCAAAGTATGTGCAACCACTTGTATGTGTAATTTAACTTGTTTATTATTTATTTTATTTGACTTGGGTATCACCCAAATCCAATTACTCTAGGCAGTTCATAGCATGCAAATAAAAGAATATACATTTAAAATACAGTATATAATTTGGACAGATATATATATGTGGCAAATCCAGTCAATAATACAAACATGTCAGACACCCATCTGAGAGTCTAATCATGCTAGCCCAATATTTGAGAAAGGCATTTTGGACAAGCCTTTAAGTCTTTCTGGAATACAGTCAGGATAAGAGTCACCTGAATTTCCGAGAGAACCTTTCCAAATTGGCATTGCTCAATCAAAAGAACCCACAGGACATCGGCTTTTCTTGCTGCCAATCCTTCGAGTTGCCCTGTTTATGGAAGAACTCTTTTTCAACATAATTTATCCCCAAAACATCAAACCTATTTTGCAAATCTTTCCAAAAGTTGCTGACTATTGGAACAACTTCAGTTGCAGCAAGATGGGCCCCAAGCCATCAGCAACATCCATGGCCTTCCAGCAGCTGACAAGGACTAATTAGGAAATGAAACATTAGTTAAGTCACTCTCAATTAGGGGCAGAATAACGTTTCCCTGGCAGCGTGGGTCACTTTAACTGCTGGTCCCATGATGACAGTGAGCACATCAGACTTGCTGAAGGAGCTTTAATGTTTAACATATGTTGCAGGATTACATAAAACCTTTCAGCTGTGACATTTTCTGTGTGTTCCCTGCTTTTTCTATCCCCTGCAGCAAACAGTGAGTGGTAAAAGCTACAGCACAAGAAAGATGCTCAAAGCCATTGCCAATGAAAAAAAAGCCCATATTTAATGCAAATCTCTCTACCTTTTATGAAAACCAAGGCAGGATAAACATGTTTTCTGGTTTTATAGTATCTAGTAAGCCTTGATTCAAAGCCAATTTCAGATTATTTTCCAGGTATCGATGTTCAAAAAAATTGCAAAGTCAAAAGGAAAGTTAGCTTGCAATTACAAGAAACCCAAATCAGGTTTAGGTAAGGTCCACCAGAATGTACTTTGTAAAAACTTTTAATAATAAGAAAATAATCACAAAATATGCAATTTTTAAAAATGAAATGATTACAAAAGCTCTTAATATGCTACAAAAGACATGGGAGGAGGAAAATTTAATTATTTAGGGAAAATATAAATAGATTATTCTATGTGGTAAGACAGTTTATTAAAAAAATGTGTTCACATTGAAAAAAGTGAAAAAGCTTCAGATTTCATTCTCCTTTGGGAAATACATCATTTCAGATCTCAGATTGAATCCTTGGTATCATAAGCACAAATAATCAGTATCAGATAAACTTGTTTTCTGTTACTAGATAATGTGGTCTAAAGATCTGAATAGTCATATATATCAGAAATATCAGAAATAAAAAGAATATTCTCATTGTTATTATTTCAAGGCTTGGCTGTTTAGGCAAGTTTTCAGCTACTAAGTAGGCAATGGAGTATACATGTCTTGAGATTGCTTAGTATTGTTTAGGTATATTAAAGTTAGGATTTTTTTTATTGCTGTCACAGATTTATTTGTATTATTTACATTAGCACTTATTGGATGATATTGATTTGTAAGTTGCTTAAATTCCTTCAATGAGAAAAGCATATGAGAACTTGTAGTAAATAAACAAACAAACAAAAACCCCAAACATTTAAAAATAATGTATTTTTTGCTCTTTGGGGTTATATCATATTTAGAATGGAAAAACACCATACTACAGCCAAAATCATTTTGGAAGTATAGAATGCTCCAACCAGATTATCATACTATTGTTTTTATTATGACCCCAATGAAGTATGTTTAGGCAAAATGTTTTCATTTTATATCTATATAGTGCCTTGCCCACCTGAGACATTTGCACAAGCAATAAACAATAAATGAACCTACAGCATCAGAATTTAATATCATTCTGTCTCCAACTAGTTCTACTACCTTAGTATAGCAATTAGGTATCAGATGGGAATTCCAGTGGCTGATAAAATATACAGTATATATTTATCATGATTTTCTAAACTATCCTTATTTTCTTAGAAGTCCCCTTAATCCAATTAACTTTAGACCTTTTTATTACAATGAATGTATTTTATTTCAGATCATTTAAAAGATGCAACCAAAAATTAATGAAAAACAAACAAATCAGGCATGTTATCCCAAGCAATCAATACCCTGATAAGCAAGAAATAACTTCAGGGTAAACAATAAGAGAAGAAACAAATCCCTAATCAAGAAATCACACCCCAAACAAGACTGGCAAAACATACTAGTATATATAACCAACCAACAAACTCTATTCTCCCATGCATTGTTATTATTAAGCTTGCTAAGGAAACCTCTGCATGAAAACACCGAGAACCCAACAGTTGAATCCTGAGCTAGATATATTCACCACTACAGGTAGCTCTTGACATATGATCACAACTGATCCCAAAATGTTTGTTATAAGCATGACAGTTGTTAAGTGAGTTTTGCCTCATTTTATGACCTTTCTTGCCAATCACTACAGCTGTTAAGTTAGTAGTACAGTTTTTAAGTGAATCTGTTTTCTCCACTGACCTTGCTTGTCAGAAGGTTGAAAAGGTGATCACATGACCTGGGATGTTGCAACTGACATAAATACATGCCAGTTGCCAAATGTCCAAATTTTGATCATGTGACCATGGGAATGCAGTTGTGTGAAAAACTATCATTAGTCACATTTTTAGTGCTATTATCACTAAACGAATGGTTATAAGTCAAGGAATATCTGTATTGGATTTCTTGTGTATCTTAGAATCAAAAGAAAAGTCAAAGGATGTATAGATTCATTGCAAAGACAGTGTGTTAAATTAATAATGGATGATGTTGAGAAGTCATATCTTTATTTTTATTAATTTATTAATTAATTTGTTAATTTATTTTAGAGAATTTATATGGCTTCCCTCTCACTCTCAGTTTCTGGATGCATTATAAAAATAAAAACCCTTCTTAATTGCACCTGTCTTTTCTGAGAAGGTAAATGGAGCTTTAGATAAAGTCTTGTCATTGGGAGATGGAAAGAACTGGAGAATAACATTCAGAGGATAATAGAGAACTTAACTAATTTATAGTTAATTCAACTTCAAACTAATTCAAGTCATGACAAATGAATTGCATGCTATAATTTTGAAGGAACTAGACTAATCCTATCTTCTTTGGCAGAAATAGTAGCTTAAATCAAGCAAATGTGTTCCACATAGTTTACCAGATCACAACAAAACCTTTGATAACAGTCTCCCATAAAAATGTTTATAATATTATGGAGAAACTGGGGTAGATTCAATTGTTATTAGATAGGTTAGCTGAATTAGCTGCTGTTAGCTGAATTAGCATATCCAAAATTCTAATAAACCTAAGTACTGACAGAAGCATTGAGAGGGTACCACAGGTCTATGCTCTGGTTCTACTGAAGTTTACTATTTCATATATGACTTAGACAAGGACATTGATGGGTAGCCTATCATGATGGAAGAAGACAAACAAGTAGAGGATGTGGAAGACCTAGCTTGGCAGTACTGTATTAAATGTTAAAGGGGAATTGGGTGCCTTTCTCAATCACAAGTCAAGCAAAAGCCATATAGCTTAAAATATAAGCATTATATTAGGGTGCATAAACAGAGGCCTAGATCTCAGACTATAGATAGCAGTTTTCCCATTCTAGTGTATTGTGTCATCTCTAAGAACCAAAGTGCTGTTTAGCTAATTAGTTATGAAGAAAAATGAAAAAGTGTTTGTATATTTGTATATACTGTTTTCACTATATTGGAATGGCAATCAAACTCATGTTTAACTGAAGTCTGATTAAAATAAACCAGTTGAGCACTCCACCCCACACAGTTCCTGACACTTACAACACAAAATGTTCAAATATCTTTAACTTTATATAAAAAATATAGGCTTTTAATAGCCTTTTCACTAATTGTATTTAGAATTCTGTATTATAAAACAGATTTAAAGGCATTTACAACATTTTGGGTGAGAACAATGCAGCTTAGTATTCAAAGAGAATGGAATGCATATAAAAGTGGACATAAATGAAAGTAATAAACTAATCCGTAAATCCTTTATTTACTGTTTTAAGGATTAAAAGGATGTTCAGAAAGGAATTGCAAAAGAGACTGATTCCAATCATTTAAAAGGGAATGAAAGCAGAATCAGACTGTAATATTTAATCTATTTTGCAATTTAAAAAATCATCTACACTATATGTCTCTATGAGCCAACCAAATATAAATAAATAAAAAGGGCTACCCAAAGGTTAACTATTTTTATTTCCCAAGATGACTAGATACTAATTCATCATCGGAGGCACTTTCAAATCCCAGGCATTTATTCAAACAAATAAATTGGTTTTAGTTGAAGCATGGCTAATGGGAACTGTAAATTAGCTTGCTCAAGAACAGCCTCAAAGTCTGCCAGATGGGGCATTGAGAGAGAAATAAACATGTGTGTCATCATGTACGGAAATTGCATCAGGAAATTGGCTGCACTTGCATAGTGATAAAGCACATCTACAGTTGTCCCACAATGTTCTTTTAAAACACTGCTTTCCTGATCTAAGGGCATGCGGCGGAAATGGAATTATTTCCCAGGTCGTGCATACTTGGTTAGTTATAAATCACGGAACTCATGGAAAACGCAGAGGTTATGAAGTAAACCATCAAAATCAAATCCAGTAAAACATGAGATACACGCACTGAGGCATGAGGGAAGGTTCCTATATGCTTAGGGAAAAAGTCAGAATGAAGAAAAATAGAATACATAATAATCTTAAGAGATGCCGGAAAAGAAAGTTCAAAAGGAAAAAAATTAGCAATGGTGACAAGAACTTACTGTATATGCATTAAGAGAAAACTGCAGAAAAAAGGTTAGTGACAATCGTGACTTCTCAAATTCAGGCCTTCAAGTATGGAAAAAATGAGCTCTGGTCCCCCTATGTTTACCTCAAGAAATGGATATCACATTTCAAACACAAAAACGAAATCACGTTTAGGACAAAATATACTTTATCTTTTTTTTTTTAATTACATTTATATGCCGCCCTTCTCCGAAGACTCAGGGCGGCTTACAATTTTTGGGATACAACCCAGTGTGCTCAGCAATAGCCTTCATTCCATTGTATATGCCTGCTTATTACTAAGTGGCATTTTTACAAAGTCAGCTTATTGCCCACAACGATCTTGGGTCCTCAATTTACCTACCCCGAGAGGATGGAAGGCTGAGTCAACCTTGAGCCTGGTGGGATTCGAGCCTACAGTAATTGTAGGCAGCTGGAACTTAAATGCAGGCATTTAACAGCCTGAGCCACCAAGGCCCTTAAGACCTAGAATTCTAGAATCTTTCAAAGATGTGTCTCCTGCCAGCAACTCATTTGATACATAGACTTTTCTTATCTGGCTTCTAGGCATATTCTTTTCAAAGTTACACCATTCTCCTAATACTTAGGAAAATAGCCAAAATGGATCTCTTTAGCCACATTAATATCAATATATTCCATTTTACTTGTAAGATACCTAGTATCGTGTCCCCTTCATTGTTCTGCCTTCATGTTTTGCACTTTTATCCACCTTTGTTGTTAGTTGCAAAATCACTAACCCATCGTGACCCCATGGGCAATGTTCCTCCAGGCCTTTCTGTTCTCTACCATCTTCTGGAGTCCATTTAAGCTCATGCCTACTGCTTCAGTGACTCCATTGAGCCACCTTATTCTCTGTCCTCCCCTTCTTCTATTGCCCTCAATAGTTCCCAGCATTAGGCTCTTCTCCAGTGAGTTCTTCTTTCTCATTAGGTGGCCAAAGTATTTGAATTTCATCTTCTGGATCTGTCCTTCTAAAGAGCAGTCAGGGTTGATCTCCTCTAGGACTGATCGCCTTGCAGTCCAAGGGACTCGCAGGAATCTTCTCCAGCACCATAATTCAAAGGCCTCAATTCTTTGGCACTCAGTCTTTCTTATGGTCCAACTTTCACAGCCATACATTGCAACTAAGAAAACCATAGCCTTGACTATACACACTTTTGTTGGCAGGGTGATGTCTCTGCTTTTTAGTATGCTGTCTAGATTTGCCATAGCTTTCCTCCCCAGGAGCAAGCATCTTTTAATTTCTTGGCTGTAGTCCCCATCTGCAGTGGTCTTGGAGCTCAGGAAAATAAAATCTGTCACTACTTCCATTTCTTCTCCAACTATTTGCCTGGAATTGAGAGGGCCGGATGCCATGATCTTAGTTTTCTTAATGTTGAGTTTCAAGCCAACTTTTGCATTCTCCTCCTCTTGATGCACCCACATCAAGAGGCTCTTTAGTTCCTCTTCATTTTCTGCCCTTAGAGTGGTGTCATCTGCATATCTGAGGTTGTTGATATTTTTCCCTACCTACCCAGCTAGCTTCTAAAATTGGGTAGCTCCTCCATTGTACTAATTACTGAAGTTTACATTGTATAGTCTAGAATCCAGGATCCATTTGATTTCATAATGTTTTTCATCCCCTATTATTACTGGTCCTGCACCCTCCTTCTGAACTAGCTTTAGTCTACAACACACCGCCGGCTTGAGTAAGTTACTTGGACTGCTGAAATAAGAAAAAAAGATGGGATATTAATATACTATTTGAAACAAAATTGCATGTGGTTCTATCCTTATGACAAAAACAAAGATTTACATATAATTTCAGGGGTAGGGAAATAATCTTTCCAAGAGCTAACTTAGAATATGTCCTTGAACTACATACTTCTTGTGGTTCTAGTTCAACTATATTTTAGAAGATATGGACTTGGTTTTATTGGAGACATGAAGTAGGAGATTATTTAAATTTCCATTTTCCTGGAAATTCTACTGAATCTTATTACCAGGTCCTGGGCCACAACAGTGTCCCTAGGAAACATCATCACTGGAATCACACAGCCTCATTTTACTTTTCATCTCCATATATACCGTATGTAACTGGATCTTGGATCTATGTAACGGGATCTATGTAATTCACCAATTGCAGTACAACTGTTCACTCACTTGAGCCTAAGTATAATGGAAGCAGCAATAATAGATAAATTTATGTATTTATTATTAAAGATAGTACAGGTAAATCAAAATTATGGATTCTACGAAATATACAATATCACCTTGAGCTACTCAGGAATTCAGAATTGAATTCTGAATCAACATTCAAGCCTGCTTGTCTGAATATTCCATCTAGAATTTATTCACCAAGGTGCCAAAAATTAAACTTAGTCTTGTGTAGCTGTGTTTAGAATCTAAAACTAGATTTTTCAGCACCAAACTATCCCTTAGTTTAAAGGATTTCCTCTGTACTTTAGGCATTTTGTAATGGACTCATACAAAACTTTGTATCCTTATCTGTTTTCTATCTTCCATCAGTAACCATTGTTAAATTATATAAATAGGTACTCTGTCCTGGTTTGAATTTTATGAATTATTTAGCTACAATTACAGCACTTGACAATGATTCCACAGATGCATTTTTATTCCTTTGGTAAAAGGAAGTTGTTGCTGTGCAGTCATATTTATTTTTTACTGTAACTGATACTCCCCCTTTCTGTACTACCAGTACTAAGATGATAAATAGAAGCAGCTGATTGACCTTCACAATTCCATTTATTATTTTCATGCCATTATGGTTCTTCATGTTTGCTTTTATTGTAGAAAATATATTTTTATCTGTTTAATGAAGAAGCATCTTAATGTCTCAGATGTCCCTGATTTTTTTTAAATATTACATTTTCTTTTGAAGAATGTGACTATGACACTTGCATAGTGTAAAAAGCACATATTATATTTATGTAACTTCTTTTCTGATATATTTTGATACATTTTCCCATACATATACCACTAATAAACTATGGATTCAGCAGAAAACACGTAAACAAATTCAGAATAAAAAATAGCAAATCTAAAACTCAGGTGGTATAAATAGAATAGGCACTGGGGAGCTCTGATGAACTAACACCAGAGAAATTCTGAACAGTTGCAAACAAAGACCAAAATGCAGTCATACAACTATTTTAGCAAAAGTCCAGAAGAAATAGCATTTAGTGTGTGTGTGTGTGCATGCGCACGCAGCTTAAATGTTATATTAAAAGTGGGGAGAATTCTGAAGTAATTTATCTTGATCATTTTTTTTTACATCTCAAAAACTTGGCATTTTAACAGTGGCGTGTAGATTTTCTATATACACTGTGTATGAGTTTGTGTGCATGTATGGATGGATAGTACCACATATGGAAGCAGTGCTTCATCAATTGGAATGTAATGGTATCACTGAAGTTCTAATTAGTTCAGAATGTTAATCCATCATATAATTTTTGGTTGCATTACATTATTCTGAGTTTCCTTCAGAATATTTTCAGCACTATGCAATTTTACTATAGTCCTTGTGAATGTAATTAGAACAGGGTGAGAGTATTCTTATCTTCACATAAAATAGGAGTTTTTATAAAATATTTTAGGTTAAAATGCAGGTGATCTAGGAAAGGGAATTTTCCCAAGTCCAGACTGCACATTTCCCTTAATCCTAATGCAAAGAGTTTAGTTCCTAAATTGGAAGTTAAAATTGTTACAAGAATGTTCCAAAAACAACAAATGTGTGCATCTCTAACTCAATTGTGTAACATTAAGCATTCTGACAAAGCTGCAAGCAAGTTTGCATTTTTTTAAAATAATGTATGTGCTAAACGTAAAAAGAGAATGTTCATTGGACATAATTACTTTCTTAAAATTGGAGATCTTTATGAAACAATTAAAGGAATAATATTTATCAAAACAAACAGTCTTATGCTTTGTCCATTTAGCAAGATTAAAACAATAACAAAAAGTTTAGCAACTGATTTTGTCTTACACACACATAAGGAATTGAACCAGGCATTTTCTTCAAAGAAAACAGCTGTTCCAGCTTTCTTTATTATAAAAACAAAATTTTAAGATACTGCTATGGATCATAATTCATATTTCTTCCATTTTTGTCAGCTTGGGTCTTTACAAAATATTTTTATTATCACGCAAATAGATAAATATGTTTTTATTCAAACTTTATTTTTTGAAGATGTTTAGTGACTGAAGTCTGTCATCATAAGGTATGAAATGGCAACTCCAAGAGGACAGAATAATAAAACATATATTTCAACATTAAAAGTTGAGGTCTTCATTAGAACTATGGAGACAGATAAGTATTCATTGAATTCCACCAAGCTGAACGTAGTTCACTCTTCACTACTGAACTGTGGTATACTGAAATGAGTGATCAATCTTCTAAATCATTAAAAAAACCTCTTGGTTTTGCTGTGCTTGTCTGAATGAGAAAAAAATGACATCAACTACTTCAAGTGAATTTTTAAAGTCTAATTTATTTCAGTTGAAACATTTCAATACACTCTATTCATCTACTTTTAATGAGTTTAATATAGTTTTAAAGAAATAAACTTTTCCCCAGGATGTACACAAAGAAATATACATTTCCTAGAGTGGTTTCTCTTATCACAGATAAGGTATACTCAAATGTAAGATCTTCTAAAAATAAAAGCAGAAAGTCAAATGAAAATCAAACCGAATTGTGAAGGTACGTTTTTTTTAAAAATGCAAAAAATATTTTGTTTTGTGACTTTCAAGAACATGTGTACTCTCAATATTTTATCTTTTTAAAGAACAGTTAACAAAAACTGATAACCAGCAATGTTTGATCTCAAGCAGGAATGCAATGAACATCCCAGTATTGAAAACTTGGTTTCATTTATCAAAGCATGCCTTTCTTTTTTAGAAATGGAAAGATTTATATCAGGCTGGGATATGCTTCATAATTTTTCATTTGGAAAAATGAGTGTTTGAAAAAATAACTCCTTCCATTATAAAACTTTTGATGGAGCCATCACAGATGTGCAGCTGTAGGTAGCAATATACTTAAAAGAAAGCAATATATTGAAAAGTGAGCTAGGGAATATAATCAATCTAGAGGCTGATTATCAGATGAAAATACTAGACTTGTGCATTAATTTATGGTGGCCCTGTGAAGAATTTTGCTCATGATATCTTCCCCATCATTATAAACTGAAACATTATTTTCTAAAATAAGAATATGCATTTCAATTTATGCTGCATACAAACATCACTAAATAAAAGTTGTAATTTTAGAGATTATACTAAGAACTCTAGTTCTGTTTCCTGGTTTAGTCTTTGATATGACCAAAATCTTTACTTTTGCTTGAATTCTACATACAGTTTTCTAGTCTGGTATTTTTTATTTTTATTTATTTTATTGGACTTATATGCCGCCCCATCTCCGAAGACTCGGGTCGGCTCACAGTTAAAACATAGAAATACAATAAATAATTTAAAAAGAATTAAACCACTATAAAGTCCAATAAACCGAATTAGAGTTAAAAATCATCCCATTACCCCCGGTTAGGTAATCACAGCCCGACTTGGTCAAATAGCCAGGTCTTCAAATCGCGGCAGAAGGTGCAGAGGTCAGGGGCCAGATGGAGGTCCAGAGGCAGTTGATTCCATAAGTCGGGGGCCGCCACAGAGTAGGCTCGCCGTCGGGGGACTGCCAGCCGACATTGGCTTGCCGACGGGACCCCGAGGAGCCCCTGCCTGTGTGCCCGTACAGGACAGTTGGTCTCCGATATCGGCAGGAGGCGCTCCCTCAAATATTGTGGACCCATGTCATATAGGACTTTGAATGTTAAAGCCAGAACCTTGAACCTCACCCGGAGCGCAACCGGCAACCAATGCAGGCCGCGCAGGAGGGGGTAATATGGGAGAATTGGGTAACTCCCATCACAACCCACGCGGCCGCATTCTGCACCAGCTGCAACCTCCAGATGGTGTGCAAGGGCAGTCCTAAATAGAGGGCATTGCAGTAGTCGAGTCGCGAGGTAACAAGGGCATGAGTGACTGTACGCAGGGCATCCCAGTCCAGAAACGGGCGAAGCTGGCAAACCAGCTGGACCTGGGCAAAGGCCCCCCTGGCGACGGCCCCCACCTGCTCCTCCAACTGGAGCTGCGCGTCCAGCAGGACCCCCAGGTTCCGTGCCCTATCCACAGGGGGCAACACCACTCCCCTATGGTCAACGATGGACAATCTTGACTGGTCCGAGATGCCGGTATGTACAGCCACTCAGTCTTGGCCGGGTTGAGTCGAAGCATGTTTCTGTCCATCCAGATCCGTACCGCATCCAGACAGCGAGTCATCACTGATCTGGTTTGGGGTAGAGATGTACAACTGGGTATCATCAGCATACTGGTGATACTTCACCCCAAAACCACAAATGATCTCACCCAGCGGTTTCATGTAGATATTAAATAAAAGGGGGGAGAGGACCGACCCCTGAAGGACACCACAAGTGAGCACCCTCGGGGCCGACCTCTGTCCCCCTGTCAACACCGATTGTGACCACCCCAAGAGGTAGGATGAGAGCCACCGAAGAACAGTGCCCTCCACTCCCAGCCCCTCGAGGCGTCGCAAAAGGATACCATGGTCGATGGTATCGAAAGCCACTGAGAGGTCTAATAGGACCAGGACAGAGGAAAAACCCCTGTCCCAGGCCCTCCAGAGATCATCCATCAGTGCGACCAATGCTGTCTCTGTGCTGAAACCAGGCCGGAAGCCCGATTGGTACAGATCTAGGTAGTCCGCTTCATCCAGGAAAAGTGGAAACTGCTGAGCCACCACACTCTCAACAACCTTCACCAAAAAATGAAGGTTGGAGACTGGACGAAAGTTGTCTAACACGGTCGGGTCCAGGGCAGGCTTCTTCAGGAGGGGCCTCACCACGGCCTCTTTCAGGGCGGAAGGAAAGACACCCTCCCTTAATGAAGCATTGACCACTGCCCAGAGCCAACCGCAGGTGACCTCCCTGGCGGCATAAGCCAGCCAGGAAGGGCACAGGTCCAACAAACATGTGGTGGAACTCAGACGCCGCATAATCCTGTCCACTTCATCCTCGGAAACAGGATCGAACTCGGCCCAGATCACATCAGCCAGACTACTTGCACCATCCTCAGACCACTGCAAGGTGGAACAGAACCCGCCCCGAATCCGCACGATCTTATCCAACAGATATTGACCAAATTCCTCAGCCCTTCCCGGAGAGGGTCCACCACCTCCCCGATGTAGGAGGGAGCGGGTGGCCCTAAACAGGGTGGCTGGGCGTTATCTGGACGCTATGAGGGTGGAGAGATAGGACCTTCTCGCCATCCCCACAGCTACCAGGTAAGTCCTAATATGGGCTCTTAGCTGGGCTCGATCGGCTTAGGAGCGGGTGGCCCTCCACCTGCTCTCTAAGCCCCTTCTGGGCAAGGGAAGTGGGGAATAACCCCAGTTCTGCCTGGAACCTCTCAGGGTCCATTAGGCAGAACCATCTAAGTGGCTCCTTATCCCAGCAGTGGGAAGACCAGCTGTTGGAAGACCAGCCGTGGGAGTTAGTGATCAGACCATGGGACGGGCAGTGTTGTACAATTAGCCTGCCCTATATCACTATACCACTGTTCCGAGACAAAAACTATGTCGAGAGTGTTTCCCCCCTCGTGAGTTGGGCCTTGAATTAATTGGGTCAGGCCCATGGTCCCCATGGAGGCCATGAATTCCTGGGCCAAACCTGACACCCCCCCAAGGGAAGGCAGATTAAAATCACCCAGGACAAAATCACCCAGTTCCGAGACAAAAACTATGTCGAGAGTGTTTCCCCCCTCGTGAGTTGGGCCTTGAATTAATTGGGTCAGGCCCATGGTCCCCATGGAGGCCATGAATTCCTGGGCCAAACCTGACACCCCCCCAAGGGAAGGCAGATTAAAATCACCCAGGACAATAAGCCCCAAGAGATCCACCGCCACCCCCGAGAGAATGCCGAGAAACCCAGGCAGGGTTGCTGCCACACAGCTGGGGGAAAGGTATGTTAGCAGCAAGCCCACTTGACCACCAGGCCCCCACCTCAGGAGGAGGGTCTCACTTCTGCCTATCTCTGAAACAGCGACCTCCCTTGGAATCAGCGTCTCCCGAATAACCACAGCCACTCCACCACCCCTCCCCTGAGCCCGTGACCGGTGCAAAATCCAGAAACCTAGAGGGCATAAGTCAACCAGAAGGACTCCTCCCTCTGGGCCCAACCAGGTCTCGGTGATACAAGCCAGGTCCGCAGCCTCCTCCTCAATCACCTCGCGGAGGAGGGAAGACTTATTAGCCACGGACCTGGCATTAAAATACACCAGTTTGAGCCCAGGGGTCCCCATTCCCCAGCCCCCAGGGGAGGAGGTCATAGGGTCGGAGTGCACCACCACTTGAAGATAGCGAGGGCGTGCTCCCAACACATGATCTGGCCCTATGCCTCGATGTCTCCTGCCGATCCCAACCACCCTAGGGATTGCGATACCCGGCCCACACTCTGGGCCCCCCCGGCCCCCAGCCCTTGCCCCCCCCATGAGCTGGGCTGCAGTCCACCCTCCCAGCATCATTTCCCACCCCCCTCCCTAACCTACTTAAGAATTTATTTAAAAATTTAATTAAAGGGGCCCTAGTAACCCTCTTTTTTACTTTCTTAGAGCCCAAACCCCAACCCAACTCCCCGCCATGCCATCTCTCCGGGTTCCATAACCCATCCTCGAGGTAGGCTGGTGATAATATAGTAGGCCATGTCCTGGAGGGAGGGAGCCTCCTAAAGGCCTGAAGCTCTGCTGCTGTAAAAGTTCGAATATTACAGATCCAAAGATGTCAAGGAACCGGCACGAGGGTCTGCAGATGGAAATAATAAAGTCCGGAATATAGGAACTTGGTAAAGTCATAGGTACTACCTATTGGGGAGTCCAGGAACCAGGCTGCCCTCTCACAACCGGCCTGTGGTCGATGTTTGAGACCCTCCTCCGGATCAAGTCCCGCACTCTCACCACGGGTATCCCCAATGGGCGCCCATTGGACAGTTGGTAAAGAGATGTTAAATGGCTATCTTGGAAGAAAATGAGTCCCCGTTGCCGTTCTCTCACCACAGCAAGGGAAACAACAAAGTCTAGTAGCCGCAAACCAAATTCAAGGATGTACAATTGGCACTGGGAATCCGGGCCCAGGTCACTAGGGTGTCCAAGCTCACCCCTCTGTGTCCTGTGGCACAGTATAGATGGTTCAATCCCAGTAATTAGAGTACCTTGTAATTGGCGAAGATGGTGCACATGGTATAGGTGGAAAAGGTAACACAAATGAGGCAGATTGACCACACACGATGGTCAGTGGAAAAGTCCAGAATCAGGCCATAGGAAGCAGCAGGAGAAAGGCGTCATCACCAACACCTCCAACACCATAGTTGAAAATCACATAGGTGAAACATCACAGCCCTTAACAGCCTTTGGATGGGGCCGGGACCTCCACCCATAACAGCTGGCCAAGGACCGGTTATGCTTCCTGCTGTACTCCAGGCCATACCTGGGACAGCCATAGTGTCACTTTGGCCCTCTGAGCAAAATAAGGCCAGGGGCTGTCCACAAACAGCACCATCCTCACCAACCATCGCCCCTCCCGACGCCACGATCACTCCAAGTCTTCCTCCAGGTCTTCCTGGCGTCTTCAGGGCTAACCGTCCCAGATCAGCTGCAGCCTCAGGAATACGCCCCAGCTGATCCAGAAAGGGGGGGCCGCTGCTGTGCCACACCGGCATTCCGCAGGCTCCGATGCAAGAAACGGGGAAGATGCCACTGATCCACAGCTCACCCCAGAGCCCAACGAATCCCAAGCCAGCAATCTCATCTCCCCCCCGGGGAGAAAACACCATTGGGCTCGTTGTCGCCGCGTCCGGAGCCGCAGCTTCACCATGCCGACACCTCCGCAGCTCCGCACACACAGAGACTGGGGGGGGAGATGACGCCGATCCCCATTCACCCCAGAGCCCAGCAAATCCCCCACCGAGGGTCTCATTCAGCTCTCCAAGCCCGCCAATGACGATGCAGGTACTGGGGCTACAAAAAAAACCCTCCAAACACCCTCTCGGACTGCTCGAACCTCCCGCCGCGCTCCGAGACTCAGCAGGAACCAGCCATGTTAGTCAGGCATGCGCATTTAATCCATTATTCAGATATATTGCAGCAACAATAACAACAAACAACAACTATATAAGAAAGAAAGGAAATCAAGTTGCTCTCATGAATTTCCCTTTGATACAGTGTCATTAGGGCAGCTACTGACATCTATTTCTTCTACCTATTTATTTTTGTTCTAATTTTCACAATATGGGGAGTTCATCTTTCTATTCTTTTCAGAATTGGCATCTAAATATGATGGTACAAGTACCAGTTATAGGAAATGCTGCTGAATAGTGAATATTGAAATACTGTTCAATGGATGAAGGCAGTAGATGAAGCCCTCTGATTGTCATGGATTACTGGGCAATAACTTATCAAGGACTTGTTTTAGTCAGATTTTCTATCCTAAAAAGGAGATTTAATCTGTTTGTGCAACAGAATATTTAATGCTCTTGTAATGAGATGCTCTGGTTAAAAAAAAAACAGTGCTTAAAACTTACCTCTAAATTTTTCTGCTGTCATTGCATAGAATGATAAAGAAATTTAGAATGGTACATAGTCAAGAAGTCTCTACTTCTCTACAAAGTATAGCCAGAGAACTTTTCCCAACTATAAAAGGAAGAGTCATTTGTAGTAGTCACCTTGAAATAGACCAATCAGTTTCAGAGCTAGACACATAGCAAAAAGGACTTTATTGTATATGATTTTTGCTACTTTTCATTGTTCAACGTATTTTCCTAACAAAGAGATATGTCCTTGGTTATCTACTAAAATCATTTTATATTACTGAAAAATAGTAATATCCAACAGGTTATATTGGATGATTTCCCATATCATGCTAAGATTTTAATTGGTTTTAGCTTAATATAATTGTGGAATCCCAGCCGCTATAGTTTATAGTTCATGGTTTATGGCTTAGCAGGACATTTAAACCAAGCAATTGTGATTCAGTTCCCAATCATGATTAAACATTGCTGAACCAAGTCATTGTTCTGGGGCTATGTTTAATTCATTACTGTTTACTTGAGATGTGTTTCAAAATATGTGTAAACTGTGGATTCAGAGCAGCGTGTTCACAGAATATTGTTAATGTAGAACAATTCAACTTATTCCCAAGTGCTACATCTAAATTCAGAGAAGAAATCCATTAGCTAACCTAAAATGCTTGTCAATGCATCTGGGCAGCTTTCTGAGGTTAAGCAGTATTGCAATGGCTGGTACTGGCATGAAATAGTAACAAGGATATAGACAGACTCAAAAGTTGGAAAATATTCTGAAAATTCTGTATTGTTGCCAAAACAATAACAAAAACACTTTCAACTGCCTCCTCCCAAACCTATGACTGCACCCATGAAAACACTAGGAACTGCATCCAGCTCAAAGTAGACTCTACTTTACAAAATAGTAGAGTTGAGTCTATCGATTTCAAGATTAATAAATTCAAAAGGACACAAGAGTCTTCCAAGGTTTTAGTCTGCTCCTAATAACAGATCAAAGATCTGGGTAATTTCTTCCTTATTATCTTGTACATCTTTACATCAGTGAATATACCATAGGCAAACTTAAGAGAAATTTAACATGGATTTAGGAATAAAGATCTGCAGAGGAAATAAATGCTGGGCCAAGATGACAAGGGTTTAAGTTATGCCCACAGAGTGCATAACTAACTTAATTATGAAATAGTTAACATATGAAAATCACCCAGAATCGGAATAAAGAAGTGTTTGTTTTTGTTTGTTTTTGTTTAAAAACAAAGAAAAGGCCAGGTAGCTTATCCAAGTAGCTGCTTTATGAAGAACAGTGACACAAGATATGTGAAGCAGCTATCTGCTAGAAATGTGTTATCCGCCAATCTTTTAAAGAAAGGAATGAAATTATTTAAAGATCTCTGGAAATAAAACATGGGTTTTTAAAGTTTGAAGACCAAAAAAAGATTTCTAATTCTAAAATTAGAATTAGAGGTAGCAGGCATGGTTTTTAAATTCATGAAGCAGCCAAATGGGATTAAGATAATATTCAGAATTTCAGCCTGTAGAAGAAGAACTAATCTTTTCCTCTAAGTAATTTGGGTATTCTTGTCAACCACAAATTTAACATAAACTATCAATGAAATGAAGCTCCTAAAAAAGTAAATGTTATATATCTTGGGATGCATAACAAAACCTCGCTGTCCATCATCTGAACATAACTTCCCATGAGTTCAGATCATGAGAAGTAATTCATGAAATATATACTTCCTTACTAAGATCCAATTTGGGATATTATCCCTGGGCCTAAGCATCACAATTCAACAAGGTCAAACTGAAGCAAGTTCACAGAATAGCTATCAAAACATTGAGAGATCTGGAAACGAAACCCTGTCAGGAATGGTTAAAAGACCTGGGTAGGTTTAGTTTACGGAAGAGATGGGGGGGGATATGATAGCAGGCTTCAAGTATTTGAAGGGTTGTCACACAGAAGAAAGATGGACTGGTTTTCTATTGCCTGAGAGGCAGGACAAGATTTATGCATTAAAACTACAAGGAATTAAGTTCAAGCTAGACATCTTCCTGATTGCATGAATTGTCAGTGAAAAGAACAAGCTGTCATATGAAGATGCTGAACTCTTTTGCTGAAAATATTCAAGGGAAAACTGGATAGCTATCTGTTGTGGATGCTATAATGGTGGGTTTGTTCATGAGGTAGTAGATGACTTCTGAAGTGCCTTCCAACTCTTATAATTCTACAATTTAATGAAAAAAATCTTCAAAGTTGCTGGATACATAGAGAGAAAATCTTCCTAGTATCGCTGAAGACAGATAATTTTCAGTGTGGCAAATGATAAACGGGGACTTCTTCTTCCCTGAATTTCCATGTGAGAATCTCTTAAATTATGAATTCATTAATTCTCTTCGCATTTTTAAAATGAATGTTTATTTATTTATATACAGAGTTGTATACTGACCTTGAAATTTGTACAATTTTTAGTATCTATTAAACTAATAAGCCCATTCCCCAAGAAAAACCTCTCAGGCAAAACTGTCCAATAAACTCACATCATTATTATATACAGAAAATGTAAAATAACAGGTGCTGATCCCTTAGCTGGTGTTGGCGTTACTATACATTAAGTTCTTCTCAAAAACTTACACTGTCATAATGTATTGATGATCCAAGCAGTGTGGCTTTTTATAATTGACAGATGTAAATTTTGTCAAGAAGCATATTTTCTAAGTACTGTCCAAGATTTTTTGGTATAACACCCAGTATGATGATATTTCAAGAATATTCAAGAATATTTAAGTAGTGATTAGTGTTTAGGGGGAAAGGAAGAAAAAGGAAAGGAAAGGAAAGGAAGGGAAGGGTGACCTCTAGAAAGTTCTTCCTTTAGGAGTTTTTCAATGTCTTACTTTTTACATTGTTTCGCTTTTCTGTATCTTTAATATTATTTGCTATCATTTTGAAGAATGTGATCATATGTTCACAATAAAGATTCACATTCAAAACTACTGCTATTATTAATGATAATTTAACAAGGGAACACATATATGCTATAAATTGCAGAACTAACAGATGGTCTTTAATTCAAATAGGGTGGGAATAAAAAGTAGCAGTTTTAGCTGGAGATGTTCAGTATCAACTGATGTAATAGAATGTATGAATGGGCAATGTCTAGTCAGGACAGATGTTTTTGATATGTACAGGAACCAACCATGTACAGCTTTATATAGTTAAGTTAAAACCAGCATTTTTATTAGACTAGAAAGCTACTGGCAGCCAGGACAGTAACCAAAATACTAGTATATTATGCTGCAAAACCTTCTCATCATGTTAGTTGTCATGCCCCCAGCGGAGTCTGAATCTGAGGAGGAAGATGAACAGCCATCAGGGAGCTGGAGAGTGGCTCCATTGGCTGTGGAGGAGGCTGGGGAAGGGCAGAGGCCAGCTGAGCAGGCAGAGGAGGACCCAGACCCATCCCCTACCCATCCTAGGGCACGCAGGGAGGAGAGGATAAGGGAAAGACGTGGTCTTTTCAGGAGGAGAGGGCCTTGATCCTCTTCATGGGATGGAGATGTGAGAACTGCATAAGAGTTTGGACCTGCGTGCTAGCAAATGATGGAAACAAAGAGTGTTTTATTCCTGGATGAGGTTTATCTTGGTTGGCATTCTTCCAATGGACTATACCTGGTTATCTTCTTGAAGTTTGTAATTAATTATCCTGGTCTGTCATGGTACTTTCTTCAGTGTGGTTTATTTTTTATTTTTTTATTGCTTCGTTATCTGCTCTTTGAATTTGGACTGTATTTCTTTCGTTTGGAATGTTATTTTGGAAAGAGTTTAATCTCCAACTGTGAACAATTGAACAATGAAGCCAAGTTGAAGGCATTAAATCTTTATGTTTTGGTTTTTGTTACATTTGTGGTACACTCCGGGTCATCACAGCTCACCTCCTCTTCATCCTAGGGCAAACAGGGAAGAATGGAGAAGAAAGAAATGTAGGTTGTGTGGTTTATGAGGGAGGAAAGGGCCCTGATTCCCTTCACAAGGCACACCTAGGGAGGCAGTTTAATGGAGAACTAGTTGTGAGGGGCATTTGTCGGGAACAAACGTTGAGTTTATCTTGTGTTTGGCTGTGGTTATCAAGTTCCTGGCATCCTCCCAATTGGTTTGATTTACCATTGTTACTTCACTTCTGGAACTCCTTATCTTGCTCTGCTGGATTTATTACCTTATCTTGCTTTGTTGGATTTATAGTTTAAAGTTTTCTGTTTACACCATTTTGGATTGGAATATCTGCAGCCAAAGGTTGCTGCAGGTTCCTGGGAGAGTTTTCTCCAGACCGGAAGGTAACCGGGACATGGGGGAAAAGTTGGAACTAATAAAAAGACCCCTACTTATTATCTGCTGGGTTGCCTTTGTGCATGCCCCAGGTCACCACATTAGCAATTGATTGATTGTCATCTCATAACAATCACATAGATTTTTCTCTAGGATGATCTCTCCCTGACCTGGTTGTTCAAGTCTTCCAACAGCACAACCATTGTTGCCATCATTGACTCCATCTACCTTTTTATTGGTTGCCTTTTCTCTTCCCTGTCACTTTTTACATCATTATAAATTGCTTAAGAGAGGTAGAGTTTTACATAATATGTTCAAAATATGGTAACTGAATGTAATAATTTGTTCTTCAAGTGAGAGGTTGTTAGTGGTTAGACCACAGCACATGGATTCCAATTGTCTTCAAACAGTGTGTGATGATGTATTGTGTAAAGAATTTTAGTCATGTAGGCCACAATTGGCAAAACAACCAAAGCCTTTTATGAGTTTTCATATGTTGCTTATATAAAAGCACTGAGTCTGTAAAAAAGTCACACATCTGCTCCACCAGGACAACACCTTTAAGAGTTAAATGTGATGTCAGAATTGAACCATTTATATTACTATCTTGTTAGGATTCATATTATGCTTGTTTGTGTCAGCCATTCAAGTGCATCTCCAGCCTTGGGTGGCATATATAGTGAATAGATAAGGGTTGTTCTATCCAATGTTTCCTAAAGATGTTATATAGCAACCTTAATTCCAAGGCTGGAGAAGAAAGATGACAATAATATTCAATGACAACTTGATGAAGACCATACATATGGTTTGATAAGTGACTAATGTGAGGTCCTGTATGTGAAGATAAAAGATGTGGACAAGAAGGGTATACCATTGTATACCATTGTATACTATTTCATACCTCCTATTGTCAGCAGACCCTGAACCTGAATTCCTTACCTTTATTTCATGTCATTGTTGAACTCCCACAGGTTCTGGAAAAAAGAGATTTTAGCCTTGACTGTGGAGCTGGAGGTGGCTCAAGAATTTATAGCTATCATGAAAACCATGGACAGTCACCATGACTCTAATTTTCATTGGATACAATACATTGTAAATGATCTTTGCTTTGGAGTAAGTAACATGTTATCTGAAGAGAGAGGATATTAACATCAATGTTGTTATGGTCAGATTATCTAGTCACCTTGAGGCTAACAGCCACCCCTAAATTCCATATGTGAAATAGATCTATTAATATGTTCTGCCTAAAGTGATTTATGGTTTTAATTGGTTTTTAGCAGGTATTTGTGAAAGCTCCCAGATGTCTTGTGTGGCAGTCTGTTAAGATTCTACTTGAGTGGTGGAAGACAGAAGTTACAAAAATATTTAACAGGATTACTCCTGAATAGTTTTTTTCCCCAGTAGATTGATTTCAGAATGCTAAATGATTTACAAAAGAATTCTGGAAGGTGAAATATCTGAAAAGATGCCAAGAGAGATGCTGTTAAAAGATGGAAGAACACACACGATTGGATGTAGATACAAGTTGGATCTCTGATCTATTGTAGAAAGATGGCACTTCCACTGTTGTAGAAAGCATGGCAAATTACCCACAATTGTGTTTTTGCATCTGCAGAATGTTGCAGAATGCCAATTATTTAATGTCACTTACTCCCTTTTGGGTATTGCAGGATTGAAGGATTCTCTTTCTGAATTGTTTCCTAAGCATCTTGTGAATAAAAGTTTTCATATATAGAGTTGAATGTCAGATGGAAAGGATCTTATGAAATGCTAAAGGTGGGATCTTTAATCTTGTTTTGACACCTTAAGAACATTGATAGACTGCTGGATGAAGGGTGTACTCAGTCACCTGTAAACAACAGCTTAGTTATTGTTTGTAGGAGGTATTGAACGTACCCTAAGAAGGAGTAATCATGCCATTAGCCTTGTAGGAGCAGTAATATCATCCTTCCTCCTTAAGAAATCCTTACCCAAACCAACTATCCTAAATAATTATCAAATAATCACAACTTTACCTGCTTACCTGTTTACATAAGGTTGTACAGAAGGTAACTGAACATAGAGGGTGCTTGATGAAATAAATTACCCCTTCCTATTGGAGTTCAGATAGTCATGGGATGGAAATTATATTCATTGTACTGATGGATGACATGTGATGGGATCTGGATGGTGATATTGCTCCTTTCCTGGTCCAATTAGATCTCTCAGTAGTATTCAGTACCATCAATCATGAAAATGGTATGCAGGAATGATTTTGGGAGACCGTGAAAAATGCTACCTACAGAATGGCCAGATAAGAGACAGTGTAGGCTGCAGCTGCATAGTTTATGGAACAAGGGGCTTAGAAGGTATTCTCCCTGAATCCTTGAGCTATACAGATGACAACAAGAGAAATTTATTTTCATACTGGTAAGATTCTGTTAATGTAGTTTACAATAAATTAGAATTAGTTGATTGGTTGTGTTTTTGGTCTAGTCTACCTTGTAAAACTGATATCATGATACTGTTTTGGAGCACCTGCAAATCTGGGGGATTGGAAGCGTCTTTTCTGAAGTAGTTTCACTACTTTCTGAATAGGTAGTTCCAATCTTCCAATAAGTATTTATGGGAAAAAAAAGATTAAGATCCTTGGCAATATGGCATTCTCAGGGTTCAACCCACTCCCCTACTCTTTTTATCATTCATATTCACTGGAGCAAGCCATAATAATTACCGATATGCTGATAAATTCAGTTATTTATTGCTACCACAAGATAGGCAGGAAATGTAGTAGAAGTTTTGACCCAGTATCTGAAGACTATGAATAGCAATAGCACTTAGACTATATACCACTTTACAATGCTTTACAGCCCTCTCTAAGTGGATTACATCATATTGGCTCCAATAATCTGGGTCCTCATTTTACCAACCTTGGATGGATGGAAGGCTGAGTCAAATTTGAGCCTGGTGAGATATGAACTGCCAAATTGCAGGCAGCTGGTAGGCAGCAGAAGTAGCCTGCACTACTGCATTCTAACCACTGGACCACTAAGGCTGGATAGAATGGAACAGATTCAGACTGAATCATAGCAAAACAAAATTGCTGTACTTAAAGAGATCCTCTGGTTCCATGGAGATTCATCTGTTATTCTTGACATGGTTGCAGTTGCCTTGAAGGAACAGGTGTGAAATCTGGGAATTTCCTGACTTCTATTGTGATAGTTGTGGCCAGGGAAGCAATTACTCAGCTTTGATCACTCTGTTACTTGTGCTTTTTCCTAGACAAGGAGATTCAGAAAACTAAAGTCATTTTCATCTATAATTTGCTTTACACTGAGCTGACTGAAGCTATAGCTAACATAGAATACAGTGGCCCAGTTTTGATGTGGTTGCTGGTGGCATTCCAAGCCCAAATCAAAGTGCTCTTTGTAACTTATAAAGCTTTATATGATTTGGGGGCCTTGCCATTTTTAAGATCTCTGAATCTATGGGTTAGATTCAGGATCTATGGGCTAGCAATGAGATTGGGGGTAGACATCTGTAGAAAGGTCTTTTCAGTAATAGTGCCTTCACTCTAGAATAGTTTATATGTTATATAAGATGAAACATATACAGTACATATTATCTTTTCAGATGTGATTAATTGCACCAATAAACTATATATACTTAGATTATCAGATAATACTTGAGAAATTTATATATTTGTTCCATTCAATGAGCTGGTTTGCACAACAAGCTTATTTATAAACTATGGTTTATAAATCAGAATGTCTAAGTTTATATAATATACCAATCCAGATAAACCACATTACAGTTTAAGTTAATGTGTAAACATCTGCATCTGTCTGAAATATATGATGAATATAATCCTCATAATCCTAGTCAGTTTTATTTCATGATAAATATGGGCAGTACATATAAATCCTTATGTACTTAAAATTTTAAGTTATCATTTGCAGTGTGAAAGCCTGCACAGCCTCCATAACTTAGTGCTTTACAAGAACATCACTATATTTAGACTTCCCAGGCAGCACTGAAGGCTCCTGTAACATCTTAAATTATTATTTGACCATTCATTCATTCATTCATTCATTCATTCAT
Source organism: Naja naja (assembly GCA_009733165.1). Taxonomy (NCBI): domain Eukaryota; kingdom Metazoa; phylum Chordata; class Lepidosauria; order Squamata; family Elapidae; genus Naja; species Naja naja. The sequence continues at coordinate 33,256,281 of CM019152.1, forward strand.
TCATTCATTCATTCACTCAATTTCTATAGCCACCCATTTCAACCAAATTTGCTCTCATGTTTAATATGTGCAAGAACAAGTTGGCAAACAAATTAGAAATTGTAGCATGAATTGTTAGAATCTCTCATTCATCCTTAAATATAATTTTGTAATTACAACATAGGACTTCATAAAAATCCACTATCCAAATTATTATTATTTTGCTAGAATGCTCTTCTAAGTTCTTCCACCTACTTAAATAGTTCTTCAGTAAAAAAATCCTCTGTGGATTCTCGCCCATGAATCAATATAATAAAAAGCAGTGACAGTTTTATTAAACCTATTGCATACTGAACAGTACTTAAACTGAATCAGAGCACTGGACCATATAGTCTAGTGCTATCTTCCTTGGCAAATATCAGCTTGTCAAGGTCTCAAGTAAAAGTCTTTTTTAGCCGTTGCAAGGTATTTTTAACCAGATGTTCCAATACTAGAACTTGGATCCTTTTTTATCTACAATGTCTAACAAAATTGATATACCTGAACTTTTAAGACTCAATAACTATTTTTAAGAATATAAATTATTGGGAACTGACATCTGATGAGTTCAAAAATCACAGTTGTTTTCAGAATATTGAAAGGGATGTGTCAATGTCTAACCTTCTGCTCATAAATATGACCTTCAGAGACACCACAAGGATGTGCAATTTCAGATATCAAATGCAGAATGTACCAGTTCTGCACATGCATCTCACTACAGTTTGGACTTCAACTATTGTGTTAATCTCCACAACTGTTTGGAAAAATGAAAGTCCTTGACATAGGCATGAATGTTATTGGCAAAAGTCTTTTTATTGTACAAGAGCCTACCAACCAGCTCACTCATATATGCATCTCTTAATTCACTTTCTGCATTTTTAAGGTCATGTCATCATAATTCAATAACTCGTTTCTTTTTCAGAATATGCATACATCTGAATAGTGTCAAAGTTGGAGACATTTTGATAATGCAAAATCAAAGTGGATTAATGAGTATAGAAATGATCAAATTAAATAGGGCCACATGGTGGTTTTTAACTTCAAGATAGGTTCATCTCTCTGGTCCCACTCTCCTTGCCTTTGACAGGTAATAGTAAAATAATCATCTTTTTGCAGCTTCTACTGTATATATGACTTATGTTCTCCACTACAGGTGAGCCCTTAGCCTGGTGAACTATTGCATTCTCTTTATCTATCAAACAGGCAAGTAATCAGCATGTAGGCTTGGAGGAGCTTCATTCCATGGTATCACAATTTTAGCTATTTTAACTATTGCTCTTTTCTCTGATGTAGCACAGCAATTGTAATTGTTTGATGCAAAATTTGAGATCAGATTAGAAAAAACTTGTTTGGGCAAATAGAGAATTATAAGATAAAAAAACTTTTTTTGAAAAACAATTTACCTTGCACATTTGTGATGGGAAAACATAGTGATTAAAATCTTCACTCAGAGATTAAAATTTCTGGGTGACCTTAGACCAGACATAGTCTAGAACTTTGCAGATACTGTAGTTTGCTTCTTGAGGCAAAGGACAAAATATTCTCCTGAAGGTATGATGGGATGAGATTGGAAGTTCAAAATTAATTTTTATATTTATTTAGCCTTCATTTTTTTTTACCATTTATTGCATGCTTTTTCTGACAAGACTATTAATTTCCCATAGTCTTATGAAAGAATTTCATAGAGGTTAGTCACCAGATAACAGCATCTATAAAATAGTTTCATAGGCTTTTTGACCTCCTGCAAGAGTGACAATCCTGTCAGAGAAAGAAAAGATCAATATACATATGTCAAAGACTCCCCTTCAAAAAAAGGTCTGCCTGAGTAATTGGAAGAGCTGATCTGAAATACAAAGCAGAAAAATATGAACAAGAGAGCTCTCAGTGCTTTGGGATCTCTGAATGTTTCTTTCCTTTCTCTTTCCTAAATTTCCTAAATTCAATTTGGGTCTAAAATGGTGTTTACCCTCTCACAACTATCCTTTTTCATACATAGATACATACATTCATATTTGTGTATATGTATCATGTATCATATGTATCATGATTTTCCCAAAATGCATATACACTCATATCCATCCACAACAAATAATATAATCACAGAATTTTGGATTTGGAAGGAAGCACAATGATAATCTAACTCATCCCTCTAAAACTATTTTGAGAGGTGGCTGTCCAGCATCCTCTTAAATTCCCTAAGACAGTGTTTCTCAATCTTGGCAACTTAAAAATATATGGACTTCATCTCCCAGAATTCCAAGGAAGGAAGGATTCTGCTGGGCAAGGAGAGATTAGAGATAGGAAAGCAAATAAGAAATACATCAAACCAAACAAACATCACTGTTCAGTAAGGAAAAGGAAAAGGGCAAAGAGGAGATTTCTTCATGGAATGAGTTTCCTAGACTGTATAATCCAAGATATAATCTTGAAAAAAAAACATATTGGTCCAGTAATTAAACCAAATATTGGTGTTATTTCTAATTAAAAATACTGTTAAGTTGTTGAGGTGAATAGCTCTTCTGTTATAAAAGTTTCTTTTATAAAAATAGTATATTTATACATAATGCATACAACAATATTCTTCAAGGCTTTCATCTTAAAACCCTTGGGATAATGATTTGTTCTCAAATGGTTCTCATGATGAATTGAGTTTGAGATCCCTGTTGATTCCAAGGCAGGATGATATGAATATTCAAGAAACATATGCTGAAAAATATGAACGAGGTGAATTAACAACATGAGATTGTTACAACATGAGAATGTAATAAGGCAATAGAGAAAAAAGATCATCAATAATACATGGTGATAGTAGTTGGAAAAGCAATGGATGGTTTAAGGATGACCCTTATCTACCTGATTTACTTGCCAGAACAGACCTTTCAGTCTGATTTATGTAGGACCCAGGTTTAACCTGTGATAAAATGCATCTATACCTTGTAAATATGAAAAAACTTTCAAGAAATTTAATTAGTAATACAAATCCCTGGTATTTATAGATATGACTAAGTGGCAAAACCATTCTTGACAGAAATGGTTCATATTACTTTTCCTGATGTGTTGTATCTTAAATTCTACTGGGATCTAATTTTTTATTGAAAGAAATGCAAAGAAGAAACCAGCATCTTATGGATGTTATAGTCACTTCTCAGGTGCACACTGATGTCTGACAGCCAAGCAAAATGACCTGTTTCTTGCAGACTAAGTCAGAAAAGCTATAGTTACCTCCTTGTAAAGTATCTCTAATGAGGCAATTCATTATCTATATCCATCAGACCCTGTTCAACTATCATTCATTCAGTTTCTCCCTTCCTCAAGCTAGTCATTAATGCAGCAGGAATACTGTAGAGGAAAATAAAACAGTTAGTCTTGGTATATATTACTGAGCTTTGTATTGTTAATATAAGACTATTATTTAGACACCTATATCCCAAGTGTGGTTTAAACAAACCAGCAGGACAGAGGAAGAGTTGTCTAATGTGCATGGCAGTGGAATACTTGTCTCCCTTCTGATAGATGATTCGCTCTATCTCTCATACCCATACCTAAACAAATGGACAGTCAGGCTGGAATGCTCCTTGTTCTGTGGTATGTTAGCTGTGTTATGTATGTATATTTTAGAAAAGCCATTTTTATATATTATCAAAGGTGCGCATCTTTCTGAAAAGTAATTGTTTGATTGTTGTAACTTTTAGTTCTGAATATATACTGATGAACTGTAAAACTATACTTGAAAGCAATCTGACATAAATACATTATGGTTGCATGACTGCTCTAAAGCAGTCATTGGTGTCAGTTTGGGTGCTCTAGATTTGAAAGCCTAGCTCATAAATGAAAGAGGTTTTGTTTTCTTCCAGGGGCCACAAAGCTAGAAACAAAATTCTGATTTCTTTAAAGTTGATTCACTGTCTCCAGGCTTTTCTTTGACTTAATACTTGTAAGATCAACAACGTTTAGTTTATTTAGAAAGGCTTGTTTATTTGATAGAGTTATTTATATTATAGCTTAGTGCTATAAAAAGTAATAAGAATGTTTTTATAAACTCCTGGTTTATATGAGGTTATATTGCTGAATTTTGCAGGAACTAATTATCTCCTGAGTAATGAAGATAAGATTCTTGTCTAAATCTTAAAGCAGCCATGACCCTGTATATCTGATGGCTGGGAATTCACAATTCACAAAAAAGTTATCTGGAATTTGAGACTTCATTATTGGCTTTTAAATAAAAGCCAATAATGCATGAAAGTCTAGTCCTCTTTTGGTAACTTTAGGAAAGTAGTTTTTCAACCAAGGATATTTCTTAGGATATGCAAAAACCAACTTTTCCAATATTAAATGATAGGGAGTGAATTCTGGAATCCTTGAGTCTTGCAAAAGTTACAGAAACAAGGCCAAATGAGAAATGCAGCATAGTTTGAGGGTGTCTGTCTTTTCTCATTTCTAATCAATGTCTTTTAATTTTGTTTTCTGACATGTCACATATATTGAATTTAGCTATCAATTGTTTCTATATCCTATATAAAAGCATGACCCTATCCCAATAAGCCTTTTCACTTTGCCTAAAGTAATTGTGATTCATATAGTCATTGTGTGTGTGCGTGAGTGTGTGTGTGTGTGTGTGTGTGTGTAAAGCCATTTTGCAAAGTTAGTGTTTCTCTCTGAAATTCGGAGGTTACTCCATACCACTTGGGTGCCTAATTTTTAAAGGCAACACAAATTTCTGACTAAAGGTATTTGTCCTCTTCTAATGCACATTTCTTAACCCTAACCCTAACCCTTAACAGCTGGAATGTCATCACTGCCTTATTTAATTAAATTTTTATGCTGACCATCTTATTCTAGAACAGGGCTGTCAAACTCCCAGCCTGTGGGCCGAATGTGTCACACGCTGGCAAAACCCACACCTGGTTTAGTGAAGGGGGAAAAATTCCTGATACGTCACGAGACGGTGCCATGATGACATGAGTTTGGCAGTCCTCTTCTAGAAAGTAACATCATATGCTATGATAATAAAGGAACCTTCTTGAATGGGTCGGTATTAGGTTCTATATGGTTGGAAAGTATCTGATATAGTCTTATTCAGCAATGGAGCCATTTAGCATGAGCACCCCTTTTGTGACATGGCTTTTCTGAACTGGCACTTTAAGAAAATAATTATGATTTTTTTTATTTGGCACCTCACCAATGAATTAAAGCAGAATAGACATTTATTGATTCACTTCATTCTCATATATGCTGCTCTGTATATCTAAAATGCTTTAAATAAACAATATTGTTTCACTTTTTTGAGGGAGGAGTGGAATAGCATTTATTTATTTATTTATTTATTTATTTATTTATTTATTTATTGGACTTGTATGCCGCCCCCTCTCCACAAGGACTCAGGGCGGCTCACAACTAAAACACAATAATACAAACAATAAATATTAAATAGCATTGATGATATCACATTTTTATCTTATTATGCTCTTCATTTCATGTTTGCTTTCAGTTATATGTCTAGAAGCTATTCACTTACTAACTTTATCAAATTAAACACTGTTTGAGCATTTGAAATACAGCTTCCAAGATTATAACTCAAATAAAGTTATGTGGCACAGTGCTCTAGGGAAGCATTGAACCAATACTCATGAAGGATGGAAAAAATTTACCTCACATATCAAAATGAACTAAACTGAGGAGACTGCAGACTGATAAATTTTCTCTTATCAGGTACACTTGTGTGTGGAGGTGGAGAATTTTTAAAGTCTGCCCATTCTCTTCAGTGTCAAACCCAAGGGCAACATTTGAAATTCTCTGGTGACAGGAAAAGACAGAGACAGAGAACTATGGCCATGTGTTATCAACCCAGAGGATACAACTGCAATAGGAAAGACAAAAGATAAAAATGTTGGTGGAACTCCCTAAATAATTCAGAGAAGCGAATGCCTCAAAAAGTGCCTTGAATACAGTGTGATGCATTAATGTGTGAAAGGGAACTCACAGCCAAACTCAGTTTGTTCTTTATGAAACAACTGATTGCATTTTCTTCACCATTCTTTCTTAATTTCACAGTATCCAAAAATGTTTTAATGTTTCAGTGATGTTTCTTGCATCCTGGTAGCTGCTTGGCAATTCTCAAGGAAACAGCAGAAACAGCTTGATTCCTCCTATATGTAATGCAACAATGGAAGTCTGCAGTTTCACCTTTTGAAAATATATTCTTTAATCTTCATCCGCTGTTCTTACTGTAATATAACACTGATTTTGTATGGTTTTCAAACACAGAATGTACAAAGGGGCCAGGGGTAATTCAAGGAAACCATTGAGAACTCAAGATCTGGTGAATGAATTGGCTGCCCAGACTCCTCTGGATGAAGGAGAGGATCTGGGATTGCTCATAATGCTTCGTACATATGCTTCCCACAAGACTGTTAGCCTTGCCCAAGCTGCAGTTTGGAGCCTTTAAAGAGATACTTGGTCACCCATTTCCTCTCTTAATTCGTTTCACTGGAAATGGAAGTATAAATTGCTTTTGAGATATTTTAAGAACCCTCAGAATCACAAGTTTTATTATACTGGATGATTTTCCTTCAATCCCCAAGATTGAAGAACTTTCATATACGTTTAAGGTCTTAAATAAAAATATTGTTATTTGGAAATAATCATTAAAAGGATAATTTGAGTGTCAATTTTGAAAAGATTTAAACAGACTAAGGGGCCAGAATGACTGGAAATAAGATTTTGAAATAATTATAAGAATCCTCTCTATGGTTTGTTAAAAAAAACCTATTAAAATATATGAAGATTTTGAATTTAGGTATAAGAAATATTTTCCTGAGGAACTGTTGTGGATTAGAAAAAAATATTAACGAGGAGACCTTGAAGGCTGGTTACTAGAGGCAACCAGAAAGAACTAAAGAATATAAAGGAGAAGATTCACAAATACAGAATGAAGAAACATATTTTAATTCTGAAAAAAAATTCAAGGATATTTGGCAACAATGTACTCAGAACTTTCTTTTCAGATTGTTCCTTAATATAAAAATAGATTCAAAAATGTCGAGAGAGAGAATACCACTGAGTGTCAGATTGTTTTCAATCTAGATTTAAAATTGCCAACATGTAAGAGTGTTATTGACACATATGGGATACACCAATGAAACTGGTTGATGTTTTAATAGGTAAAATGGTTACACAGAAAAATGACTTGGATATGTGGGTTTGAACTCTGAAGAGAAACTTAGACAAGTTTGTTATTTTGAACTTATAAAACAGAGGAGTTATAGCTATGAAGGAACTCCTGAGAAAAGATAATGAAAAAAAAACCCAGCTTCTGGAACGTTACTTAAAAGGAATAAACATAATGACTTTTAAAAGTAATAGATGATTTATAAAGTTGGCTTACTCAAGCAAGGTTAAAATGTGTATGATTTTTTTCCTAGCAGTTTTTAATGGATTTTTTCATGACTATTTCTGAAATGAGATATAGAGAAGATAAGAAATTAATTTGTGGAATATTATTTGATGGGATTAAATTTCAATATGTGTTGCTTTTGGTAGCTCTTAATTGAATCTTTTTTGATTAACTTTGAATGATGAAGCTTTAAAGATGTGTTTATAGATAGAAGACATGGGAAGAAGATGTTTTTGTATTTATAGAGAAAATATTTAAACATATCAAATATGAAATTGATATGTTTCAGATTTATATGTGTATATGTGTGTAGGAGTGGTATATGCACATATATTGAATGGGTTTTTCTGATTAAATTGAATGATGAGGCTTTATTATTTGCTAACAGATAAAAGATACGAAATGAAGAGAAGATAGGTTGAAATGTTAAAGCAAGTAATAAGTTAAATTCTATTTGTCTTGGTAAAGGGACAAGTCTTTATATATTTTTTCCTTTTCTTTTACATATTCTTCACTTTTCTTCACTTTTTTCTCTACTTCCTCCCCTGTTTTTGTGTTTTTCTTAATTTGAATAGTTTTTTAATCTTCCTATTTTTAAACTTCAATTAAAACTACTATTTAAAAAGCCCAAAGGCGTGGGCAAAAGTTCTTGAGGCAAGGAGCAGGAAGGTACTGAGGGAGGCATCCTGGATGGAAGCCTATCAGCAGCATCATTGTGGGTATCCAATGACTGCTCTGCTTCTTGTCCTTCGGACTTGCTAAGTGTACTTGCACAGGAAAGATAGAATTTAGGCCTGTTAGAAAACATTTGCTGACCCCTAAGTGCTATCCCCAAACACCAACAGGTATAAATTGCACTCAGAACCAGTCACTGATTCTTCAGAATACACTACACTAGCACAAGTCATTGGTTCACATCACTTGATGTTGAAAACACTTCAGATAGAAATCTAAGGATCACCACTCATGTATTTCTCTAGTTAGTGTAGCACCTGAATGAAGGACACCCACAAGATAAAGTGCATGTCCTTCCAATCACTGTATCATCTGAGTTGAAGTGAAAATTAAGTAATCTTATCATTCAACCTGCTTATCCAACCTTGATTGCATTCCCATGACCCATCTTCATATACACAAAGTCACCTATAACATTACTGGCCTTGTCAGGCATGGCATACTGACTCTGGAACTATACACTTCAGAGAATACTGTATTAACAAACATTGAGGTGATAGTTTGGAGAGCAGCAGTTTCCAGTTCAGACATAAAAAATGGACGTTTGCATATTTATACTATTGCCAGCACTAAAGATGGTGAATTTCCGTAGTGCAAGCCAGGTTTGAAATCTCTTTGTTTCAATGGTGATTTTTTTGTGTGATCTTTTGTTCTTTTGTCCTTGCTGCTGAACTTCTGATTATCTTTTGCTGATTCTACTGAATTTATGTTTGTACACAAGCAAACAGGCATGCATGATTGCTCTTTTTTGCCCTGTTGTTAGTTAGCTTTTCAGAATGCATTGAGATTGTGCTTCTTGGATAAAGAAATTATGATAGCACTGTAAAGTGATGTATCAATAAATTTATTCAAACAGAAACAGGAACAGTTGGATCCAAATGGTTTTTGAAATTAGTTAGAAACATTAAAAACACATAGTTTTTTGCAATTGAAAAGTACAATTTATGTTTGCTTGGCTGGACTTGTTCATCTTTCCAGGACATGCAGCTAATTCATAATTGAAAGAATGTTGATGAGAGACTAGCTCTTTATGTCTTGTTAATATTTTGGCTGAGTGCCTCAGAATTTATTTAAAGAATGGAAAACTTCCCTGTTAAGAATCCTAGTACTTTAATATGACACATGGTTGCAGTTTTAAAAGGTTGTCTATTAAACTATTCACAGACACTAAGGCAAAGATAGAAAGAATAGTGGAGTCACAATAGTATCAGTAGAAGGAAAATGCAGGGAAGAAGATAAAGCACAAGAAGGGAAAACAAAACACAGCCACGGAAATAAGAATAGAGAAAATGTGCAGATGCTTCATTCCCAAAAAATCTTGGTACATTTGACAGAGTTGTTGAGGGGTCTTCTATTTTATTGCATTGCATTTTTCTTGTTGAATATCCACAAACTCTCTTTCAAAGTTTCAGTCTTCCCTAAGTCTTTCCTTGCAGTAAATTAAGATGTTTCATGGCCCAGCTTGATTCCTTGACTGGATTGTCTTGGCCTGAAAGCAGGACAAGAAGCAATGGGTGGAAACTAATCAAAGAAAAAGCAATCTAGAACTAAGGAGAAATTTCCCAGTGGTTAAACAAGTTATCAGTGGAATGACTTGCCTCCAGAAGTTATGGGTGCTCCAATACTGGACATTTTAAAGAAGAGAGTGGACAACCTTTTGTCTGAAATGGTACAGGGCAGGGCTGTCAAACTCGCAACCCACGGGCCAGATACATCACATACTGGCCACGACCATGCCCAGTTTAGTGAAGGGGAAAAAAGTCATGATACATTATGTGATGATGTCATGATAACGCCAGTTTGACACTCCTGGTATAGGGTTTCCTGCCTGAACAGAAGGTTGGACTAGAATACTTCGAACTCTGTTATTCTGATAGATTAAAATATTTATTGCAATCAAGGATGTAACCATACAAACATACATACAAAGTAAGTGAATACCCATCACCAGTGCAATGATGAAACAATACTTTTTTAGTCTCAAGGTGTTTCTCTTCATATTCTCTGAATAAACAAATACATAGCACAGTGCCTAGTGACTTTGAAACTGAACTGCTGTTTATTGTTTACATAATGGCCATCTCTGTCTTGGGAGCTACTGGTTTGTACCTTACTGTCCTCAATGCTTACAACAAACAGATTAAAAATTTTAAATCAACACTAGTTATACAGTCCTTCGAGGTGGTGCTTTACTTTAACAAAAGCTCAAGCAAAGTATAACCTCAAAACTACTTTGCAAAGTCCCTTCTGATAAGAAAGAAAAGTGTCAGTGCATCTGAAAGCTGAAAATGAAACAAAGGGACCATCTTACTTTATCTACACTACTAATTTCCATTTCAATATTTTGGTTACGACTGGAGGAAAAATCTAGAATTCTAAGTTTATTAGGTCCAAGTTTCTCTACCTAAAAAGACATTCTTTTAGAGTTTTATTTGATTTTCCTTAGTTTGTTTTATATTGGTTTATAAATGTTGTTTTAATGTTTTAATACTGTAAACCACCTAGGAGTATGATGAGTAGACAGTTCAAAAATTACTGTAATAAAAGTAATAAATATCTTGCTAAATTTGAACTACAAATTATCAATACTCATAATAATTCCTATTCCTGTGTTCTTCCCACAGTATTTCTTTATCGTCCTCTCTATTAGGAGGCAATGTGTCATGCTTTCTATTCTCTAGAGTTCTATATTGTAAATCTGCTAGAAGTAAGTCTGTGTGTGTGTGTGTGTGTGTGTGTGTGTGTTCCTTTTATCAGCAAAAGAATTGGAGGGTGGAATGAGAAATGGTAGAGAGAGCACAACATTTATTTTAACCCTTCTGATAAGAAAGAAAAGCGTCAGTGCATCTGAAAGTTTCTGCTTTTCTTTCTTTTGGATGAACTCAGCCAAAAACATCTTAAGGTCAGGTGGTAAATCTGTAAAAGCACCATTATATATTCAAAGCTGCTCTACTTTTTATTCCTTTCCATATGGATTCACAGAGAGGAAGAAGTTTTGAAATTTCAATCCTACTCTTTTGACAAGAGATAAGGGGCATTTTTATATGCACAAAATTGCTGCAGAAATGAAAATTAATAGACAGACTTCTATTGGACTCAGTAATATCCATGTTTCATTTACACTAAAAGGGTACAGCAATGACCCCTTGTGTATTGGCATTGTATGACCTTCCTTTCTATTTCTATAGATTTATAAATAGAGACTGTAAACATATTTTGATACTTCCATCTACTGAATGGCTTCAACATTTGAACTTGGCTGACTTTATCATAACCATATTCCAAATGGAAGGTTCTGATAGAATATAGCCTGAATTCCTGTGAGGGAGTAGCTGCATTCCAGAGGCAAAGAGGCAAAGGACCATGGAATATTTGGTCAGGAGGAAGAAGGTAAAAATGGTTTCTCCCTATCAGTTTCCAGTGTAAATCTATAGTGATGCAAATGGTTGCTTTAGTTTGGCAAGATTTCTACAGGTGAGGAACAATAAAGAAAACTACTCATAAGTAACTCCATAAATTCTGGTTATCGGGGAACTTCATATAGATATGGAAAATAGTTTTTCATAGAAACAAGCATGGCTTTGAATCCATAAATTATAGTGTTAAACTGTCTCACAATCAAAGATGTCATTACAATTTTAGCTATTATCCTACTGTTCAACTACTCTCCTTGTTATTCCACCTCTGGGCAACTATGCTGTATTTTTTATTTCAGCATCTGAACATTTTCAATTTTTGCATTGATGACTGATATGGAATGTTATTATGCAAAAGAGTTAATTCCACATGTTTTCCTTTGAAATGAATTGGCATGATTTTCTAAAGGTTTAGCATACCCAATATTTTATGATATATTTACTTATTTATGTAATATATTGGACAGACAGAAACTATCTAGCATATAATTATACTTTCAAAAGTTTTATACTTTCACATCTGCTAAAAAAAAGAGTGTGAGGTTAACATTTCTTTTTATAAATTATAAGAATGTTAGAATACTATACTGGTTTATATTTTGTGCCTGTTGTAACATAGATCATGATAACTTTTTTTAAAAAAAATAATAAAATACTGAGAAGATCAGTTTTGTGCAACCATTTCATGGACTGATCATTATCTCCTATGGCTGGTCTTTCAACAGGCCGCCCCATGCTGCTGGGATGAAGAACCAATTAGATGGTTCTGCCCAGACGCCTTATGAACCCGGAGGGGTTTCAGACAGCACTGGGGTTATTTCCCACTTCCCTTACCCACCGCTCGGCTGAGGCCTTGGCGGCCTCGGAGGCTCTCGACCGGGTTGTCCCCTTGTGACCCCTAACCCGTTGCAGATCCCGGTTAGCTCCTTGGTTTTCAGAGGAGCTCCTGATCTTGTGCCCAGCTCAGAGCCTATATTAGGACTTAACTGGTGGCGATGGGAGCGACAAAATGTTCTTACTTTTCCACTCTCATTGCATCTGCAGATGATTGCCCAGCCGCCTTGTTTAGGGTCACTGCTCACATCAGGGAGGTTCCAACTTGAACTCCAACTGGCAGAAGTCAGAGGAAGGAGTGGCAATGAGTCTGGCCAATACCAATTGGGATGAGTTTGAGTGTGTGTCCCTAGATGAAGTGGACAGGATCATGCGGAGGCTGAGCTCCACCACGTGTCCTTCCTGGTTGTTTATGCCTCCAGGGAGCTTACACGTGGCTGGCTCCAGGCAGTAGTCAACGCTTCTTTGAGGGGGGGTTCCTTTCCCGCTGCCTTGAAAGAGGCGGTGGTGAAACCCCTCCTTAAGAAGGCTACCTTGGACCCAGCCATTTTGAACAACTTTCATCCAGTCTCCAACCTTCGCTTTGTTGTGAAGGTTGTTGAGAGCGTGGTGGTTCAGCAGCTTCCGGGGTTCCTGGAGGAAGCCAATTATCTAGACCTGTACCAATCGCACTTCTGGCCTGGGTACAGCACAGAGACAGCATTGGTCACGCTGGTAGATGATCTCTGGAGGGCTTGGGACAGGGGATTTTCCTCTGTCCTAGTCCTATTAGATCTCTCAGTGGCTTTTGATACCATTGACCATGGTATCTTATTGCGGTGTCTTGAGGGGTTGGGGGTGGGAGTCACCGTTTTACGGTGGTTCTCCTTCTTCCTCTCGGGTCTCCCGCAATCTGTGTTGGCAGGAGGGCAGAGGTTGAGCCCAAGGCCCCTCACTTGTGGGGTGCCTCAGGGGTCGGTCCTCTCACCCCTCCTGTTCAACATCTATATGAAGCCGCTGCGTGAGATCATCTGTGGTTTTGGGATGAGGTATCATCAATATGTGGATGATACCCAGCTCTTCATCTCTACCCCGAACCATATCAGTGATGCCCTCTCCGTTATGTCCCATTGTCTGAATGTGGTGCAGATCTGGATGAGGAGGAACAGGCTTCGACTTAACCTGGCCAAGACTGAGTGGCTGTGAGTACCGGCATCTCGGAGTATCCAGGATATTCCATCTTTGGTCATAGGGGGAGAGGTGTTGCCCTCTGTGGATGGGGCTCGTAACTTGGGTGTCCTCCTGGATACACAGCTCAGTTTGGAGGAGCAGGTGGCAGCTGAGACCAGGGGGGCATTCACCCAGGTTCGCCTGGTGTGGCAGTTGCACCCTTATCTGGACCGAGATGCCCTATGCACAGTCATACATGCACTTGTCACTTCCCGAATCGACTACTGCAATGCTCTTTACATGGGACTGCCCTTGCGGACCACTCGGAGGTTACAGCTGGTGCAGAATGCGGCCGCACGGGTTGTGATGGGAATAACCCAATACTCCCATATTACACCCTCCTGTGTGAGCTGCATTGGTTGCCGGTTGCCCTCTGGGTGAGATACAAGTTGTTGATGTTAACATACAAAATCCTCCATGGCTTGGAGACGCTTGCGGGAGCGTCTGCTGCCAGCATCGCATTCCGATCGCCCTGTGCGCTCCCACAGACAGGGCCTCCTTGGGGTGCCTTTGGCTAGACAATGTCGAGCCAATGTGTGGAAGCACCCATCCTGTGGAATCAGCTCCCCTTGGGGCTTCGTTTGGACCCGGACCTCCGCTCCTTCCTCCTCCACCTGAAGACTTGGCTGTTTCAGCAGGCCGGCCTGGATTGAAATGGGTTGCGGTGGGTTTTTAAGGGATTTTAATTGTATTTTTATGGGTTTAGAGTTATTAGACTTGCGATTTAATTATTTTTAATTAATTCATTGTATTGGGATTTTAAACTGTGAGCCCCCTGAGTCCCTAGGGAGAGAGGGCGGCATACAAGTCTAATAAAATATAAATATGTATATAATATTTCACAAATGCTCATCCCTATCACTGTTTTTTCCAAAGTATCTGCATGTTTGTAATTTATCTAGGAGATGCATTTGGCAATGATATATTCACTATGTAACGGATTAAGTTATATCTGCCCTATTTGTAGGGGTTATATTATTTTATCTAATGCTGTTTGTGTGCAAATAAAATAGATTTCTTGATGGGATTGTGTGCATTATAAATCATACACAAGTCCACAGTAACTGCAAATAAAAAAATTGCATGGGCTTGGAATAATAGAATTTCACTAACATAAGCATATACATATATAACTTGCTTGAGTTACGGAAGAGCAAAATAAGCCTCATAAACCATTTATTTCACTGTGAGACAAGCCAACCCAGGAATCCTGTTGAACCTACCTATTTTTACATTCTGTCCTTGATTCAGAGAGAGAGGCAGCAGGACAAGAGGGACGTCAATAGGCTCTGTCAATAAACCAAACAAGAATCTCAGCTGCTCTCATCTAACACAGTTTAATTTTTAATCCAGCAAAGCAGCAACAAGGACATGGGCGGCAGCAATCCGACAGCAGAGCAAATTGGTCAGGACAGAATGGATTGATCTATCTGAAGAAATGAAGACACAGCAGAAACTCCATTTAACAAATGAAAATGGCTTTTGGCCTTTCTTTCGGTCAAGAAAGACAGGTTCACATCAATGGCAAAGGCTGCATTTCAGCTTCTGTTTGTGAAATCAAATAGGGTACCAATTAATAAAGTATACTATTCATAAATAACTCCTTAAGTGCCTACAGGCTCAATATTTGAAATAATAGTATATAAAAAAGTTATACCTTATCTACAAGGACTATTCATTTTTATAAACTTTCTTTCTTGTCTCATGGTTTTCTCTGAAAAAGGTGCCTGCTGCCCAGGGTGGGATTCAAATTTTGTAGCAACCTGTTCTGTGGGCATGGCTTAATTTGTGGGTGTGGCTTGGTGGCCATGAGACTGGGTAGGCGTGGCCTGGTGGCCATTTGACTGGGTGGGCATGCCCAGGTGGCCATGTGACTAGCAAATCAAATACAAATGGTCCTCCCTTAATGGCCGGTTGCTTAGCAAGTGTTCTAATTTATGACTGATCACCCCAGAGCTATTGACCTGTTTTTGGAGTTTTGACAGCAATGAGCGCGCACACACACACACACACACACATGCATGCACACACACACACACACACACACACCCTTCTAACCCTGCTATTCTTTGATTCTGTAAGGAGCAGGGGGTTGAACTAGATGACCTCTGAGATCCCTTGCAGGCCAGCCCTAGATTGCTGTGCTGCTTCAAAGAGTCTTCTGAAGCCAGGGTTTGTGTCCTTCCTTCCTCTCCATTTTTTGTCTCTCCCTCCCTCCCTTTTTCCATGTATTTCTCTATCCATATCTCATTCACTTTCTCCTCTTTCTTTCTTTCTTTCTTTCTTTCTTTCTTTCTTTCTTTCTTTCTTTCTTTCTTTCCTTCTTTTTTCTTCTGCTCTCTCTTCGGCCTTTCTTTCTTTCTCTTGTCTCTTCCTCTTCTCTCCCCTCTTCCCCACTCTTTCTCTCTCTCTCTCCCTCTCCTTCTCTTTCTTTCTTTTTCTTTCTTTCTCTTCCTGTTCCTTCCTTCCATCTCCCTTTCTTCCTTTCACTTCCTCTCTCTCCTTTTTCTCTTTCCCTTGCCTGCTTTCTTTCTTCTTGTCTCTTCCTTCTCTCTTTTTCTCTCTCTCTCTCCCCCTCTCTTTCCCCCTATCTTTCTCTATTTCTTTCTCTTTCCCTCTCTCCCCCCACTCTATTTCTCTTTCTCTCTCCCCCACCCTCTTTCCCCATTTCTCTTTCCTTCTCTTTCCACTCCCAACTCTCTTTCCCTTTCTTTTCCCTCTCTCTTTCCCTCTTTCCCTCTCTGTCTCTCCACTCACCTCCACACACAACACCTGCCCTGGTCTGGGGATCTAATGACGGCCAGTCGGCAGTAGGGAAAAAGGAAGAAAGGGGAGAGGAGGAGGTGGCATGCGGCTGCTGCAGATCCTTGAGCACCCCCCACCCCAGCGGCACCTCTGCTTGCAATGACAGCGGCAACGGCTGCAACGGAGCATTGAACACCCTCCATCCTAGCCCTCCCAAAGCACCTCCACGTGCAACAGCGATGGCTGCAGTGGAGCCTTGAGCACCCCCTGTCCCAGCCCTTCCAAAGCACCTCTCCAGGCAGCAGAGGTGGCGGACCTGGATGCCTCCTGTTTTGCCCTGGGAGAAGTGAGCAGAGGTGGCGGAGATGCTGTGGCAATGATGCTGCTTACGAGCAGCAGCCGTGTCCGCTGCCCAACTGGTTGGAGCACTGTGGTAGGGAGAGCTAGGAGAGCCCTGCATGGCAGCTTAGCCAGCCAGTCGAGCCTAGGGATGTTGGGAAGGCAGCTAGGTAGGCCCCAGCTGGTGCCGCCAGTAGGATGGGGCCATGCTAGTGGGGAAGCCAGCCAGCTGAGCCCAGGGATGTTGGAGGGAGGGCAGCTAGGTAGGCTTGGTGAGACCTGGGAAGGTCTTCGCAGTCTTACCTGTGAGCAGGCAGATCAGTGGAGAGGTTCGTGTCGGCTCCAGGCTGCTTCGCTCACCTGATCTTGCTGGGAGACCCTCTCCTGGCTGGCAGAGCAAAAACCTTGCAAGTCCCCCTCCCTTTGGAAATGGCTCCTGAGCAGCAGAGAGAAACAGGATTCAACTGGGATGCTTCTCTGCTGCCCAGGAGCCATTTTCCAAAGGGAGGGGGACTTGTAAGCTTTTTGCTCTGCCACAGCGAAAGGCAGGCTGGCCTGGTGGGCAAAAGCAGGTTGTAGGCATGTCGTGCATGCGCATGATGTGCATGTGTGCAATAGGGACTGACTTGGCAGGGAGCGGAGAAGCGGGTGGAGAGGGATGGGGCCAGCCAGGGGGCCGTTTTACCGGTTCTCTGAATTACTGGGAACCATAACAACCAGTACTATAGAACCGGCTGAACCGTAGAATCCCACACCTGCCGCTGCCCTTTTCAGAACCTCTTCTGATTTTACTCATGACATTGGATAACAGTAATTTTGCTTCCTAAACACTTTTGGGTGTATCTTATGAATTTAACCTATCAGGTACTGTTTTATAAAAAACTTCTGTTTTTGTAAGTCCACCCAGATGATTTAACAAATTTCTTTGCACTGGTTGACAATGTTGCCAGTTTCTGTGCTGACATTGACAGTTTATTCACAGCTTTGGATTGTGAGCATGACCCACTAGAATGGTATCTCTTTATTGATTCATCAGTGTTAAGCCTCAAGGCTGTCTTGTACATAATGGCAATGTGCATTCTTCAGTATCTGTTGGCTATGCTTCACATCTGAAAGAAACTTACAAAAACATGAAACTGTTGTTGGGACACATCCAACTGGAATATCTGTGGCAATATAAAAAAGTAGCTCTGATGCTTGGAATGCAGCTGAGATATGCCATGTGCTGTTGTTACATATGCAAATGGGACAGCTGTGCAAGAGAGTTCCATTACATTAAAAGAAATGACCACTCAAAAGAATTTGGTTCCAGGACAAAAGAACATGGCAGATAAACCACTTGTTGACCCAACAAAATATTTTTGCTACTGCTTCACATAAAACTTGGGTCTGATGAAAATTTTATGAAAGTGATGATGAAGGAAGGTGAAGGTTTTGTTATTTGAGACAGATGCTTCCAAGAATAACTGATGCCAAGATTAAGGAAGGCCTTTGTGATCAGGTACCTCATCAATGAGAAGTGGTTCCAAGATTTGTCAGTGGGGCCAGAGATGGCATTGAAAATTTTCTTGGCAATTACAAAGCATCAAACTACATTCAGCTGATTGACAAACTTCTTACAGTATACCAGGTCATGAACTGCAGCATGTCACTGAAGATTCATTTTCTGAATTGACATTTGGACTTCTTTCCAAAAGTTAGGTGCAGTCAGTGATAAACATGGCAAAAGTTTTCACCAGGACATTGCCACAATGTAGAAATGGTATTAGGGGAACTAATAGGGGAATCCTTCAATGATGGCTGACTATGTTGGACACTGCAGTGAGATGCATCAGACACTGAGTAGAAATGACTTTCTACTGCCATTACTAGGAGGCAGAGATATAACATTACACCAGAATTTGAGATCTGTGGAAATACCATTGATTCTTGGCATAAGAAATGGCTAAACAATCACAAAATGTACCACTTTAATATAATTAGTATATTACTCTGACTTATTTTCAGTACAACACAAATGGAAGTTACAGTTTATTCTTGAGTTTTAACTCCAGTCTTATTCTGTCTAGAATAATAAATAACCAAGGTGAAGAGGTGAGTTATTCAGCCAAAACAAAATAAGATATTACAAAGTATTATACAGACATGTTTTAAACTAAAATTATTCAACATACCATCAATAAAGTATTATTTGCACATCCTAGTCAATCATAATTAAATCTCTCTTGCTTAAGCTAATGTTCTTATTTTACAAAATTGTCCCCAACCTACTATAGCCACCTAACTGCTACACATAGGAAGATGTCCCTGAACTAAACCCCAAAACCAAACTATTTCCATATTCAATCTGGTAATATTAATTCATAATACAACAATATCAGCTACAACATTACAGAACTGTTCATCTTCAAATATGAGGTATGTTCTTGTTGCTAGAAATGACTTTCTACACTCTGCACAGTCAAAAAGGTCAAACTTGACACAAAAAAATAAATGGACATAAATCTGACATCAGACATGGTGACATTCAGCAATCAGCATGAGAACATTTCATTCTCCCTACATTTCAGTTTCCCTGGAAACTCTGGTGTACACTCAAAAGTTGCTATTCTCTTCACCAGAACATTAAAAAGAGGGATTCAGTGTGAAATATCTGAATTGGAACTAATTGCCACATTTTATTCTACTAGTTTGGGCAGGGAAAAGAACAATGGTTTCCTGTCCCACTGCAAGTATTAATTAACTTAGTAATGCTAGAATGATTGTGTTATCACCAAATATTCCTCCTGTTGTTTATGGTCACTGTGCATATTTTAGTGCATTTAGAAAGTAATCACATTTGCACAGATTGTACTTTTTGCATTTCATTGCCACTGGATTTTTTAGTTTTTAGTATGACTTATAAAATTGCCTTTATGGAGAATAGAATGGATGATTAACAAATATCATAATTCAAGGTCTTTTCACTACCTAGTAAAATTAATAGGCAAGTATAAGATAAATAAGCATGGGGCTATTTTGATCAGTTTTGGAGTCTATGAGTCTTATACAAGTTTCTAGAACCCCAGGAACTGCAATAGTTTAGGGATACCATGAAATCTTTGTTTATAGAGCTTTGTTAACTCATCTCCACTGTAAAAATGGCAGAAATTAATTTATCACCTTACAGATGGAAACAAATTAGTAGCAAATGCAACAAAGAACAAGGGTTGCCAAATGAATTTGAATTCACCATGTTCAGCAATTAGGCCACACAACTTCATCTATTAGACTATGCAATATCAACTTCTTGTCTAAAAGAAATTACAGGTGTTAAATTAGTAACACGACAATTCCCACATTGTTCTGTCACTGCAAGAGAAACACTGAAAATTGTTAGATAAAATTTGAATTCCAAAATGATGAAAGAAAGCATAATTTGGATGTTAATTATTTTCTCAGTCTCATTTCTCAGGTGTTACTACAGTCATAACCACTTTGCTAAACAATGGAATTTTTGGATTACTACTTGAATGTTAAAGAAAATCTGCTCACTGATTAATGTACAATTTTAAATTAATCTTGGCTTTCACACATGTTAGAAATGAATCCAGTTATACTGTACCATTAAATAACACATGAAGAACAAATTCTTCACTGTTTCTACCATCATACTCCAATTCAAATAAAGTGAATGATTTACTGAATCAAAGTCAGACTTTTATGATTTTTTAAAGCAAAGGCTTCGACAAATCTATCCATAGCAGAAGCCCATTCAAATACACATTTTCCTGAAGAAATTGTATTTGCAAGTTGAGGAGAAAAAGAACTGCATTTTGAGAAATAATTCCTTATGTATTTCTTTT